>JAVIAB010000008.1:17412497-17749997 GCA_032433765.1 Megaustenia siamemsis
AACTTAAAAGTAACTTAACTTAAACTTAAAACTGAACTTAACTTAAAATTAAGATTTAACTTAACTTTAACTTAAACATAACTTAAACTTAAACTAAAAACTTGACTTAACTTCTAAACTTAAGATTTAAACTTAACTTTAACTTAAACATCACTTAACTTTAAACTAAAAAACTTGACTTAACTTAAACTTAAATTTATACTTAAAACATAAAATAACTTAAACTTAAAACTCAAATTAACAATAAAACACAACTTAACTTAACATTAACTAAAAACTTAACTAAAACATAACTTACTTAAACTTAAAACTGAACTTAACTTAAAATTAAGATTTACTTAACTTAAATTTAAAACTTAACTTAACTTAAAATTTAAACTTAACTTAAGCTTAAAACTTAAAATAACTTAAACTTTAAAACTTAACTTATCATAAACTTGAACTTAAACTCAACTTAACTTAAAACTTAAATCTTAACTAAACTTAAACTTAAAAACTTAAAATAACTTAAACTTAAAAACTTACTTATCATAAACTTGAACTTAAACTCAACTTAACTTAAACTTAAATCTTAACTTAAAATTAAACTTAAAACTTAACTAACTTAAAACTTAAAACTCAACTTAACTTAAACTTTATACTCAACTTAACTGAAACTTTTAAACGTACCTTAAACTTAAAAATTAACTTAAACTTTAAACTCAAAGTTAAATTAAACTTAAAACTAACTTAAACTTAAAACTTAACTTAACCTAAAACTTTAACTTAAACTAAAAACTTAACTAAAAATCAAACTTAGCAAAACTTGAAAACATAACTTAACTGAAAAATTAATTTAACTGAAAACAGAACTAAAAACGTATTTTAACTGAAAACTTAACTCAACTGAAAACTTATCTTAACTGAAAACTTAACTTAACTGAAAACTTAACTTAAACTTAAAACTCAACTTAACTTAAACTTAAAACAAAACTTATCTTAAACTTTAAACTCAACTTAAACTTAAACTTAAAACTCATTGAAACTTAAAACTCAACTTAACTTAAACTTAAAACAAAACTTATCTTAAACTTAAACTCAACTTAAACTTAAACTTAAACTCAATTTAAACTTAAAACTCAACTTAACTTAATCTTAAAACTTAATTAACTTTAACTTAAAACTTAACTTACCTTGAACTTAAAAACTTAACTTAACTTAAACTTAAAAACTTAACTTAAACTTAAAACATAACTTAACTTAACTTAAACTTTAAAACATAAATTAAACTTAAAAATTAACTAACTTAAACTTAAAATTTAACTTGACTTAAACTTAAAACTTAACTTAACTTAAACTTAACTTAAACTTAAAACTGATCTTAACTTACACTTAAAACTCAACTTAAAATTAAACTTAAAACTCAATTTAAACTTAAAACTCAATTTAACTTAAATTTAAAACTTAACTTAAACATAAAACATAACTAAACTTAAACTTAAACTTAAAACTTAACTTTAACTTAAACAACTTAACTTCAACGTAAAAGTCAACATAACTTAACTTAAATATATAACTTAATTTAACTTAACTTAAACTTTAAACTTAACTTAAACTTAAATCTTAAAATAACTTAAAATTAAAAACTTAACTTAACTTAACTTAAAACTCAACTCAACTTAAACTAAATCTTAACTTAACCTAAACTTAAACGTCAACATCAACTTAACTTAAACATATAACTTAAAATAACTTAAACTTAAGACTTAATTTAACTTAAACTTAAACACAACTTAACTTATACTTAAATCTTAACTTAACCTAAACTTAAAACTCAATTTAACTTAACTTAAACATTTAAATTTAACTTAAATTAACTTAAAACTTAACTTAAACTTAAAACTTAACTTAACTTAAAATTAAAACTTAAATTAACTTAAACGTAAAACATAACTTAATATAAACGTAAAACTTAACTTCAACGTAAAACTCAACTTAAACATAAAACTTAAATTAATTTACACTAAAAACTCAACTTAACTTAAACTTAAAACTCAACTTAACTTAAACTTAAAACTCAACTTAACTTAAACCTAAAACTCAACTTAACTTAACTTTAACTTATAACTTAACTTAACATAAAAACAAACTTAACTTTAACTTAACACTGAACTTAACTTAAACTTAAGATTTAACTTAACTTAATTAACTTAACTTTAACTTAAACATAACTTAACTTAAACTAAAAACAAACTTAACTTAAACTTAATTTATACTTAAAACATAACTTAACTTAAACTTAAACTGAACTTAACTTAAAATTAAGATTTAACTTAACTTAAATTTAAAACTTACTTAACTTAAAATTTAAACTTAACTTAAGCTTAAAACTTAAAATAACTTAAACTTAAAACTTAACTTATCATAAACTTGAACTTAACTCAACTTAACTTAAACTTAAATCTTAACTTAAACTTAAAACTTAAAACTTAAAATAACTTAAACTTAAAACTAACTTATCATAAAACTTAACTTAAACTCAACTTAACTTAAATAAATCTTAACTTAACTTAAACTTAAAACTCAACTTAACTTCAACTTAAAACTTAACTTAACTTTAACTTAAATCTACTTAACTTAAACTTAAAACTTAACTTAACTTAAACTTAAAAGTTAACTTAAATTATCTTAAACATAAAACTTAACATAATCTTAAAACTTTACTTAACTTAAACTTAAATCTACTTAACTTAAACTTTAAACTTAAGTGATCTCTGCAATATGTGCCACTTTGGCATGCAAGGTTTCTGGTTTTGAGATTGTGGTTCTGCCCTATGTGCCGTCTTCGGCTCGAAAGGACAATAGATAGATAGAATTTAAACTTAACTTAACTTAAACTTAAAATTTCACTTAACCTAAACTTAAACTCAACTTAACTTAAACTTAAATCTTAACGTAACTTAAACCTTAACTGATCTTAAACTTAAAACTCAACTCAACTTAAACTTTAAACTTAACTTAACTTAAAACTTAACGTAACATTTAAAACTTAACTTAACTTAAAACTTAAAACTTAACGAAACTTAAACTTAAAACTTAACTTAAACTTCAATCTACTTAATTTAAACTTAAAACTTAACTTAACTTAAACTTAAAAATTAACTTAACTTAAACTTAAAATTTAACTTTACTTAAACTTAAAACTTAACTTAACTTAACCTTAAACTTAACTTAAACTTAAAACTCAACTTAAATTAAACTTAAAAGTCAACATAACTTATCTTAAACTTAAAACTTAACTTAACTTAAAATTAAGACTTAACTTAACTTTAACTGAAAACATAACTTAACTTAAACATATAACTTAACTTAAACTTTAAACTTAACTTAAACTTAAAACTTAAAATAATTTAAACTTAAAACTTAACTTAACTTAAAACTTAACTTAACTTAAAATAAAAACTTAAATTAATTTAAACGTAAAACTTAACTTAATATAAACGTAAAACTTAACTTCAACGTAAAACTTAACTTAAACTTAAAATTTAACTTAAATTAAGCTTAAAACTTAACTTAACATAAACTTAAAACTTAACTTAAACTTAAACTTAAAACTTAACTTAACTTAATCTTAAAACTTAACTTAACTTAGACTTAAAATGTAACTTAAACTTAAAACTCAACTTAACTTAAACTTGAAACTTAACTTTACTTTAACTTAAAACTTAACTTAACTTAAATCTACTTAACTTAAACTTAAAACTTAACTTAACTTAAACTTAAAACTTAACTTAAGTTAAGCTTAAAACTTAACTTAACTTAAACTTAAAACTTAACTTAACATAAACTTAAAACTTAGCTAAACTTAAACTTAAAACTTAACTTAACCTAACTGAACTAAAAACTTAAAATTTAACTCAACTTAAAGTTAAAATCTACCTTAACTTAAACTTAAAAATTAACTTAACTTAAACCTTAACTTAACTTAAAACTTAAAACATAAGTTAACTTAAACTTAAAACTTAACTTAACTCAAAGTTAAAACGTAACTGAACTTAAACTTAAAATGTAACTTAACTTAAACTTAAACTCAACTTAACTTAATTTAAAATTAAAACTTAACGTAACTTAAACTTAAAACTTAACTCAACTCAACTTAAACTTAAAACTTAACTTAAATTAAACTTAAAACTTAATTAAACTTAAACTTAAAACTTAACTTAAACTTAAACTTAACTTAACTTAAAACTTAACTTAAACTTAAAACTCAACTTAACTTTAACTTAAAACTCAACTTAACTTAAACTTAAAACTCAACTTAAACTTAAAACTCAACTTAACTTAAAACTTAACTTAACTTAAAACATAACTTAACTTAAACTTAACTTAAACTTTAAACTTAATTTAAACTTAAAACTTAAAATAACTGAAACCTAAAACTTAACTTAACTCAACTTAAACTTAAAACTCATTTAAAATTTAACTTAACGTTAACTTAAAACATAACTCAACTTAAACTTAATACTTAACTTAAAATAACTTTGTAAAACTATATTTCTACAGTCTCCAGTCCTCCTACAGCCTTATTTTCTATTGTCTGTAGTACTATTGTCCATGATTCACATGAAACAGGTTTGAAATGATGTTAGGCGATGACAATGATACGAATATTGGTAATGGTATGATAGGCCAATGCTAATGACCTGCCAGCACAATTTGAACAGTCTTTAATAACAGCCCTCTGTAGTACAACGTTTATGACAACATCGTTCTTTCTCTGCTTGTGTCGATACCAACGTATACACACGCCCCGTTAGGGGTACTGTTACTGGTCAGGCGATGGTGACGTTGACAAGGTACAAAAACGTGCAGTGGTCAACGTGCGCTCACCTCTTCGTCTCAGCTGTCAGGTTCTCACGTCCTTTACTCCTACTTCGGCTGTAATCTGACTGAACTGTTTTGTTTAATCTCCGTATGGTATGGGCCACGACAGTTATCCCAGTTCGATTCAACGCTTTGGCATAGGTAGTGACTGTTATAATTAAATCAATGTTATCAATAAATGTCTGCACACTGCTGATGTTGAAAGATCATGTATCTTTATTCCGGCAACCCTAACAATGGCAACATGTACACTTATTCACAGCGGCCAGCGATCACACATCTCGCTCGGCTAGTCACACACCATATCACAGAATCCACATCTCTACTGGATACTCTCGCTTCTGTGCGTCTGCCTACTCAGGCTTACTTTACTTAATGCTTTTAAATAGATTATAAAGAATAAGACACCAATAATTCTAATAAGAGCATATGTCATCAAACAGGTCTGAGGATTTACTTGTGCCTACGTCATACAGGGGCACATTCACGTGTATTTTCACACTCCACATGAAATGTAGGGAACAGAAGTTAAGGGGATAACCATTCATGTCATTTGCGTAAATGGAAGGGCTGCTGTCCCCAGGATCCCCACCTCACTAGGACTAATGCCCTAGGCTAGAGCTGCCTAGCTAGTGGAAACTAGCCCAGATTCAACAGCACACAGACGTGCCGATTGCAATCTCGGCACTAAGAACATCGGGTGTTACCCTAGTCCGACCACGCATCTTCCACCCCCCCAATTTTCTGTTCAAACTTTGACATAATGGGAGGTAGCAAAGCAGTACCCAAAGACTACTGTGTCACGTAGCCGACGTGACGCAGTCTGTGTTGCTAGAGCAGGCAACACGGCTTTGCACCTAGGACAAGGTTTATAAGCCTTGCGTCTTAGCCAAAGAGAAAATTGGGCAGTTGGTTTATAAATATTCACTAGAATTTCATAAACCCGGCCACTGAAAACTAAAACAAAATAGTTAATTATATAAATCTCTTGCTATTGTAATTTTTTAAGAGTACCACAATTTTGCATATAATTAAAAAAAATATATTTTCTTAAAAAATTGTTATGTTTATATATACAAAAACATATTAGGCAGTGTGTCTTACAATGCACTAAAATTAAATCATATCAATTAAAGTGTATGTGCTTTTAATTTATGATCCTACTAAATACTTTTTCTAAAAGTATTATTTCCCTTGCTTATTAAGGGAAGCCACTACAAAAGCGTAAAGTACAAGTGATTGTTCCTAGGGGTAATTCCTTTAAACTTTTAGACAGTTAATAATATTCTCTAAAACATTAATCATTAGACATGTTCAGCATGCATATACATTTAAATTAATAAGATAAATAAAAGTGCTTCTAAGTTTTGTGCAAATTATATGAAATTAATTTGTTCTTATATGGTAGGAATTTAAAATTATCAACTATACATACAATTCACAATTAGTACTCCACAATAATTCTTGAAATGCCGTTCTATTTTTAAAAAATATATTAATCATTAAACATGTTTAGCAATGCATATAGACTAAAATTAATGTGATAAATAAATGTGTTTATATGTTTTGTGCAAATTATATGAAATTTAATTTGTTAATTGGTAATCAATTGGTATCTTATTGGTAAATGGTAGGATTTTAAAATTATCCAGTATGCATACAATTCAATTAAAACTCCTCGATTTATTTCAAGATGAAACCATGTAAGTAAACAAGATATTTTATTTTCGTCTTATCCCCACAAAATACAAGGTAGATGGTCAAAATCAAATAATATTTTCAGAAATGTAGAAGTCATATCATTTCAAGTTCTCTAACAAAATAACTTAGAATATCCTCAAGTAGTGATTAAGATATGTCATATTAACAATGATGTTTAACAATGTTATTAACAGTTCGAGTTACTTCGATTTCAATTTTAAACTGAAAATGAAAAATAATTTTAAAAATTAAGTAAGCTTGCTGTTGGTAGAAATTATATATTAATACGATTATAATGCCCTTCTAATATTACAAATAATAATAATTACTATAAGTTGCTAAATTGTTATTTTAAGTTAATAAAATGAAATGAAATTAGTAAAATACTAGCTCTCTCACTGACACATTTTATTTTGCAGTCAAGTTAAAAGAGAAATTCTAGTTAAAATGGATTAGAAGTTGTACCTTATAGACATATTAAATTATAGTTAGAATGTAAATAAAAGAGAAACCTTTCTTTTTAAAAAATAAAGATATAATAATTTTATTACAAAGCAGTAAATCAAACTGTTCCTTTGTTTGTTTAATAAAAACAGACAGTACTTAAATTTAGTTATTAATTCTAATCTTTGTGTTCTTTTTGTTTTACAGTTTCTCACAACCAGTTTTGATTTGACAATCTTCAGTGGATTGATTTAGGACATTATTTAACATAAAATAAAAATCAAGGTAAGTCTTCCATCTTTAGTTTACTGTGAGATGAAGAAACTAAAACAGGATATAAGCACCATCATCATTAAGTAGGTGACAATGTTTCTCCACAACGTTTGATCTCGACAGTTATTTATCATTTCTGTTTACTTTCTGCCAAGCCATTCTCTTAAGCTGTCTTTTATCTTTTCTCTTTGCTTTCCTCTATCACTTTGTCCCTCAATTTTACCTATTGTTACAATATGTTCCAGATGTTCACCTCTCATTACATGGCCAAAAAATTTTTTTTTTTTTCCTAACTTTGGAAATTGGAATAGCTCTCTTTTTGCTTTGACATCTTTCATAACGTTTTCATTACCCTTCTTAGCTGTCCATAATATTCTCAACATTATTCTGTAAAACCACACTCTTACAGACTCTAATGATTTTTTGTCTGTTGTCCTATAGTATATGATTCACATCCATATGTTAAGACTGGCTATACATAACATTTAAGAACTCTTTTTCTTGTTTCTATTGTCAAAAATGGATTGCATAGTATCTTCCTCATTTTTTGGAAAGCTGCTTTTGCCTGAGCTATTCTGCATCTCATCACTTTGTATATCTACCCTCTGAGGTGAACATTATTCCAAGATATTTAAATTAATTTACTTGTTTTAACATTTTTCCACTTGTCTTTATTATGCATTGCAGTGATGTCTTTATCTTTGTTGTTTCCATTACTACTGTTTTTCTTTTTGCTATTAGGACTGGGTCCTTTATTTTAGCTTTCCTTCACTATAATGTATAACAATTCGTGTAACTCATCTTCACTCTTAGTGATTAAGACTGTATCGTCAGCATATCTTAGATTATGTATATTATAACCTCCTATTGTTCCAGGTATGCCCCTTATAGATCTTAAAATAATCTCAATATAAATATTAAACAAATCTAGTGACAGCACAAAATCTTGCCTAACACCCTGTTTTATTTTTTTGAAATTCCCAGTTTATTTCCTGTTCTTATGGCCACTGTTTGTTGACAGTATGTGTTCTTTATTATTCTTAGATCTAGAAAGATAGGAAAATAACTATTTTGTTTAATGGTAACAATTTCGAAATTATGCGGTAGGACATTCACACTGAATGAAAGATCTAATTTCATGAAATAAAATAACATAATTATATTTACATATGTTTGTATCCTTTTTAGGGTATTATTTATAAGTATTATTTGTTATATTGTATATGTATGATATTATTTATATATTTTCATTTATTTATTAATTAATATATGATAATAAAAAATCTGACAACCTTTAACTTTTAGACAATTCATAATATTCTGTAAAATATTAATCATTAGGCATTTTTCGCAATGCATATAGATTTAAACTAATGTGATAAATATATGTGCTTCTAAGTTTTGTGCAAATTGTATGAAATTAATTTGATTTTAGATGGTAGCAAAAAAATTATCCATTATGCATAAATATTCAATTAGAACTACACGATTTTACTCAAAATCGCGTGCTATGTAAACAATATAGCAATGAATATGGATTTTAATTAATTCACTAAATTAATGTGCTTCTACGTTTTGTGCAAATTATAGGAAATTAATTTGTTTTTAAATGATAGCAATTTAAAATAATCCAGTATGCATAATCGAATAGCAAAGCAAGCCCTCATATGGGAAACAACAGGTAAAAGAAAAAGAGGAAGACCCAGGGAGACACTGAGAAGAACATTGATGAGAGAGGCAAGAGCAGCAGGAATCGGCTCCCTCAATGAGATAGAACTGCTTGCACAGAACAGAGACAGATGGCGAGATTTAATAAAATATCTTTAAAAGAAAACTGCTAGAACAAAAATTCATATAGGAGAAGGTGTATCTTGGTCTACGCCCTATGGGCCGGTTACGGCTCGAAAGGTCAATAGATAGATAGTATGCATAAAACTCAACAAGAATTCCAAGATTGTTATTAAAATGGATCCTATGTAAACAATATATTTTATTTTCATCTAATCCTCACAAAACGCAGAGTGGATAGTCAAAGTCAAATAATATTTTCATTAACATGGAGACCATATTATTTCAGGTTCTCTAACAGAATAACTTATATCTTCAAATAGTGATTAGATGCATTTTATAAATAATATTAAACAGTTCAAGCTAATTCAATCTTTATATTGAAAATGAATTAATATTCATTCATTGTCTATTTGTCATGAAGGACGAAGATATAGAGGGAATGAAAGAGAAAAGATACCAGCCAGCTTAAGAGAATGGCTTAGCTGAAGGTCAACAACTGAAATAATAACTGTCAAGATCAAAAGTTGTGGAGAGAGATGATCACCTACGCCAGCAGGCCTGGTACTTGATGATGATGATTTGTCATGATTCCAAATTCCAAAAAAAACTAAGAAAGTTTGCCACAGGTAAAAATGATATATACATGTATATATTAATCAGATTATAATGTCATTCCAATATTACAAATAGTAATAAGAATTACCTTAAGCTACCATTGTGTTGTTAAAATTAAATAAATTAAATGAAATAAATAATATTAATAGCTCTCTCACACATACATTATTTTTGCAGTCACAATTAAAACAGTTCTGGATAAAAATGGATTAGAAGTTGTATCTTATAGACATTCTTATTAAGTTATAGTTAGAGTATAAGTAAAAGATAAATTTTTCTTCAAAAATTAAGATAATTATTTTAGTATAAGACAATAAAACAAACTGCTCTCTTTGTTTGTTGGATAAAAACAGACAGTATGTTAAATATATTATTAATTCTAAACTTTGTTTTCTCACAATCATATTTGGTTTGACAATCACACAGTGGATTGATTAAGGACAGCATTATTAAAAATTAAATATAAAATAAAAATGAAGAAAGGTGTTCCATGTACTGAGAGCTGGAGAAGCTAAAACAGGATATAAACAAACTGTTAAATTTAAGTTTTAAACTTTACTCTATATGTGTGAAATTAACAACCTGTCATCAATTACATTAAATTGACAGTTTTAAAGATGAAAGAGTTCAATTACTTGGGAACAATGTTAACTTCAGTTGGTAGATTTACAGCAGTGGTGAGAAGCAAATAAATGGAAGCTATGGATGAATTTGAAAGAGAAATTATATATATATAATTATGCCAATGTGAAGAGAAAAAAGAGCTCTACAGATAATTTAAGGACATTGTTCAGTAGATTTTTTTTTTAAAAAAAGTATCTCGAAATTGCCAAAAAATTAAACACCGGCTTTGTTGAAGAGCGGCATAGAACTTTTAAAAATCTCTCCTCTGTAATGGTTTCACTCATCATTAATGCTCTTTTAATTTCTGGAAATCATATAAGGGAATTCAAAATTGGTTGATGAGATGTAAAAGCTACCATGATTTCTCACAACTTTATGCTATATTTCACTCTAAAGAGTGTCAGATTAGTGATTCTATTAATTTTGTTATTTTACACATTAATTTATTACAAATATTAGTAATATGTATGTGTATATGTCTCTCTGTCTGTCTGTCTCTCTGTCTCTGATAGCATTTCCCAGCAAACTTTGTGTAATGTTTTTGTTGCTGTATTGCAGGTTTTGCCCACTTCTTGGCCAGGCACGATCTGTTTAGCCTCAGAACAAGTCTTTCAGGTTATATTAGACCGTAATTGCCATCCAAAATTAAAAGTGTAATTCACTTTTGCTTCATAAATTGAACATAACATCTTGTGGGATTTCCAGCAGTTTGTTGCCAGTACATGCTCTAATTATTCTTTGATCTTTGCCTTCAATGTTTATGCCGACTAAAATTTTTATTATTTTTTTGTGCTTTACTTTATCAAATGCTTTGGTATAATCTATGAAACATATATATAGATCTTTTTTAGATAGTTTTTAAAAGCATTATTTTCTTTGGTTATCATATGAAGTCAGTGCAAATTAATTTTTTCCTTTAAGTTATTATTCATAGAGATAATTGTTTTAACCTTTTAGACATAATATTCTGTAAAATATTAATCATTGGACATGTTTAGCAATGTACATAGATTGAAATTATGCAGTAAATAATTGTGCTTTTAAATTTTAATGCAAATTATAGGAAATTAATTTGTTTTTAAATTGTAGCAATTTATAATTATACAGTATTCATAACAAGTCACCTCTGTGGCTCATTCTATTAAAGATCTTATGATGTATATGTCATTGTTCATACCTCTACCTCCAACAAAATCACTTTTCATCACTAATTTTTAGACTGATTTTGTTTTGCACTCTTTGCATGATGATTCTCAATACTATCTTGGACGTGTGATTCATAAGCTTATTGTGAGATGATAATTACATTCAATCGCACCAGATTTCTTTCAGTAAAAAAAAAAGTAAAGTACCCCCATCACGCCAAGTGGCGTATAGGGAATATGGTGTTAGTGACCATAAATTTTACAGAACCTCGGCACAAGATTTTTGGGGTAATGTGGTCAATATTATGCCCCTTGCCACTTTACTTTCCCAAAATAAAATCTGGTACCCAATATAGGCTGGGTGAACCGGAAGCCATCAGGTGGGATCGAACCCTACCTCTTGTCCTTTGTAGTCCAGTTCACTAACCATTGAGCTATCGTGGCTCCCCATTTCTTTGTTAAGGCTATGAATATTGATTTTAATAGGGCATCTGGTATATTTCACCTGTTATAGATTTGCATTCATTTGGAGCATAAACAAATAAATATTCAGTTAATAAATAATATTCTATACAATAAATAAATATTCAGTAAATATTTAAATATTCAGTTTATCTGTTTAAAACTTGTTTTCTTTGTAATTTTAATTATTCTCTTTATTTCATGTCATTAAACAATTAAAAAATTGTTCCCTCGACAAGCTTACGAGAACTGAGACTGAGTGATTGCAAAAGTGTAGCTGATCTAGGCATGCAAGAGTGGCCAAATTACGTAAGACTCTACGTTACCTCATTGTGGCAAAATGTAAAAAGGTAATGGAGGATTTTACATTCTAATGTCTCTTTATTTTTAAAATCTGTGGGGTTTTGGGAAAAGTATGTTAGTACTCATATATTTCTATGACTGTCTTACTTCTAATGCCCTGCAGTGCCATCAGATGGCATACAGGGTTTTTGGTGTACTTTGTCATATGTCCTTATTCTGGCTGAGCTTCTCAATCTTCGCTAAAATTCTACCTTGCGCAACTTTAAAGAAAAGTATAAACCCAAGGTAGTATAGCAATTATTGAAAAGACACCGCCTTGAAGAAACCACTAGTTCTGAAATTGATGTAAGGACCATCTTGTACCAGCTCACCAACCACCTGCATTTGCAAGTTTAACAGCCAAATATTTGTAATAGAAAATATTGGTCTACATGTAATGTGTATCATGCTATTTTTAATCACTGCAAACATTTGTACTAAGATTTTTTTCTTTAAAATGATTTATTACATTAACTCTTTCTGTACGTTTTGCTGCACTGTGTGCCAATGCGATTCCGGCAACGTATGTTTCGCCGTTGAGTGCACCATGCTCAATTTGATTAGTGTGAACGCCATCAAACCATATTCTTTTTACATGTCTTATATCATCTGGATATTGGTGAAATCTTATATCTTGTTCAATTATCTAAACATTCATATATAATATGTTATATGTTGGCAAAATATATAGATTGATTCTTAAAACCATGAACATTTTTGTCTCTGAAATCTCTTCTGTTGCGTCAATAAAAAGCTACCATATGGAAAGAGTTAACCAAAAAAGTACAGTATAGACAAATTTTTTTTTTTCTGCATTCACAGCTTTCAACTACGGAGAAGTCCCTATAGCCTAGGAACTGAATTTTGCATGTTGATTCATTTTACCCCATCAGCCATGTGCACAGTAGCTCCTCACCACTCAGGCAGATAACTCCATCTTCAGAGGTACTCATATTTTTTCTGTTGATGTGTAATTGACGTTTCAAGCCAGGCCTCACTGTTGACACCAGGGGTGGTTGCCACAGAGAGAAATCACAAATAAAAATCCCAACTTGTACAGTCGGATTTGAACTAACAACCTCTCCTCTGTGTCAAGACTGCCATAACTTGAGATTGAAAACTTCCTCTTCTAGCAAACTCCACAGAGAATTGTGAATTGCTTTAGGCTAAAAACTTTCCACTGTGAGAATTTCAATCACAACTTATAGCTTCTGACACGTATTCAGTGCATCCACAATTTTGATAACTAATACAAGGAAGCATGTGACACCAGACTGTGGAAACTTTTTTTGGAAGAGAAAAAAAAATCTTGCTTTACATTGGAAACAATACATTTTATAAAAATTGTGCAGTGCAGATACAGACTTTCACAGCTTATCAGTTTAAAAGTGTTTCTTTAGAGAGCTAAGTATAAATTTTATTTGACATTTTCATTTATGTCATTCATTAAGTGCTGTCTCCTCATCCAAAGTTGGCTATCTTGGAGCATCTTTCTGCTCTGTCTCTTGCTTTATTGATGAATATTATCATTGGCTGATGTGACCATCTTTTGATGTTACTTGTCCATTTTAGTCTTGGTCTACCTCTCCTTCATTTACTTTGCATTTTCCCTTCCAAGATTACTTTTAGTAGACCATAGTGTCTTTTAGCATACCTCAAAAATCTCATTTGTCTTGTTTGAATTGTGTTTAGTAGTTCTCTTTTAATTTTTAGTTGTTTTAAGACTTCATCGTTTGTTTGTCAATCCAAATCATTGGACAGTTATCAGACCTATTGTCCAACAAGGAAATAACGCTAGAGGCAAAATGAGCACTATACAATTCAATCTTCATCCCAACATTGTGCTACCAATGCCAGACCTGGACCCTAGATGCAAGAACAATAATAAAAATAACCTCTACTAAGATTAAATGTGTCAGACGAATGACAGGAAACAGTCTGAAAGATAAGATCAGAAATGAAGAACTGAGGAGAATGCTAGGAATAACCCCCGCCATAGAATATATAAAGAAACAACAGGTAAATTTTTTTGGTTGCATGGCAAAACAGAAAAATCAAAACACAACACAACGAGCCTTCAACAAATGTGAGAATACCAGACCCAATGGTCGACCACGAAAAAGATGGATGGATGGAATATTAGAAGCACTAGGAAACATAACCTGCAGCTGAGGCAAACAGAAGAGCAAAAGACTGCAAATTATATCTCCCCTCGATGCTGAAAGGCAAATGGGGAAGGAAAGAAGAGGAAGAATAGTTTGTTTTCTTTTCTTTCCTTTCAATTCTTCCTATTCTTCTATAAATCCACATCTGAAAAGCTTATATTTTCTGTTCTGTTTTCTTGTCTAATGTCCCTCTTTCAGCACCATACTTGAATGTTGAGAAGATATAACATTTTGCTATTCTTAGTTTTAGCCCTGCTTTATTTGTTGTGATGTTTGTATATTTTTTATGACATTAAAATTAATTTTGCCATTTTTTTTTTTCTCCAGCTTTACATTTTCCATCACTGGTTATAGTATGTTCAAAGTAGTTGTAGCTTTGAACTGTATTCAGGTGTATTTCTTGAAATTTGATATCCACTTGTAGGTTTTGATTACTTTCTTTGTTTATGATCATAGTTTTAGTCTTTTTGCTATTCATATCTAATCAATATTTTTTGCTTATCATGTTTTTTTCATTTAGTAATTGATGTAGATCTTCAGGATTTTCTGTTAGTAATACAGTATCATCAGCATATCTTAGGTTAATGACTATCATTCCATTATTGTTTATGCCTGGCATCTTTGTGATGTTTTTAAAGATTTCCTCATTGATTAGTTTAAACAAGCTTGGTGATAGAATTTGTGTCACTGTTAAAATATTTACATATTTATATATGGCCTGCTTCAAAAATGTATTTACAAATCTACCATTTTATGTGAAAAGGTAGTGCAGTATTGCTTGATTCTGGTCACGACTTTTATAAAAGTCCTGTTGGTCATAAAAAAATATGATCACTAACATCATTATTCCTCCATATATTAAAAGGAATGATGTTTAATTGGTACATGTTTACTAAAGTTATGTTTATGTACAATGTTTAAACATTTAAAGAAAAATATAATTGTTGACAGATATTTATATGGACTATTTACATTTACATATATAATTGCTTACAAAGGCCTGTTATAAACTTGTTAAAAATTTTTTCATGTTTACCAAGGTGTCAGACCAAGGAGTCATTCACATTACTAAGAACTACAACAAGCTACAACAAAGAAAAGAAAAGAAAGGTTCCATAACAGCGTAAAGAAAGCCAAAACCTACCCAGGAGCAGATATTAATTCTGATCACAATCCTGTAATGATTAAAATGAAAATCAAACTAAAGAGAAACAAGCAAAAATCTGATTCATCAACAAACCCACTCAACATAACAGCTTTAAATCAAAAAGATATTAAAGATACCTATACAATACAAGTAAAGAACACATACCAGAAGCTGCTAGAGGAAGGAATTGAACAATACAGAAGAGAAAATCCTGATGAAAAAGTAACAACCAAATGGCAATGCATAAAGAAAAGCATACAAAAAGCCTGCGACACCTTACCCAAAAGAGAAAAGAACAAAAAACAAAAATGGATAACTAACACCATCTTAGAAAAAATGGAAGAAAGGAGACAAGCGAAGAACACTGCCCAATACAATAAAATAGATAATGAGATACGCAAAATGTGCAAAAAGGCAAAAGAAGACTGGCTCAGCCAAAAATGTAGAGAAATAGAAACTATGGAAAGCAAACAAGACCTAAGAGGAATGCACACAGAAATAAAGAGAATGACTAATAAAAATAAAAAAGCCACAGAAGGTGGATGCATTGCAGACAAAAAAGGAAAAATGCTAACAGACAATAAGGATATCATAGATAGATGGCAGGAATATATAACAGAACTATTTCATGATCAAAGGGACAAGAAACCAGTTATAAAATGTACATCAGGCTATAAAATCTTAAAATCTGAGGTGGAAAAAGCTATAAAAACAATGAAAAGGGGAAAAGCAGCAGGACCTGAAAGCATACAGATAGAGATGATACAGGCACTTGAAGATTTTGGCATTGAAGTGATTACAGACATATGCAACGACATATACCACACAGGATACATACCAAATGAACTAAAAACATCAACTTTCATTGCATTGCCTAAAAAGAATGGTGCAGTTGAATGCAGTGACTTTAGAACAATAAGCCTAATGAGCCATGTTACAAAAATCTTGCTAAAAGTTATACAAGGAAGGATTCAGAATAAAATCAATACTGAATTAGATGAGCAGCAATTTGGATTTAGGAAAAATAGCGGGACAAAAGAAGCCATATTCTGCATGAGAACATTAATCGAAAAATACACAGAAGTAAACAAACCAATATATGCCTGCTTCATAGACTACACCAAAGCTTTTGATAGAGTACACCACAAACAACTTATAGAATGCCTAAAAGAGATACATCTAGATGACATGGATATACGACTAATATGCAATCTATACTGGGAGCAAACAGCAATAATAAAATATAACAAAGAGTTCTCTACACCCATTGATATAAAAAGAGGAGTAAGACAAGGATGCATCCTATCACCAAGCTTGTTCAATCTATACACTGAGCAAATCTTTAAAAACATCATAGAGATGCCAGGCCTACAAATTAATGGAAAGATAATCAATAACCTAAGATATGCTGACGATACTGTACTACTAGCAGAAAATCCTAAAGACCTACAACAATTACTTAATGAAATAAACACGACAAGCAAAAAATATGGACTAGATATGAATATCAAAAAGACTAAAACTATGATCATAAACAAAGAAAATACTCAAAACCCACAAGTGGATATCAAAATTGAAGGAATAGACCTTGAGACAGTTCAGAACTATAACTACCTTGGACATACTATAACCAGTGATGGAAAATGTACAACTGAAATAAACAAAAGAATAGGAATGGCAAAAAGTAATTTTAATGTCATGAAGGACATACTAACATCAAAACAAATAACACCAGAGCTAAAACTAAGAATAGCAAAATGTTACATCTTCTCAATATTCCTATATGGTGCTGAAACATGGACATTAGACAAGAAAACAGAACAGAGAATTGAAGCCTTTGAAATGTGGATATATAGAAGAATAGGTAGAATTGGATGGAAGGAAAAGAAAACAAATGACAAAGTCTTAAAACAACTAAAAATGAAAAGAGAACTTCTGAACACAATTAGAACAAGACAAATGCGATTCTTAGGCCATGTTAAAAGACACAACAGCCTACTGAAAGTGATCCTGGAGGGGAAAATACAAGGTAAAAGAGGCAGAGGCAGACCAAGATTAACATGGACGAGTAACATCAAAAGATGGACAAATCAACCGATGACAACCTGCACCATCAAAGCAAGAGATAGAGCAAATTGGCGCTCCATGGTAGCCAACCTTCGTTGCGGAGACGGCACTCAATGATGATGATGACAACAAGCTATGCTACTTCAACGCTCGGGGCTGTGAGGCTATCTCAGACATTGGTTTAGATTTTCTGGCACAAAACTGCTCAAGACTTTGCTCGTTGGACATAAGCAAATGCGACAAAACAGACGATGGACTGTATGCCTTATCTATGCACTATCCAAATCTACAAAAACTTGAGATGAAGTCATGTGATGCAACAACAGACAAAGGAATAGTGATGATTGCTTATAGGTACTCTTCATTTCAGCAGTTGCATATCCAGTATTGTTGTCTGTCCCCTGATGCATATGCTCTGGTTAGAAAGTACTGCAAGAGAGCCATCACAGAACACAAAAATCCAACAATTCTATAAAGCAGCTTTTAATATTAATTTTGTACTTTTTAGTTGTGTCCAACTTTTGTAATAGATGAGGATGTTCTAAAAGAGTAATGAGGGTATTCTAAAAGACTAAAGGGATATTCTGAAAGACTAACGGGGATATTCTGAAAGAGTAATCCGGATATTCTGAAAGTGTAATGGGGATATTCTAAAAGAGTAATCCAGATATTCTAAAAGAGTAATGGGGATGTTCTAAAAGAGTAATGGGGATGTTCTAAAAGAGTAATTAGGATGTTCTAAAAGAGGCCAAATCAAAAATGAAAGCTAATTTTCAACATCAGGAGACATTCATCACTTGGGGTCATCTCAGGAGAAGGGAACATCTGTGATCTTTTGTGACAACTAGGATATTTTGTGACAGCTGGGATATTTTATGACAGCTGGGATGTTTTTTGCAGCTGAGATGTTTTGTTGTAGCTGGGATATTTTGTTACAGCTGTAACATTTTTGACAACTGTACATTATGTTATAGCTGAGATATTTTGTGACAGTTGGGATATTTTGTGACAACTGAGATGTTTTCTTACAACTGCGATACTTTGTTACTACTGTGATGTTTTATGACAACTGAAATACTTTGTGACAACTGAGATATTTTGTTACTGCTGGGTTTTTTTGTGTCATCTGGGATATTTTGTGACAGCTGGGCTATTTTGTGATAACTGATATTTTGTGACAGCTGGAAGATTTTGTGACAGCTGGGATATTTTGTTACAATTGGGATATTTTGCGTGAACTGATATATATTTTGCTTGCTGGGATATTTTTTAATTGCAGCAGGAATATTGTGGTACAGCTGGTATATTTTATAACAAATTGTATATTTTGTGACAGCTGGGATATTTTGTAACAGCTGGAATATTTTGTTATGACTGGGATAAAATTGTTGCAGCTGGAATGTTTTATGACAATTGACATATTTTGTGACAACTGTGATATTTTGTGACAGCTTGAATGTTTTATGACAGCTGGGATGTTTTGTTGTAGCTGGGATATTTTGTTAAAGCTGTAACATTTTGTAACAACTGAGACATTTTGTGACAGCTGGTATATTTTGTGACAGCTTGGATATTTTATGAAAACTGAATTACTTTATGACAGCTGTGATATTTTGTGATAACTGACATATTTTGTGACCGCTGCATGATTTTGTGATAGCTGTATATTTTGAAACTGCTGTGATATTTTATTACTGCTGGGATATTTTGTGACATCTGGGATATTTTATGATAACTGAGATATTTTGTGACAGCTTGAATATTTTGTGATTGCCGTGATATTTTGTGACAAATGATATATTATGTGACAGCTGGGATATTTTGTGTGAACTGAGATATATTTTGACTGCTGGAATATATTTTATTACATCAGGGATATTTTGGCACAGCTGGTACATTTTGTGACATTTGGGATATTTTGTTACTGCTGTGATATTTTGTGACAGCTGGAATATGTTTTACCTCTGGGATACTTTTTTGCATGTGTGTTATTTTCTGACAACACAATATGTGTGTTATAGCTCTGATATCTTGTGACAACTGAGATATTTTGTGGCAAATGTGATTTTGCGACAGCTGTGATATTTTGTTATTGCTAGTATATTTTGTTACTGTTGGGATATTTTGTTACTGATGGGACATTTTGTTACTGCTGTGACATTTTGTGGCCTCTGAAATATTTTGTAACATCTGGAATATTTTGTATACAGCTGTGATAAAATTGTTCCAGCTGGGATATTTTCTGACAACTGAGATATTTTGTTACAGCTGGGATATTTTGTGACAACTGAGATATTTTGTGACAACTGTGATGTTTTGTGACAACTTGGATGTTTTATGACAGCTGAGATGTTTTGTTGAAGCTGGGTTATTTTGTTACAGCTGTAACATTTTGTAACAAATGAGACATTTTGTGACAACATAGGTATTTTTTGACAGCTGGGATTATTTGTGACAGCTGGGATTATTTGTGACAGCTGGGATTATTTATGACAGCTGTAATATTTTGTGACAGCTGGAATATTATGTTACAACTGGGATATTATGTTACAACTGGGTCATTTTGTTACAACTGGGATATTTTTTTAATAGCAGGGATATTTTGCTACTGCTGGGATACTTTTTACTACTTGGATATTTTGTTACTGATGTGCCAATTTTTGACAGCTGGATGATTTTGTGATAGCTGGGATATTTTGTGCTAGCTGTATATTTTGTTACTTCTGGGATATTTTGTTACTTCTGGGATTTGTTTGTGACACCTGGGATATTTTGTGACATCTGGGAAATTTTATGATAACTGAGATATTTGGTGACAGTTGTGATATATTGTGACAAATGATATATTCTGTGACAGCTGAGATATTTTTTTGCAACTTGGATATTTAGTGTGAACTGAGATATATTTTGACTGCTGAAATATATTTTATTAAATCAGGGATATTTTGGTACATCTGATGTATTTTGTGACAGCCAGGATATTTTGTTACAGCTGAGATATTTTGTGACAGCTGGGATATTTTGTGACAACTGAAATAATTTGTGACAGCTGGAATATTTTTTACCATTGTGATACTTTGTTGCATGTGGTATATTTTCTGACACCTGAAATATTGTGTTACATCTTTGATATTTTTTGACAACTGAGATATTTTGTGACAATTCAGATATTTGATGTCAGCTAAGATATTTTGTGATTGCTGTGATATTATGTGACAAATGATATATTCTGTGACAGCTGGGATATTTTTTTGCAGCTGGGATATTTTGTGTGAACTGAGATATATTTTGACTGCTGGAATATATTTTATTACATCAGGGATATTTTGGTACAGCTGGTATATTTTGTGACATTCAGGATATTTTGTTACTGTTGGGATATTTTGTTACTGCTGTGATATTTTGTGACAGCTAGAATATTTTTTTACCACTGGGGTACTTTTTGCATATGTTATTTTCTGACAACACAATATGTGTGTTATAACTCTGATATCTTGTGACAACTGAGATATTTTGTGGCATATGTGATTTTGCGACAGCTGTGATATTTTATTATTGCTGGTATATTTTGTTACTATTGGGATATATTGTTACTGCTGGGACATTTTGTTACTGCTGTGACATTTTGCGGCATCTGAAATATTTTGTAACATCTGTAATATTTTGTATACAGCTGTGATAAAATTGTTCCAGCTGGGATATTTTCTGATAACTGAGATATTTTGTTACAGCTGGGATATTTTGTGACAACTGAGATATTTTGTGACAAGTGTGATGTTTTGTGACAGCTTGGATGTTTTATGACAGCTGTGATGTTTTGTTGAAGCTGGGATATTTTGTTACAGCTGTAACATTTTGTAACAAATGAGACATTTTGTGACAACATAGGTATTTTTTGACAGCTGGGATTATTTGTGACAGCTGGGATTATTTATGACAGCTGGGATTTTTTTGTGACATCTGGGAAATTTTATGATAACTGAGATATTTCGTGACAGTTGTGATATTTTGTGACAAATGATATATTCTGTGACAGCTGAGATATTTTTTGCAACTGGGATATTTTTTTGCAACTGGGATATTTTTTTGCAACTGGGAGATTTTGTGTGAACTGAGATATATTTTGACTGCTGGAATATATTTTATTACATCAAGGATATTTTGGTACATCTGATATATTTTGTGACAGCCGGGATATTTTGTTACTGCTGGGATATTTTCTTACTGTTGTGACATTTTGTGACAACTGAAATATTTTGTGACAGCTGGAATATTTTTTACCACTGTGATACTTTGTTGCATGTGGGATATTTTCTGACACCTGAAATATTGTGTTACATCTTTGATATTTTTTGACAACTGAGATATTTTGTGACAATTCAGATATTTTATGTCAGCTAGGATATTTTGTGACAGCTGGGGTATTTTGTGACAACTGAGACATTTTGTAACAGCTGGGGTATTTTGAGACAACTGTGATATTTTGTGACAGCTGGGATATTTTGTGACAGCTGGGATATTTTGTTACTGCTGGGATATTTATGTGACATCTGAGATATTTTGTTATAACTGAGATATTTTGTGACAGCTGGGATATTTTGTGACAAATAAGAAATGAGATATTTTGTGACAGCTGGGTTATTTTGTTACATTAGGGATATTTTGTGTGAGCTGATATATTTTTTGACTGCTGGGACATTTTTTATAACAGCTGGGATAATGTGATACAGCTGGTATATTTTATGACAAATTGTATATTTTGTGACAGCTGGGATATTTTTTTACTGCTGGGATATTTTGTTACTGCTGGGATATTTATGTGACATCTGGGATATTTTGTGATAACTAAGATATTTTGTGACAGCTGGAAGACTTTGTGATAGCTGGGATATTTTGTGACAAATTTTATATTTTGTGACTGCTGGGATATTTTGTTACAGTTGGGATATTTTGTGTGAGCTGATTTATATTTTGACTGCTGGAATATTTTTTTATTACAGCTGGGATATTGTGCCAAAGCTAAAAGAGAGGTTATTTCCAATATTAGGAAGAAACAACTGGAGTATATTGTAACAACTGGAAAAATTGAGGGACAAAGAGATAAGAGTGAAGCAAAGAGAAAAAATACCAGACAGCTTAAGATTTATATTTTGACTGCTGGAATATTTTTTATTACAGCTGGGATATTGTGCCAAAGCTAAAAGAGAGGTTATTTCCAATATTAGGAAGAAACAACTGGAGTATATTGTAACAACTGGAAAAATTGAGGGACAAAGAGATAAGAGTGAAGCAAAGAGAAAAAATACCAGACAGCTTAAGAGATGGCTTGGCAGAAGGCCAACAACAGAAATGATAAAGAACTGTTGAGATTGCAAGTTGTGGAGAGACATGATCACCTATGCTAGTAGGCCCAGTACTTGATGATGATGATGATGATGATTTTGCTACAGCTGGTAATTTTTATGATAAATTGTATATTTTGTGACAGCTGGGATATATTGTTATATTTGAAATATTTTGTAATAGCTGGGATATTTTTTTACTGCTGTGACATTTTGTGACAACTGAAATATTTTGTAAAAGATGGAATATTTTGTATGACTGAGATACTCTGTTGCATCTGGGATATTTTCTGACAACTGAGATATTTTGGGACAGCTGGGATATTTTATGACAGCGAGGATATTTTGTGACAGCTGGGATATTTTGTTAACAACTTTAGTATTTTATGACAACTTTGATATTTTGTAACAGCTGGGATATTTTGTGAGAACTATGATTTTTTGTGACAGCTGGGATATTTTATGACAACTTTGATATTTTGTAACAGCTGGCATATTTTGTGAAAACTATATTTTGTGACAGCTATGATATTTTGAGACAGCTGGGATATTTTGTTACTGCTGAGATATTTTGTTATTGCTGGGGTATTTTGTGACATCTAGAATATTTTGTGATAAGTGAGATATTTTGTGACAGCGGGAATATTTTGTGATAGCTGGCCTATTTTTTGACAAATTAGATATTTTGTTACAGCTGGGATATTTTGTGTGAACTGAGATATATTTTGACTGCTGAAATATATTTAATTACAGCTGGGATATTTTGGTACTGCTGGTATATTTTATGACAACTTGTATATTTTGTAACTGCTGGGATATTTTGTTACAGCTGGGATATTTTGTGACAATTGATATATTTTATGACAGCTAGGATATTTTGTGGCAGCTATGATATTTTGTGACAGCTGGAATATTTTCTTGGAGCTGTGATATATTGTGACAGCTGTGATTTTTTTTTTTGTGACAGCTAAGACAACTGAAAAAATTGTAGTAGGTAGCCATTAGAGCTGAAATAGAGAAAAGATGCAAGACAATTTCAGAAATGCTCTATTTGTTAGTCAAAATGAAAAGAAAGAAAATACAGATATAAAAAATTACGGAGACACATGATCACCTACCCAGCAAGCATGGCTAAAAAAAAAAAAATTAAAGAGCCCCTGTCACGCCAAGTGGCGTATATGGAATATGGTGTTTGTGACCTTAAATTTTATAGACTTTCAGCACATGATTTTTGGGGTAATGTGGTCGGTATTACGTCCGTGTCGCTTTACTTTACAAGAAAAAAAATCTGGTACCCATTTAAGGCTGGGTGAACCCGGAAGCCATCGGTTGGGATCAAACCCTACCTCTTGTCCTTTGTAGTCCAGTTCACTAACCACTGAGCTATCATGACTCCCCAGCAAGCATGGTACTTGGTATTAATAATGATGACAACTTTGCAGTAATAATCAACAACACAAAAATTTTGTGGCCACAAACTATATTTTTCCTCATTGGTTAAATCAAATGAGAGAGGAAAGAAGAACTACCCTGCAACTCTGTGCCTCAGCTCTGTTCTGTTCTTCTTCACCTGTATTTTACAATTTTGATGGTAAAGAGTGTTCTTGACACGGGTCTGTAGTTTGCTTCATTTATATTAAGTAGTACGTTTCTTCTGTTTCTTCTTTCCTTTATGATTTACTTTTCACATCTAGGTGAGAAATAGTTTACAGAGTTTTGCTCTTTGATTTCCTCTTCTGCTTTCACATTTCTTTTTAGTATTATGTCTATCCAACATATTTGAGTGGTATCCTCTTGGTTTTTTTGTTTTTATAGCATTTGTTAATAACTGTATGGATTGTGTTTGGTTGTTTCTGTCTTGATTCACGGCCTATTGAATTCATTCTTTAATTATATATTCTTCTTTGGAGGTGTTCCCAAACCTAGTTCTTAGTTCTTTACTTCTGATTTTGTTTGTCAAGCTGGCTCCCATGATTTATCTGACACATTTCACTTCTGTGGCATTTAACTTATTCTTGCTTATTCTACCTTTCAGCTCCCTGTGGAGCATAGGTCTTCAACAAACACTTTCCAAGACGCTCTGTTTCTTACCATTCTTTTAAGATCATTCCAAGTCTTCCCCAACATCTTCATCTCTGCTTCTATCTGTCTTCTCCAAGAATTCCTTGGTCTTCCTCTTTGTCTTTTTCCCTGGGGATTCCAAAAAAAGGGCCTGTTGTGTAATACTCTCAGCTGGCTTCCACAGTGTGTGTCCTATCCAACACCATCATCTTCGCTGTATCTCTTTATCCATAGGTATTTGACTGGTACATTTCCATAATTCTATGTTAGTGATTTTGTCCTGCCATTTCCATTCTTTTATTCTGCGTAAGCATCCAATAATGAAAGTCTGTATCTTCATGATTGAAATTTTTGTGTTCTCCATGTTTCACAGTCTTATATTAAGACTAACTTAACATTGGAGTTGAACATTTTTATTTTAGTGTTTAACCTAATTTCTTTGGACTTCCATATGTTTCCCAGTGGAAGAAATGCTCCTCTTGCTTTTGATATCCTTATTTTGGTATCATTTTCTGTTCCTCCCTCTTTGTCTATATTACTGCCAAGATATATGTAAGATTGAATGTTTAGTAGTGGTATTTCTCCTAATTTTATTTGGTTATTGCCAACTGCATTAATTCTCATAATTTTGTTCTTATCTCTATTTTCATTCCTATCTGTTGTGATCTCTCATCATGTATGCTCATTTTATCTTGCATCTGTTGATGTTTGTGTGATAGGAGAGCTATGTCATCAGCAAAGTCAATTCATCAAGTAGCTTGGTCAGTGACCACTGGATTCCATTTCTGTTGTTTTGAGTTATTTTTATAATACAATCTATGGCCAGAAGAAAGAGAAATGGAGATAGAAGGCATCCCTACCTTACTCCTGTTTTTATTTCAAATGTTTTTGTAATCTGTCCTTCATGCACCACACTACATTTCATTTCTTCATGCATTGTTCTTATCAGATTAATAAATTTTGTGGGGATTCTGTATTGACTCAGCAACTTCCAAAGCATTCCTCTGTTTAAACTCTGAAATGCCTTTTCGTAATCTATGAATCCAATATAAAGTTGGGACTGTAGTTCTAAACATTGTTCAACTATTATATGTAGAGTAATTATTTGATCAGCACATGATCTGTTTTTCCTAAAACCTGCTTATTCATCTCTCAAATGTTTCTCTATGGCCTCTTTTAGTCTCTCCAGAATGATTCTGCTTAATATCTTTTCTGGCAATGATAGTAGCATAATTCCCCTATAATTTTTCCACTGCTGTAAACTTCCTTTCTTTGGTAGTTTGATCATATAACCTTCTTTCCAGTTTGTGGGGATTTCTTTCCTCTCCCAAATTTTATCTAATAGATTATGTAACATCTTGGTAGAGGTGTTAATATCTGCTCTGATGGCTTCCGAGGGAATTTCACCTGGTCCTGTGGCTTTACCATTTTTTAATAGTTTGATGGCCTTCATTAATTCTTCCTTGCTTGGTTTTCCACAGTTAACATGTAACTCTTCTTCTGCTGGTAGTATATCTGGAGGGTTATTTGAGCCGGGTCTGTTCAAAAGTTCTTCAAAGTTCTCTTTCCATCTCTCCATTAGTTCCCTTATATTACTAAGCACATTTCCTTTCTTATCTTTAATAAAGGCATTTATCTGTTTGTATTTTCCACTTAATTTCTTTGTGCTGTTGTACAGTTCTTTCATATTCCCTTTATTTGCTGCTTCCTCTGCCTCTTTAACTAGTTCATCTATATATTTCCTCTTATCCCTTTTAATGCATCTTCTCACTTCTTTGTTCACTTCTGTGTAAGCTTCCTGTGTCTTGGCTTTATTACTTCTCATTTTGCTTTTATTTATGTCTGCTTTCTTATTCTTTCTTTAATTTTATCCTGGGTCTCTGTAGTCATCCATGCCTTATTCTAGCGTTCTCTTTTCTCCAGCGTTTCTTCGCATGTCTCTTTCCATCTATCCTTTACCTGTTTCCAATGATCTTCTATATTGATTGTATTTTCTAGTTGTTGGAGAACTTGGTATTTGTTTGATATTGTGACTGCAAATTTGTCTTTAATTCCTTGTTCTTTAAGAAATTATACATTGAAATACTTTCTGCCCTTATTTGTTGTAGTATCTTTTTAGTTTAAGTTTAAGTTTGTCTAACAGAAGATGACGGTCTGAAGCCACATCTGCTCCTCTATATACTTTTACATTCTGAAACTGACTTCAACTTATTATTAATACATATGTCGGCAATTTGATTCACCGTTCTATGATCTGATGACACCCATGTAGCTTCATGTATTTTTATGTTGGAATATTGTTCCTCCCAGGCTTATTTGATTAAGAGCACAGAAGTTCACTAATATCTCTATTCTCATTTATATCTCCAAGTCCATATTTTCCCATAATCTCTTTGAAGCCTCTGTTGTCTGATCCTACTTTTGCATTTAGATCTCCCATCAAGATTTATAATATCCTTGGCTCGTCTTTTATCCATCTGACATTGCAACTGTTTATAGAATTCACCTTTAAATAAATCATCCTTATCATTGGTTGGTGCGTTCAATTGGATAATGTGTATTTTTACTTTGTTTTTTGTTGTTTTAAATGTTGCTCTCATTAGTCTTGGCCCTACTGCTTCCCATTCTATCAGTGTCTTCTGTGCATTCCTTGATAACATTATGATAACTCCTTGACTATGTTGTGCCCCAGGTTCCCAGTGTCCTGATGATAAAATCATCTCTCCTGTATTTAGTTTTATCCTTTCCATTCTTAGCCATCTTGTTTCACACATTCCTAGAATATCTATTTTGTAATTTCTAATTTCTGTTGCTACCTGTGCAGCTTTTTCTTGTTCATTTAGGGTACATACATCCCAGGTGCCAATTCTGGAGGATTTCCTGGTAGACAAAAGGTGAGTCAGCAACCCGGACTCCTTACGGCTTTCTCTGAATTGCATCATACATCTCTTAAACAGAGAACCTTTATCTTACCTGGATGGCAAATTTACTTTTATTCTTTTCTTTGACTTGTCCATATTTGTGAAGTTTTTTAGGCTATTTTTTTACAGTACAGGTTAGCCAGTCCCAATCCAACTCTCCTTAGTCGCCTCTTACGAATATGCATGGTAAGGAACAGCGCCACTATTCTTAACTCCCCTTTGTGCCTCACAGTGCACAGGCACATTTAACTTATTAGTTATTCCAAAATCTAGTTTTCAAGTTCTTTTTTTTTAATATTTTGTGATTTCTTTCTTTGTCAATAATGATTTCGTTTTACCAAAAATTTGGCTTGCTTTTCTGCTTCATAAGTCCACTCTTCCATTGCTTGGAGGTAGGGGACAAATATAAAATATGCAATATGTTGAATATCACGTGATGGTGCAAGAAGAGTTACAGAAAAGTAAATCTATAGAAAGATGAGACAAACTACAACATTTCGGCGAAAACCTTCATCAGCTATTCATCAGCATTAATGTCATCCTACAACTTTACCATTCACAAACTTATAATAAACTACTAGAATTTTTCATGAAAGAATATTCAACATCATAGACAGTTGTTTATCACTGACTACTTTAGTTAATTTGCTCATTTGTGTCTTTGCTAGAAGTTAAAATACATTTCTTCTGTTATACATTCAAAATGATGAAGAAGTCATATCTTAAAATATCAATACTTTTGTCATTACCAATTGAACATTGCATTCCCCCAAAACTCTCAGATTTACCATTCTTTGATCTTTTTGTTACAAGCATTAACTACTAAAATATCATTCACACACAAATATTTACATTAGCTAAACATTTTACATTTTTTATGTGGTGTCACAAATTGAAACCACTCACATAAAATATCTTTTATAAGAATAAGGAGAATGTACTAGTATCAGGACATCTTCATACATAAATGCTGTTAAATTTCAAAGATTAGAACCAAAATACCACTTTGATATAGCAACTAGCAGCTGTGCAATTTAAAATATAAAGTACTTTCATACCCAGTGAAGCTGTGCTGTATATTTGATTATATTCATTTCATTTTTCATGCCTTGACATGGGCAATCAATGAGGCCCACAATTCTTGTTCATGCCTTGAAATGGGCAATCAATGAGGCCCACAATTGTTGTTCATGAACTTTATTGTTGAATAGCTTCCTTCATGCTATTATGATGTCACATTATATATGATTTTATTTATCATCCTATGCAATTTTTTGCAAGGAATTTTGTAAAAGGTTATCAAAACTTTTAGACATATTTACTTTTGAAAGTAAACAAAATCCGTGTGTTTTACCGTGTGTGAATAATTTGTTTTATTAACAAATAAAAGCAGTTATTTGTTACTGACATCTGACAACCATCTTGTTAGATGTGATGTTCTGTATTGATACTAATGCTCTCAGAAATAAAGAATCTGTTTCATTAATTTGTATTAACTATTGTTAATTTATTTCTTTATTACACAAAAGCATATATATCAGGTGCAAAGTAGGTCTACTTGTTAAAAGGTGAAATTGGTTCTTTTTACACAAAGAGCCCAGGTTTTGAGATTGGGCTCATCAGTCATCTCAACTGAATAAAATAGATATGTGACCTGTAGTGAGGGAAGTAATGGCATAAAGAAGAAGATATACAATGTGACCAAGAGAGTGATGCCCCCTTTACTCCACTACTCAATGTTGGTACTGCTTGTAATCATGTGATGACTAAAAGAGTATGCCTCTTTACTTAACTACTCAATGTTGGTAATGCTTGTAATCATGTGATGACTAAAAGAGTATGCCTCTTCTACATCCACCCCTAAAAGAAAGTTAAGTGAGTGTGCTTGTGTTGTGATGTTGTTTACAGTAAAATTCTGATATTTCCACTTTTGGCCCAACACTTCAGTGCCTCATTTTTCAGTACTGGATTGTCCTCCCTAACCATTTGTCCAGATTAGACTAGTTACTGGGTAAAGGCATCAAGACGCATAGAAATTTGAAGCTGCTGTAAAGCTGATTATAATAATGAAAATTTTAAAAAAGTAAAAAGTGGTAAGGTAATAGCTTTACGTAGATGAGAAACAAAACAAAAGTGGTATGGTAATAGCTTTACGTAGGTGAGAAACAAAACAAAAGTGGTATGGTAATAGCTTTATGTAGGTGAGAAACAAAACAAAAGTGGTATGGTAATAGCTTTATGTAGGTGAGAAACAAAACAAAAGAGGTATGGTAATAGCTTTACGTAGGTGAGAAACAAAACAAAAGTGGTATGGTAATAGCTTTACGTAGGTGAGAAACAAAACAAAAGTGGTATGGTAATAGCTTGACGTAGGTGAGAAACAAAACAAAAGTAGAACATTTCAGCCAGGAAGGCCTTCAGCTGCAACAATAAAGCTTTTAGTAAAGGCTGGCATAACCTTACACCAAATACATTTTCTTAAAATAAAAGATTACTTACTGACTTATGCACATGCACCACCAAGAATTGCGAGGAGCTGCAATATTTTTGTCCTGAGTCTAAGTTTTTTGTATTTGACAGTTATTAACCTTTACTGCTGCTAGGTTTTCTGTGACATTGTCTATCTGTATGACTTTTGGTCATCCTTGAGCTTTGAAACCAGACTATCAACTCAACTCTTGCAGGTACACATCAAGTTACTGGTTCAGTGCTTTAATGCATTTAATCCAAAATGTGTTTGTCTCTATACATTTAGTGCTAGTTGTGATTTCAACAGTTCACCTGAATTTCACCATTTCTTATTCTGTATTTTACAGTAACCAGAAATGGTTGTGACATTTCACATGTTGTGATCTTTCTCTCTAATATGCCCACCTTCAATATAGGACTTGCAACTTAACATGATTAATAGAGTACTTGCAACTAAACTCGTGCTAAGTCAAATGTAAGACATTTATTACAGAGTTTGAAAAGCTAAATTTTAATGGAGGAAAACTTAATATATTTAATACAGTATTTATAACTTAAACTTTAACCTTTGGAAATGTATAACAGTCATAGAGTAAATCAAAATAAACTTTCATCTTGGGAATGTAAGACCATTAATGCAGTACTTCAAACTAAACTTTAATTTTTTAGTATTTATGACGATTAATACAGTACTTCAAACTAAACTTTTTAATCTTTGAAAATTTAACAGCCTTAATACATTACCTCAAACTAAACTTTAATCGTTGTAAATTTAAGACAGTTAATACATTACCTCAAACTAAACTTTAATCGTTGTAAATTTAAGACCGTTAATACATTACCTCAAACTAAACTTTAATCATAGTAAATTTAAGACAGTTAATACATTACCTCAAACTAAACTTTAATCGTTGTAAATTTAAGACAGTTAATACATTACCTCAAACTAAACTTTAATCGTTGTAAATTTAAGACAGTTAATACATTACCTCAAACTAAACTTTAATCGTTGTAAATTTAAGACAGTTAATACATTACCTCAAACTAAACTTTAATCGTTGTAAATTTAAGACAGTTAATACATTACCTCAAACTAAACATTAATCGTTGTAAATTTAAGACCGTTAATACATTACCTCAAACTAAACTTTAATCGTTATAAATTTAAGACCGTTAATACAGTGCTTGCAACTAAAACTTTGACAAAGGGGAATTCATGTTAGTTAAAACACAATCCATATCAAACGTCAGCAAAGATCTGTATGATACTTTCTCTTGTACAGTTCACTCAGAGGCAGGACTTAGTGAATGGTTTCAGATTGATGAAAGGGTTGAAGCAAAGATCTGTATGATACTTTCTCTTGTAGAGTTTACTCAGAGGCAGAACTTAGTGAACGGTCTCATATTGATGAAAGGGTTGAAGCAAGAGTGTACTTCATCTCCCTTGTTTGATGGAACTGCCATCGACTTCATACAGCAGTGATGCTTTACAGGTTTAAAAGGCATTGAATAGTTACTTGAGTCTCATATAGAGGATCTTGACTTTGTAGACACAATAATTCTTATCAGTAGTATGTGAAAACAGTGTAAAAAAACAAATGTCATATCATCAATTGGTAGCAGCAGATTTTCTGCTGCTTCACTCCCAAGTTCGAGACCTGATCATCTACACTGATGGCTTGGTCACAAGAGATGTTCGGAGTGGTTGGTATTTTGTTGTGTAATCTAATGGAAAGATGATAGATAAAGATGCAGAAGCCCACAAGACCTCTAGCAAATTTATGGAGATTGTGGCTTGACGGGAGCTATCACTTAGCTGGTTAAGAGACCAACAACATATGTGGTCTTCGCGATTGATTTGACTGACAAAGGATGTTTCGTCGGATTGACAAGAACACACTTCACAGGCAGTGGGTGCACCTACTCCACATGTCTCCTGTTAGCAACCAAGCTTGGATACCCTGTCCTGGACACTCGGATGTTCGTGGCAATGAAATAACCGAGAATTTGGCGGGGTCTGTAATTACGCAAGAAATATTACAAAATTGACATGTATCACATAATGATGGCGTTAAAAGAACACCTGTCACAGGATGGCTACAAGAAAGCTGAGGATAACCCATGGATCAAAAGAATTGTGGAACACGCGTCATAAAGGATGAAAGCAGGAATGAATCCAACACGGTCAATAAATACAGGACATGAACCATCAGTGGAGGAACATTTCTATTGTTGCTGGAACGGTCAGCTGAGCAGATATGGGAATGCCCTGACTTCGGTGACGCCAATTCGTACTAAAGACTTACATAATACGACTTGTAATCAGCCACGAAAATTAAATAAATTTAGAAAAAAATGAACCTGAAAGAAATAGCATTTGATGAAATAAATCACTAGATATAAATCAGAAACTGCATAGATCAAGAAGACACAAATACATACATTAGAATCGGAAGGGTAAAGGCAACAATGACTTTCGAAAAATGGAAATCAAAATTACTCAGCACAAAAACAAAGCTTAGAATTTTTAAAACAAATGTAGTGTTCACCCTTACTTTATGTATACGAGAGAAGAAAAAACGAATGTATTAAGAAATATAAAAGAAAGATAATTCTCAAAATCTCGCATAAGGATAAAACGCCTGGAACAGACAGACTCACTGCGGAGTTCTATAAACATTTTTTTCCTCTTCATAGGAACACTCCTGCTGAAGGTTTTTAAGGATTCCTTCCACAAAGGACATCTACCTCCGAGGATCAGCGTGTCATACATCTCCTTACTCCTGAAGAACAATATAGAGAAGACACAAGTAACAAACTACAGACCGATATCGCTGCTCAACGTAGACTATAAAATACTGACAAAGTCCCTGACGAATAAGCTAAAGCCGTTCATGTTCTCACTCGTCCCCGAAGACCAGCAATGCAGCATCCAAGGCTAAAATAAAAACAACCACTTCATACGATACATCATCACCTACACACATACAAGAAACATACCTTCATCGATTCTGTCCTTGGACCAGGAAATGACTTTTGACAGGGCGTTGTACACTCCTACTTACAGAAAACGCTGCACAACTGCAATATGGGAGACAACTTTCGACGATGCATCAACATCCCGTACTCCAGACCTGAGTGTTGCCATACCATTTTTTCTTAATTCATTTTGTAAAATTGTCCAAATTCTGTGAATGTATTGAGGATGCTGTCTATTGATCTAGTGTTTGATGGAAAGAAGACAGTGATACGCTAACAATTTCTGCTCTCCTTTTCCTGACATGAATGTGCCCTTTATGGAACTATCTCGTCTGATACTCTCAATGAACGGTTCTATGGTCAGTGCGTGAAGTGGAAGAGAGAGAGAACACCCCTGTCGAACCGATCTAGTTAGCCTGATTATCTCTGTGAATGAATGGTTCACTAGAACTTTACTTTGAGGTCTAGAATAAAAGATGTGTATCCATTGTATGAAGCGTCCTCCTATGTTGTTGTTCAGTAGTGTTTTGTGGGGATAGGAATGAGCTTCTCTGGAAGACTTTTTCTTGGTCGAGAGATACAATGGAAGACTGGCTGTCTTTGTCATGAGTGCACTTTATAATGTCTCGTATAAAGTGTGTGTGCTGGTGGATGTTTCTGTCGAGAGATAGAATGGAAGACTGGCTGTCTTTGTCATGAGTGTACTTTATAATGTCTCGTATAAAGTGTGTGTGCTGGTGGATGTTTCTGTCGAGAGATAGAATGGAAGACTGGCTGTCTTTGTCAGGAGTGTACTTTATAATGTCTCGTATAAAGTGTGTGTGCTGGTGGATGTTTCTGTCGAGAGATAGAATGGAAGACTGGCTGTCTTTGTCATGAGTGTACTTTATAATGTCTCGTATAAAGTGTGTGTGCTGGTGGATGTTTCTGTCGAGAGATAGAATGGAAGACTGGCTGTCTTTGTCATGAGTGTACTTTATAATGTCTCGTATAAAGTGTGTGTGCTGGTGGATGTTTCTGTCGAGAGATAGAATGGAAGACTGGCTGTCTTTGTCAGGAGTGTACTTTATAATGTCTCGTATAAAGTGTGTGTGCTGGTGGATGTTTCTGTCGAGAGATAGAATGGAAGACTGACTGTCTTTATCATGAGTGCACTTTATAATGTCTCGTATAAAGTGTGTGTGCTGGTGGATGTTTCTGTCGAGAGATAGAATGGAAGACTGGCTGTCTTTGTCAAGAGTGTACTTTATAGTGTCTCGTATAAAGTGTGTGTGCTGGTGGATGTTTCTCTCTTGTACATTACACTGTTGGCCTTTATGAAGGAGTGTTGTCATGAAAGGTTTGAGTTTGTTAATGCTTTTGTTAGAATGTTGTACTCTGTGTTAAGTAGGTAAATGGGGGTGTAGTTTTTAAGAAGTGACTTGTCTGTGTTGTCTTTCCGGAGCAATGTTATGTGAGACATGTTTAGGGTTGGAGTAAGTTATTTCTTTGTGAATGAGTCTGTGTACATTCTGAGAAGAAGAGAGCCTAAGAGAGGAAAGAAATGTTGCAAGAATTATATTGTGAAGCCGTCAGGCGCCGGAGATTTGTACTTCTGCACTTCTTGTACTGCCTCTGTTTTGTCAGCGCTTGTGTGTTCTGCGTATAGTTTTTCCCAGTCGGCGTCTGGTAGTTTCCTTGTGTATTGCATTAATTTGTCTCGTATGTGTGAATGTGAACAGGATTTTAAGCTGGTTTCATTTTCATATTAGCATTATTATCTGCTTCTTTCTTAATAGTAGGATTTTTAAATGTATTTCTTTTAATACTAGGATTTTATACTGCTTTTTTCTTCATGCTAGTATTTTAAATTGTCTCTCTGGTCATTCTAGGATTTTCAAAAGGTTAACTTTTGAAGCTAGAAATATAAACTCTCTCAACACTATTAACTCGTACATTTTAATCTGTCTATTAATGCTAGAAACTTTACAGCCTCTGTCTCATTCTCTTTCTTCTATCTATATATTAATGTTTAATATATATAACTGCATCTCTCTTTTTCGCTCTCTCTATCTCTTAATGATAGAATTTTAAACTATCACTCTCCCTCTTCCAGTGACATGAATTATGTGCAACTATCTATCTCCAACTCCCCTCCCTTTTTCTACTAGAATTTTGAAATTTCAACTGCATAGTATTTCCTTGTGTTATTGATACCTCTCTCTCTCTAATCTTATCTCTTATAGACTACAGTGAAGTGATGAGACGGCATCAGCTAATTTTTGTAAATTAACTTCGTTTGCACCTGAGATCTATAAAAATGTTTAGAAACTTTAAACAGTTGATTATCAGCTAACAAATACGAGTATAATAATTCTTTGAAGAATATATATTTTAATGTTGCGTAATATTTACAGGCATGGTTCGTTCTAACATATCAAACTTAAATGCAAATAAGTGTTCTACCGTTGAATTGTTGATGAAAATGTTAATATATAATCTGCTTAAAGAAATTACAAGATATCTTGCTAAATTAAATGGGAAGCAACTCCTGTTAGATTAATGGTAACCAATTTTTATATGGATATGGTGTAAATTAGCTAAAGTGTTCTTCATATGCACATCACTTTACAGAAAAATAGTCTTTACATACACTCTGCATATTCCTGATAAAATCTATAACAAATGACAATTGTTAATGTATCAAACTAAAATAAATGTATCCTTACTTAATTTGTAGTTGAAAATATCAATTATTTATTATTTATTTTTAAATCAAAAGTTATCTTCCTTAAGTGTCAGAAATTTGTGTTTTAATATACATACTACTGCTGTTGGCTGGCTTGTATTGGGTAAAGAAGTTGTTAACACGATGGAGTTGTGTTCACAGTATGTGTTCAAAATATCCACTGCAGGCCCCAAGACATTCTGAGACTTGTCTCTTACTATTTTCGAAAACCTTCTGGATCTATATATCTATCTTTTGTTGGCCTGAAGTATTGTCTATATCTCCAATGTCGTTTCCCGTATAAATATTACCGTCTTGTGTCATTCTTGCAGTGGTGCACCTACTCTTATCTGTAGTATTGTATTAATGCTATAAGTGGACTTTCCTCAGTCTACTATATTCAGTGCATTCTTGAAATATGCGTTGCACTGTCTGGGGCGCCTGTCCACTTGTGCATGTAGTTAAGGTACCGATCTTGAATTTTGTAGACACGTGACTGTGGAGTCAATTGTGTCCTGTTCTAATGCGTATAATGATAACTTGTTTCTATCTATTAATATTATGATGATGATGATGATGATGCGTTCGTCCGATGATTTGAGGTATTCTAACGGATACGAACCGTAGACTTCCTCCTCGTCATCCGCCCTTAAAAGGACGTTAAGTGGACGTAGTTACGTTGTGTTGCAGTTTGCAGTGTAACACTGTGATATCTGCGCCTTTCGGCCCAACACATCCGATTTCAGCCGACGCTTTTTTGTGTACCGGGTTCGTCTTCCCACTTCGATCCCTGCTCGCTTGGCCAGACTAGACAGGTTAGTCTGTTTCTAGAGGCACCACGAAGAGGTGTAGCAGGGTCTGGATGGTTCTGGTTCACCGATCCTGGCGCAAGCCATCAGTTGTGAGTCACCGACGACTTCCAGCTCTGGTGCTGGGGGGGCGCGCCTTCGCCTCCTATTAATATTATGAAATGCATCTTGATTTGGAGCATTTGGTCTTCTGATTGATTTGATTATCTGTATCTTATGATGGTATGTAACCGGCGCATCTGGTTGTGTGCCTGTTGCACCTTATTTTGAAAGCTGAACTGCTATCTAGTTTCCTGGTATTCCATAGTGAGATGGGATCCACTGCAGGGAAATCCTGTGATGTTTGTAGAGTTCAGTCAATAAAGTTTGCAGATGTAGCAGCTTTCTGGATTGCAGTGCCTGGAGCACTGATCTTGCATCTGTCAAAAACTCTACTGGCTGTGGGCTAAGATAACTGTTCAGCAGTTTTTCTATTACCAACTTTATTGCTTGCATTTCTGCATCGAATTTGTGATAATATTTCCCTGTTGCTATCTTTTCCATATCCCTAGTTTTATTTTTTTGGGTACTCTATGTAGACATCTGCTCCCCCTTTCTTTTCTATATATTGATCGATTCACCGCACAGAGACATTATAAATACCCTATATAACACTTGTTACTACAAGTTTGATAAACTATTCAGAACTTGATTCTCAATTAAAAAATAAAAAAGAATGACCGTCTCTCTATCTTAATGCTTGAGATGTAATTGTCTATCTATATTTTCATAACAGGATTTTAAGCTGCTTTCATTTTCATATTAGCATTATTAACTGTTTCTGTCTTAATAGTAGACTTTTTAACTGTATCTCTTTTCATACTAAGATTTTAAACTGCTTTTCTCTTCATGCGAGTATTTCAAATTGTCTCTCTGGTCATTCTAGGATCTTCAAAAGGTTAACTTTTGATGCTAGAAATATAAACTCTCTCAACTCTCTTAACTCCTACATTTTACTCTATATCTATTACTGCTAGAAATTTAAACAGCCTCTCTCTCATTCTCTTTCTTCTATCTATATTTTAATGTTTAATATATATAACTGCATCTCTCTTTTTCTCTCTCTCTCTCTCTCTTAATGTTAGACTTTTAAACTGCCAACTCCCTCTTCAGTGACATGAATTATGTGCAATTGTCTATCTCCAACTCCCCTCCCTTTTTCTACTACAATTTTGACATTTTAACTGCATAGTATTTTCCTTGTGTTATTGATACCTCTCTCTCTAACATTATCTCTTCTCGACTCTACAGTGATATGATGAGATGTCATTAGTTAATTTTTGTAAATTAAATCCTTTTGCACCTGTCATCTATAAAAATGCTTCGAAACTTTCAACAGTTAATTAGCAGCTAAGAAAAATAATAATTCCTTGAAGAATATATATTTTAATGTTGCGTAATATTTACAGGCATGGTTCGTTCTAACATATCAAACTTAAATGCAAATAAGTGTTCTACCGTTGAATTGTTGATGAAAATGTTAATATATAATCTGCTTAAAGAAATTACAAGATATCTTGCTAAATTAAATGGGAAGCAACTCCTGTTAGATTAATGGTAACCAAATTTTTATATGGATATGGTGTAAATTAGCTAAAGTGTTCTTCATATGCACATCACTTTACAGAAAAATAGTCTTTACATACACTCTGCATATTCCTGATAAAATCTATAACAAATGACAATTGTTAATGTATCAAACTAAAATAAATGTATCCTTACTTAATTTGTAGTTGAAAATATCAATTATTTATTATTTATTTTTAAATCAAAAGTTATCTTCCTTAAGTGTCAGAAATTTGTGTTTTTAATATACATACTACTGCTGTTGGCTGGCTTGTATTGGGTAAAGAAGTTGTTCACACGATGGGAATGTGTTCACAGCATGTGTTCAAAATATCCACTGCAGGCCCCAAAACATTCTGAGACTTGTCTCTTACTATTTTCGAAAACCTTCTGGATCTATATATCTATCTTTTGTTGGCCTGAAGTATTGTCTATATCTCCAATGTCGTTTCCCGTATAAATATTACCGTCTTGTGTCATTCTTGCAGTGGTGCATCTACTCTTGTCTGTAGTATTGTATTAATGCTATAAGTGGACTTTCCTCAGTCTACTTTATTCAGTGCATTCTTGAAATATGCGTTTCACTGTCTGGGGCGCCTGTCCACTTGTGCATGTAGTTAAGGTACCGATCTTGAATTTTGTAGACACGTGACTGTGGAGTCAGTTGTGTCCTGTTCTAATGCGTATAATGATAACTTGTTTCTATCTATTAATATTATGAAATGCATCTTGATTTGGAGCATTTGGTCTTCTGATTGATTTGATTATCTGTATCTTATGATGGTATGTAACCGGCGCATCTGGTTGTGTGCCTGTTGCACCTTATTTTGAAAGCTGAACTGCTATCTAGTTTCCTGGTATTCCATAGTGAGATGGGATCCACTGCAGGGAAATCCTGTGATGTTTGTAGAGTTCAGTCAATAAAGTTTGCAGATGTAGCAGCTTTCTGGATTGCAGTGCCTGGAGCACTGATCTTGCATCTGTCAAAAACTCTACTGGCTGTGGGCTAAGATAACTGTTCAGCAGTTTTTCTATTACCAACTTTATTGCTTGCATTTCTGCATCGAATTTGTGATAATATTTCCCTGTTGCTATCTTTTCCATATCCCTAGTTTTATTTTTTTGGGTACTCTATGTAGACATCTGCTCCCCCTTTCTTTTCTATATATTGATCGATTCACCGCACAGAGACATTATAAATACCCTATATAACACTTGTTACTACAAGTTTGATAAACTATTCAGAACTTGATTCTCAATTAAAAAATAAAAAAGAATGACCGTCTCTCTATCTTAATGCTTGAGATGTAATTGTCTATCTATATTTTCATAACAGGATTTTAAGCTGCTTTCATTTTCATATTAGCATTATTAACTGTTTCTGTCTTAATAGTAGACTTTTTAACTGTATCTCTTTTCATACTAAGATTTTAAACTGCTTTTCTCTTCATGCGAGTATTTCAAATTGTCTCTCTGGTCATTCTAGGATCTTCAAAAGGTTAACTTTTGATGCTAGAAATATAAACTCTCTCAACTCTCTTAACTCCTACATTTTACTCTATATCTATTACTGCTAGAAATTTAAACAGCCTCTCTCTCATTCTCTTTCTTCTATCTATATTTTAATGTTTAATATATATAACTGCATCTCTCTTTTTCTCTCTCTCTCTCTATCTTAATGTTAGACTTTTAAACTGCCAACTCCCTCTTCAGTGACATGAATTATGTGCAATTGTCTATCTCCAACTCCCCTCCCTTTTTCTACTACAATTTTGACATTTTAACTGCATAGTATTTTCCTTGTGTTATTGATACCTCTCTCTCTAACATTATCTCTTCTCGACTCTACAGTGATATGATGAGATGTCATTAGTTAATTTTTGTAAATTAAATCCTTTTGCACCTGTCATCTATAAAAATGCTTCGAAACTTTCAACAGTTAATTATCAGCTAAGAAAAATAATAATTCTTTGAAGAATATATATTTTAATGTTGCGTAATATTTACAGGCATGGTTCGTTCTAACATATCAAACTTAAATGCAAATAAGTGTTCTACCGTTGAATTGTTGATGAAAATGTTAATATATAATCTGCTTAAAGAAATTACAAGATATCTTGCTAAATTAAATGGGAAGCAACTCCTGTTAGATTAATGGTAACCAAATTTTTATATGGATATGGTGTAAATTAGCTAAAGTGTTCTTCATATGCACATCACTTTACAGAAAAATAGTCTTTACATACACTCTGCATATTCCTGATAAAATCTATAACAAATGACAATTGTTAATGTATCAAACTAAAATAAATGTATCCTTACTTAATTTGTAGTTGAAAATATCAATTATTTATTATTTATTTTTAAATCAAAAGTTATCTTCCTTAAGTGTCAGAAATTTGTGTTTTTAATATACATACTACTGCTGTTGGCTGGCTTGTATTGGGTAAAGAAGTTGTTCACACGATGGAATGTGTTCACAGCATGTGTTCAAAATATCCACTGCAGGCCCCAAAACATTCTGAGACTTGTCTCTTACTATTTTCGAAAACCTTCTGGATCTATATATCTATCTTTTGTTGGCCTGAAGTATTGTCTATATCTCCAATGTCGTTTCCCGTATAAATATTACCGTCTTGTGTCATTCTTGCAGTGGTGCATCTACTCTTGTCTGTAGTATTGTATTAATGCTATAAGTGGACTTTCCTCAGTCTACTTTATTCAGTGCATTCTTGAAATATGCGTTTCACTGTCTGGGGCGCCTGTCCACTTGTGCATGTAGTTAAGGTACCGATCTTGAATTTTGTAGACACGTGACTGTGGAGTCAATTGTGTCCTGTTCTAATGCGTATAATGATAACTTGTTTCTATCTATTAATATTATGAAATGCATCTTGATTTGGAGCATTTGGTCTTCTGATTGATTTGATTATCTGTATCTTATGATGGTATGTAACCGGCGCATCTGGTTGTGTGCCTGTTGCACCTTATTTTGAAAGCTGAACTGCTATCTAGTTTCCTGGTATTCCATAGTGAGATGGGATCCACTGCAGGGAAATCCTGTGATGTTTGTAGAGTTCAGTCAATAAAGTTTGCAGATGTAGCAGCTTTCTGGATTGCAGTGCCTGGAGCACTGATCTTGCATCTGTCAAAAACTCTACTGGCTGTGGGCTAAGATAACTGTTCAGCAGTTTTTCTATTACCAACTTTATTGCTTGCATTTCTGCATCGAATTTGTGATAATATTTCCCTGTTGCTATCTTTTCCATATCCCTAGTTTTATTTTTTTGGGTACTCTATGTAGACATCTGCTCCCCCTTTCTTTTCTATATATTGATCGATTCACCGCACAGAGACATTATAAATACCCTATATAACACTTGTTACTACAAGTTTGATAAACTATTCAGAACTTGATTCTCAATTAAAAAATAAAAAAGAATGACCGTCTCTCTATCTTAATGCTTGAGATGTAATTGTCTATCTATATTTTCATAACAGGATTTTAAGCTGCTTTCATTTTCATATTAGCATTATTAACTGTTTCTGTCTTAATAGTAGACTTTTTAACTGTATCTCTTTTCATACTAAGATTTTAAACTGCTTTTCTCTTCATGCGAGTATTTCAAATTGTCTCTCTGGTCATTCTAGGATCTTCAAAAGGTTAACTTTTGATGCTAGAAATATAAACTCTCTCAACTCTCTTAACTCCTACATTTTACTCTATATCTATTACTGCTAGAAATTTAAACGGCCTCTCTCTCATTCTCTTTCTTCTATCTATATTTTAATGTTTAATATATATAACTGCATCTCTCTTTTTCTCTCTCTCTCTCTATCTTAATGTTAGACTTTTAAACTGCCAACTCCCTCTTCAGTGACATGAATTATGTGCAATTGTCTATCTCCAACTCCCCTCCCTTTTCTACTACAATTTTGACATTTTAACTGCATAGTATTTTCCTTGTGTTATTGATACCTCTCTCTCTAACATTATCTCTTCTCGACTCTACAGTGATATGATGAGATGTCATTAGTTAATTTTTGTAAATTAAATCCTTTTGCACCTGTCATCTATAAAAATGCTTCGAAACTTTCAACAGTTAATTATCAGCTAAGAAAAATAATAATTCTTTGAAGAATATATATTTTAATGTTGCGTAATATTTACAGGCATGGTTCGTTCTAACATATCAAACTTAAATGCAAATAAGTGTTCTACCGTTGAATTGTTGATGAAAATGTTAATATATAATCTGCTTAAAGAAATTACAAGATATCTTGCTAAATTAAATGGGAAGCAACTCCTGTTAGATTAATGGTAACCAAATTTTTATATGGATATGGTGTAAATTAGCTAAAGTGTTCTTCATATGCACATCACTTTACAGAAAAATAGTCTTTACATACACTCTGCATATTCCTGATAAAATCTATAACAAATGACAATTGTTAATGTATCAAACTAAAATAAATGTATCCTTACTTAATTTGTAGTTGAAAATATCAATTATTTATTATTTATTTTTAAATCAAAAGTTATCTTCCTTAAGTGTCAGAAATTTGTGTTTTTAATATACATACTACTGCTGTTGGCTGGCTTGTATTGGGTAAAGAAGTTGTTCACACGATGGGAATGTGTTCACAGCATGTGTTCAAAATATCCACTGCAGGCCCCAAAACATTCTGAGACTTGTCTCTTACTATTTTCGAAAACCTTCTGGATCTATATATCTATCTTTTGTTGGCCTGAAGTATTGTCTATATCTCCAATGTCGTTTCCCGTATAAATATTACCGTCTTGTGTCATTCTTGCAGTGGTGCATCTACTCTTGTCTGTAGTATTGTATTAATGCTATAAGTGGACTTTCCTCAGTCTACTTTATTCAGTGCATTCTTGAAATATGCGTTTCACTGTCTGGGGCGCCTGTCCACTTGTGCATGTAGTTAAGGTACCGATCTTGAATTTTGTAGACACGTGACTGTGGAGTCAATTGTGTCCTGTTCTAATGCGTATAATGATAACTTGTTTCTATCTATTAATATTATGAAATGCATCTTGATTTGGAGCATTTGGTCTTCTGATTGATTTGATTATCTGTATCTTATGATGGTATGTAACCGGCGCATCTGGTTGTGTGCCTGTTGCACCTTATTTTGAAAGCTGAACTGCTATCTAGTTTCCTGGTATTCCATAGTGAGATGGGATCCACTGCAGGGAAATCCTGTGATGTTTGTAGAGTTCAGTCAATAAAGTTTGCAGATGTAGCAGCTTTCTGGATTGCAGTGCCTGGAGCACTGATCTTGCATCTGTCAAAAACTCTACTGGCTGTGGGCTAAGATAACTGTTCAGCAGTTTTTCTATTGCCAACTTTATTGCTTGCATTTCTGCATCGTATTTGTGATAATATTTCCCTGTTGCTATCTTTTCCATATCCCTAGTTTTATTTTTTTGGGTACTCTATGTAGACATCTGCTCCCCCTTTCTTTTCTATATATTGATCGATTCACCGCACAGAGACATTATAAATACCCTATATAACACTTGTTACTACAAGTTTGATAAACTATTCAGAACTTGATTCTCAATTAAAAAATAAAAAAGAATGACCGTCTCTCTATCTTAATGCTTGAGATGTAATTGTCTATCTATATTTTCATAACAGGATTTTAAGCTGCTTTCATTTTCATATTAGCATTATTAACTGTTTCTGTCTTAATAGTAGACTTTTTAACTGTATCTCTTTTCATACTAAGATTTTAAACTGCTTTTCTCTTCATGCGAGTATTTCAAATTGTCTCTCTGGTCATTCTAGGATCTTCAAAAGGTTAACTTTTGATGCTAGAAATATAAACTCTCTCAACTCTCTTAACTCCTACATTTTACTCTATATCTATTACTGCTAGAAATTTAAACGGCCTCTCTCTCATTCTCTTTCTTCTATCTATATTTTAATGTTTAATATATATAACTGCATCTCTCTTTTTCTCTCTCTCTCTCTCTCTTAATGTTAGACTTTTAAACTGCCAACTCCCTCTTCAGTGACATGAATTATGTGCAATTGTCTATCTCCAACTCCCCTCCCTTTTTCTACTACAATTTTGACATTTTAACTGCATAGTATTTTCCTTGTGTTATTGATACCTCTCTCTCTAACATTATCTCTTCTCGACTCTACAGTGATATGATGAGATGTCATTAGTTAATTTTTGTAAATTAAATCCTTTTGCACCTGTCATCTATAAAAATGCTTCGAAACTTTCAACAGTTAATTATCAGCTAAGAAAAATAATAATTCTTTGAAGAATATATATTTTAATGTTGCGTAATATTTACAGGCATGGTTCGTTCTAACATATCAAACTTAAATGCAAATAAGTGTTCTACCGTTGAATTGTTGATGAAAATGTTAATATATAATCTGCTTAAAGAAATTACAAGATATCTTGCTAAATTAAATGGGAAGCAACTCCTGTTAGATTAATGGTAAACCAAATTTTTATATGGATATGGTGTAAATTAGCTAAAGTGTTCTTCATATGCACATCACTTTACAGAAAAATAGTCTTTACATACACTCTGCATATTCCTGATAAAATCTATAACAAATGACAATTGTTAATGTATCAAACTAAAATAAATGTATCCTTACTTAATTTGTAGTTGAAAATATCAATTATTTATTATTTATTTTTAAATCAAAAGTTATCTTCCTTAAGTGTCAGAAATTTGTGTTTTTAATATACATACTACTGCTGTTGGCTGGCTTGTATTGGGTAAAGAAGTTGTTCACACGATGGGAATGTGTTCACAGCATGTGTTCAAAATATCCACTGCAGGCCCCAAGACATTCTGAAACTTGTCTCTTACTATTTTCGAAAACCTTCTGGATCTATATATCTATCTTTTGTTGGCCTGAAGTATTGTCTATATCTCCAATGTCGTTTCCCGTATAAATATTACCGTCTTGTGTCATTCTTGCAGTGGTGCATCTACTCTTGTCTGTAGTATTGTATTAATGCTATAAGTGGACTTTCCTCAGTCTACTTTATTCAGTGCATTCTTGAAATATGCGTTTCACTGTCTGGGGCGCCTGTCCACTTGTGCATGTAGTTAAGGTACCGATCTTGAATTTTGTAGACACGTGACTGTGGAGTCAATTGTGTCCTGTTCTAATGCGTATAATGATAACTTGTTTCTATCTATTAATATTATGAAATGCATCTTGATTTGGAGCATTTGGTCTTCTGATTGATTTGATTATCTGTATCTTATGATGGTATGTAACCGGCGCATCTGGTTGTGTGCCTGTTGCACCTTATTTTGAAAGCTGAACTGCTATCTAGTTTCCTGGTATTCCATAGTGAGATGGGATCCACTGCAGGGAAATCCTGTGATGTTTGTAGAGTTCAGTCAATAAAGTTTGCAGATGTAGCAGCTTTCTGGATTGCAGTGCCTGGAGCACTGATCTTGCATCTGTCAAAAACTCTACTGGCTGTGGGCTAAGATAACTGTTCAGCAGTTTTTCTATTGCCAACTTTATTGCTTGCATTTCTGCATCGTATTTGTGATAATATTTCCCTGTTGCTATCTTTTCCATATCCCTAGTTTTATTTTTTTGGGTACTCTATGTAGACATCTGCTCCCCCTTTCTTTTCTATATATTGATCGATTCACCGCACAGAGACATTATAAATACCCTATATAACACTTGTTACTACAAGTTTGATAAACTATTCAGAACTTGATTCTCAATTAAAAAATAAAAAAGAATGACCGTCTCTCTATCTTAATGCTTGAGATGTAATTGTCTATCTATATTTTCATAACAGGATTTTAAGCTGCTTTCATTTTCATATTAGCATTATTAACTGTTTCTGTCTTAATAGTAGACTTTTTAACTGTATCTCTTTTCATACTAAGATTTTAAACTGCTTTTCTCTTCATGCGAGTATTTCAAATTGTCTCTCTGGTCATTCTAGGATCTTCAAAAGGTTAACTTTTGATGCTAGAAATATAAACTCTCTCAACTCTCTTAACTCCTACATTTTACTCTATATCTATTACTGCTAGAAATTTAAACAGCCTCTCTCTCATTCTCTTTATTCTATCTATATTTTAATGTTTAATATATATAACTGCATCTCTCTTTTTCTCTCTCTCTCTCTATCTTAATGTTAGACTTTTAAACTGCCAACTCCCTCTTCAGTGACATGAATTATGTGCAATTGTCTATCTCCAACTCCCCTCCCTTTTTCTACTACAATTTTGACATTTTAACTGCATAGTATTTTCCTTGTGTTATTGATACCTCTCTCTCTAACATTATCTCTTCTCGACTCTACAGTGATATGATGAGATGTCATTAGTTAATTTTTGTAAATTAAATCCTTTTGCACCTGTCATCTATAAAAATGCTTCGAAACTTTCAACAGTTAATTATCAGCTAAGAAAAATAATAATTCTTTGAAGAATATATATTTTAATGTTGCGTAATATTTACAGGCATGGTTCGTTCTAACATATCAAACTTAAATGCAAATAAGTGTTCTACCGTTGAATTGTTGATGAAAATGTTAATATATAATCTGCTTAAAGAAATTACAAGATATCTTGCTAAATTAAATGGGAAGCAACTCCTGTTAGATTAATGGTAACCAAATTTTTATATGGATATGGTGTAAATTAGCTAAAGTGTTCTTCATATGCACATCACTTTACAGAAAAATAGTCTTTACATACACTCTGCATATTCCTGATAAAATCTATAACAAATGACAATTGTTAATGTATCAAACTAAAATAAATGTATCCTTACTTAATTTGTAGTTGAAAATATCAATTATTTATTATTTATTTTTAAATCAAAAGTTATCTTCCTTAAGTGTCAGAAATTTGTGTTTTTAATATACATACTACTGCCGTTGGCTGGCTTGTATTGGGTAAAGAAGTTGTTCACACGATGGGAATGTGTTCACAGCATGTGTTCAAAATATCCACTGCAGGCCCCAAAACATTCTGAGACTTGTCTCTTACTATTTTCGAAAACCTTCTGGATCTATATATCTATCTTTTGTTGGCCTGAAGTATTGTCTATATCTCCAATGTCGTTTCCCGTATAAATATTACCGTCTTGTGTCATTCTTGCAGTGGTGCATCTACTCTTGTCTGTAGTATTGTATTAATGCTATAAGTGGACTTTCCTCAGTCTACTTTATTCAGTGCATTCTTGAAATATGCGTTTCACTGTCTGGGGCGCCTGTCCACTTGTGCATGTAGTTAAGGTACCGATCTTGAATTTTGTAGACACGTGACTGTGGAGTCAATTGTGTCCTGTTCTAATGCGTATAATGATAACTTGTTTCTATCTATTAATATTATGAAATGCATCTTGATTTGGAGCATTTGGTCTTCTGATTGATTTGATTATCTGTATCTTATGATGGTATGTAACCGGCGCATCTGGTTGTGTGCCTGTTGCACCTTATTTTGAAAGCTGAACTGCTATCTAGTTTCCTGGTATTCCATAGTGAGATGGGATCCACTGCAGGGAAATCCTGTGATGTTTGTAGAGTTCAGTCAATAAAGTTTGCAGATGTAGCAGCTTTCTGGATTGCAGTGCCTGGAGCACTGATCTTGCATCTGTCAAAAACTCTACTGGCTGTGGGCTAAGATAACTGTTCAGCAGTTTTTCTATTGCCAACTTTATTGCTTGCATTTCTGCATCGTATTTGTGATAATATTTCCCTGTTGCTATCTTTTCCATATCCCTAGTTTTATTTTTTTGGGTACTCTATGTAGACATCTGCTCCCCCTTTCTTTTCTATATATTGATCGATTCACCGCACAGAGACATTATAAATACCCTATATAACACTTGTTACTACAAGTTTGATAAACTATTCAGAACTTGATTCTCAATTAAAAAATAAAAAAGAATGACCGTCTCTCTATCTTAATGCTTGAGATGTAATTGTCTATCTATATTTTCATAACAGGATTTTAAGCTGCTTTCATTTTCATATTAGCATTATTAACTGTTTCTGTCTTAATAGTAGACTTTTTAACTGTATCTCTTTTCATACTAAGATTTTAAACTGCTTTTCTCTTCATGCGAGTATTTCAAATTGTCTCTCTGGTCATTCTAGGATCTTCAAAAGGTTAACTTTTGATGCTAGAAATATAAACTCTCTCAACTCTCTTAACTCCTACATTTTACTCTATATCTATTACTGCTAGAAATTTAAACGGCCTCTCTCTCATTCTCTTTCTTCTATCTATATTTTAATGTTTAATATATATAACTGCATCTCTCTTTCTCTCTCTCTCTCTCTCTCTTAATGTTAGACTTTTAAACTGCCAACTCCCTCTTCAGTGACATGAATTATGTGCAATTGTCTATCTCCAACTCCCCTCCCTTTTTCTACTACAATTTTGACATTTTAACTGCATAGTATTTTCCTTGTGTTATTGATACCTCTCTCTCTAACATTATCTCTTCTCGACTCTACAGTGATATGATGAGATGTCATTAGTTAATTTTTGTAAATTAAATCCTTTTGCACCTGTCATCTATAAAAATGCTTCGAAACTTTCAACAGTTAATTATCAGCTAAGAAAAATAATAATTCTTTGAAGAATATATATTTTAATGTTGCGTAATATTTACAGGCATGGTTCGTTCTAACATATCAAACTTAAATGCAAATAAGTGTTCTACCGTTGAATTGTTGATGAAAATGTTAATATATAATCTGCTTAAAGAAATTACAAGATATCTTGCTAAATTAAATGGGAAGCAACTCCTGTTAGATTAATGGTAAACCAAATTTTTATATGGATATGGTGTAAATTAGCTAAAGTGTTCTTCATATGCACATCACTTTACAGAAAAATAGTCTTTACATACACTCTGCATATTCCTGATAAAATCTATAACAAATGACAATTGTTAATGTATCAAACTAAAATAAATGTATCCTTACTTAATTTGTAGTTGAAAATATCAATTATTTATTATTTATTTTTAAATCAAAAGTTATCTTCCTTAAGTGTCAGAAATTTGTGTTTTTAATATACATACTACTGCTGTTGGCTGGCTTGTATTGGGTAAAGAAGTTGTTCACACGATGGGAATGTGTTCACAGCATGTGTTCAAAATATTCACTGCAGGCCCCAAGACATTCTGAAACTTGTCTCTTACTATTTTCGAAAACCTTCTGGATCTATATATCTATCTTTTGTTGGCCTGAAGTATTGTCTATATCTCCAATGTCGTTTCCCGTATAAATATTACCGTCTTGTGTCATTCTTGCAGTGGTGCATCTACTCTTGTCTGTAGTATTGTATTAATGCTATAAGTGGACTTTCCTCAGTCTACTTTATTCAGTGCATTCTTGAAATATGCGTTTCACTGTCTGGGGCGCCTGTCCACTTGTGCATGTAGTTAAGGTACCGATCTTGAATTTTGTAGACACGTGACTGTGGAGTCAATTGTGTCCTGTTCTAATGCGTATAATGATAACTTGTTTCTATCTATTAATATTATGAAATGCATCTTGATTTGGAGCATTTGGTCTTCTGATTGATTTGATTATCTGTATCTTATGATGGTATGTAACCGGCGCATCTGGTTGTGTGCCTGTTGCACCTTATTTTGAAAGCTGAACTGCTATCTAGTTTCCTGGTATTCCATAGTGAGATGGGATCCACTGCAGGGAAATCCTGTGATGTTTGTAGAGTTCAGTCAATAAAGTTTGCAGATGTAGCAGCTTTCTGGATTGCAGTGCCTGGAGCACTGATCTTGCATCTGTCAAAAACTCTACTGGCTGTGGGCTAAGATAACTGTTCAGCAGTTTTTCTATTGCCAACTTTATTGCTTGCATTTCTGCATCGTATTTGTGATAATATTTCCCTGTTGCTATCTTTTCCATATCCCTAGTTTTATTTTTTTGGGTACTCTATGTAGACATCTGCTCCCCCTTTCTTTTCTATATATTGATCGATTCACCGCACAGAGACATTATAAATACCCTATATAACACTTGTTACTACAAGTTTGATAAACTATTCAGAACTTGATTCTCAATTAAAAAATAAAAAAGAATGACCGTCTCTCTATCTTAATGCTTGAGATGTAATTGTCTATCTATATTTTCATAACAGGATTTTAAGCTGCTTTCATTTTCATATTAGCATTATTAACTGTTTCTGTCTTAATAGTAGACTTTTTAACTGTATCTCTTTTCATACTAAGATTTTAAACTGCTTTTCTCTTCATGCGAGTATTTCAAATTGTCTCTCTGGTCATTCTAGGATCTTCAAAAGGTTAACTTTTGATGCTAGAAATATAAACTCTCTCAACTCTCTTAACTCCTACATTTTACTCTATATCTATTACTGCTAGAAATTTAAACGGCCTCTCTCTCATTCTCTTTCTTCTATCTATATTTTAATGTTTAATATATATAACTGCATCTCTCTTTTTCTCTCTCTCTCTCTCTCTTAATGTTAGACTTTTAAACTGCCAACTCCCTCTTCAGTGACATGAATTATGTGCAATTGTCTATCTCCAACTCCCCTCCCTTTTTCTACTACAATTTTGACATTTTAACTGCATAGTATTTTCCTTGTGTTATTGATACCTCTCTCTCTAACATTATCTCTTCTCGACTCTACAGTGATATGATGAGATGTCATTAGTTAATTTTTGTAAATTAAATCCTTTTGCACCTGTCATCTATAAAAATGCTTCGAAACTTTCAACAGTTAATTATCAGCTAAGAAAAATAATAATTCTTTGAAGAATATATATTTTAATGTTGCGTAATATTTACAGGCATGGTTCGTTCTAACATATCAAACTTAAATGCAAATAAGTGTTCTACCGTTGAATTGTTGATGAAAATGTTAATATATAATCTGCTTAAAGAAATTACAAGATATCTTGCTAAATTAAATGGGAAGCAACTCCTGTTAGATTAATGGTAAACCAAATTTTTATATGGATATGGTGTAAATTAGCTAAAGTGTTCTTCATATGCACATCACTTTACAGAAAAATAGTCTTTACATACACTCTGCATATTCCTGATAAAATCTATAACAAATGACAATTGTTAATGTATCAAACTAAAATAAATGTATCCTTACTTAATTTGTAGTTGAAAATATCAATTATTTATTATTTATTTTTAAATCAAAAGTTATCTTCCTTAAGTGTCAGAAATTTGTGTTTTTAATATACATACTACTGCTGTTGGCTGGCTTGTATTGGGTAAAGAAGTTGTTCACACGATGGGAATGTGTTCACAGCATGTGTTCAAAATATCCACTGCAGGCCCCAAGACATTCTGAAACTTGTCTCTTACTATTTTCGAAAACCTTCTGGATCTATATATCTATCTTTTGTTGGCCTGAAGTATTGTCTATATCTCCAATGTCGTTTCCCGTATAAATATTACCGTCTTGTGTCATTCTTGCAGTGGTGCATCTACTCTTGTCTGTAGTATTGTATTAATGCTATAAGTGGACTTTCCTCAGTCTACTTTATTCAGTGCATTCTTGAAATATGCGTTTCACTGTCTGGGGCGCCTGTCCACTTGTGCATGTAGTTAAGGTACCGATCTTGAATTTTGTAGACACGTGACTGTGGAGTCAATTGTGTCCTGTTCTAATGCGTATAATGATAACTTGTTTCTATCTATTAATATTATGAAATGCATCTTGATTTGGAGCATTTGGTCTTCTGATTGATTTGATTATCTGTATCTTATGATGGTATGTAACCGGCGCATCTGGTTGTGTGCCTGTTGCACCTTATTTTGAAAGCTGAACTGCTATCTAGTTTCCTGGTATTCCATAGTGAGATGGGATCCACTGCAGGGAAATCCTGTGATGTTTGTAGAGTTCAGTCAATAAAGTTTGCAGATGTAGCAGCTTTCTGGATTGCAGTGCCTGGAGCACTGATCTTGCATCTGTCAAAAACTCTACTGGCTGTGGGCTAAGATAACTGTTCAGCAGTTTTTCTATTGCCAACTTTATTGCTTGCATTTCTGCATCGTATTTGTGATAATATTTCCCTGTTGCTATCTTTTCCATATCCCTAGTTTTATTTTTTTGGGTACTCTATGTAGACATCTGCTCCCCCTTTCTTTTCTATATATTGATCGATTCACCGCACAGAGACATTATAAATACCCTATATAACACTTGTTACTACAAGTTTGATAAACTATTCAGAACTTGATTCTCAATTAAAAAATAAAAAAGAATGACCGTCTCTCTATCTTAATGCTTGAGATGTAATTGTCTATCTATATTTTCATAACAGGATTTTAAGCTGCTTTCATTTTCATATTAGCATTATTAACTGTTTCTGTCTTAATAGTAGACTTTTTAACTGTATCTCTTTTCATACTAAGATTTTAAACTGCTTTTCTCTTCATGCGAGTATTTCAAATTGTCTCTCTGGTCATTCTAGGATCTTCAAAAGGTTAACTTTTGATGCTAGAAATATAAACTCTCTCAACTCTCTTAACTCCTACATTTTACTCTATATCTATTACTGCTAGAAATTTAAACAGCCTCTCTCTCATTCTCTTTCTTCTATCTATATTTTAATGTTTAATATATATAACTGCATCTCTCTTTTTCTCTCTCTCTCTCTCTCTTAATGTTAGACTTTTAAACTGCCAACTCCCTCTTCAGTGACATGAATTATGTGCAATTGTCTATCTCCAACTCCCCTCCCTTTTTCTACTACAATTTTGACATTTTAACTGCATAGTATTTTCCTTGTGTTATTGATACCTCTCTCTCTAACATTATCTCTTCTCGACTCTACAGTGATATGATGAGATGTCATTAGTTAATTTTTGTAAATTAAATCCTTTTGCACCTGTCATCTATAAAAATGCTTCGAAACTTTCAACAGTTAATTATCAGCTAAGAAAAATAATAATTCTTTGAAGAATATATATTTTAATGTTGCGTAATATTTACAGGCATGGTTCGTTCTAACATATCAAACTTAAATGCAAATAAGTGTTCTACCGTTGAATTGTTGATGAAAATGTTAATATATAATCTGCTTAAAGAAATTACAAGATATCTTGCTAAATTAAATGGGAAGCAACTCCTGTTAGATTAATGGTAAACCAAATTTTTATATGGATATGGTGTAAATTAGCTAAAGTGTTCTTCATATGCACATCACTTTACAGAAAAATAGTCTTTACATACACTCTGCATATTCCTGATAAAATCTATAACAAATGACAATTGTTAATGTATCAAACTAAAATAAATGTATCCTTACTTAATTTGTAGTTGAAAATATCAATTATTTATTATTTATTTTTAAATCAAAAGTTATCTTCCTTAAGTGTCAGAAATTTGTGTTTTTAATATACATACTACTGCTGTTGGCTGGCTTGTATTGGGTAAAGAAGTTGTTCACACGATGGGAATGTGTTCACAGCATGTGTTCAAAATATCCACTGCAGGCCCCAAGACATTCTGAAACTTGTCTCTTACTATTTTCGAAAACCTTCTGGATCTATATATCTATCTTTTGTTGGCCTGAAGTATTGTCTATATCTCCAATGTCGTTTCCCGTATAAATATTACCGTCTTGTGTCATTCTTGCAGTGGTGCATCTACTCTTGTCTGTAGTATTGTATTAATGCTATAAGTGGACTTTCCTCAGTCTACTTTATTCAGTGCATTCTTGAAATATGCGTTTCACTGTCTGGGGCGCCTGTCCACTTGTGCATGTAGTTAAGGTACCGATCTTGAATTTTGTAGACACGTGACTGTGGAGTCAATTGTGTCCTGTTCTAATGCGTATAATGATAACTTGTTTCTATCTATTAATATTATGAAATGCATCTTGATTTGGAGCATTTGGTCTTCTGATTGATTTGATTATCTGTATCTTATGATGGTATGTAACCGGCGCATCTGGTTGTGTGCCTGTTGCACCTTATTTTGAAAGCTGAACTGCTATCTAGTTTCCTGGTATTCCATAGTGAGATGGGATCCACTGCAGGGAAATCCTGTGATGTTTGTAGAGTTCAGTCAATAAAGTTTGCAGATGTAGCAGCTTTCTGGATTGCAGTGCCTGGAGCACTGATCTTGCATCTGTCAAAAACTCTACTGGCTGTGGGCTAAGATAACTGTTCAGCAGTTTTTCTATTGCCAACTTTATTGCTTGCATTTCTGCATCGTATTTGTGATAATATTTCCCTGTTGCTATCTTTTCCATATCCCTAGTTTTATTTTTTTGGGTACTCTATGTAGACATCTGCTCCCCCTTTCTTTTCTATATATTGATCGATTCACCGCACAGAGACATTATAAATACCCTATATAACACTTGTTACTACAAGTTTGATAAACTATTCAGAACTTGATTCTCAATTAAAAAATAAAAAAGAATGACCGTCTCTCTATCTTAATGCTTGAGATGTAATTGTCTATCTATATTTTCATAACAGGATTTTAAGCTGCTTTCATTTTCATATTAGCATTATTAACTGTTTCTGTCTTAATAGTAGACTTTTTAACTGTATCTCTTTTCATACTAAGATTTTAAACTGCTTTTCTCTTCATGCGAGTATTTCAAATTGTCTCTCTGGTCATTCTAGGATCTTCAAAAGGTTAACTTTTGATGCTAGAAATATAAACTCTCTCAACTCTCTTAACTCCTACATTTTACTCTATATCTATTACTGCTAGAAATTTAAACAGCCTCTCTCTCATTCTCTTTCTTCTATATATATTTTAATGTTTAATATATATAACTGCATCTCTCTTTTTCTCTCTCTCTCTCTCTCTTAATGTTAGACTTTTAAACTGCCAACTCCCTCTTCAGTGACATGAATTATGTGCAATTGTCTATCTCCAACTCCCCTCCCTTTTTCTACTACAATTTTGACATTTTAACTGCATAGTATTTTCCTTGTGTTATTGATACCTCTCTCTCTAACATTATCTCTTCTCGACTCTACAGTGATATGATGAGATGTCATTAGTTAATTTTTGTAAATTAAATCCTTTTGCACCTGTCATCTATAAAAATGCTTCGAAACTTTCAACAGTTAATTATCAGCTAAGAAAAATAATAATTCTTTGAAGAATATATATTTTAATGTTGCGTAATATTTACAGGCATGGTTCGTTCTAACATATCAAACTTAAATGCAAATAAGTGTTCTACCGTTGAATTGTTGATGAAAATGTTAATATATAATCTGCTTAAAGAAATTACAAGATATCTTGCTAAATTAAATGGGAAGCAACTCCTGTTAGATTAATGGTAAACCAAATTTTTATATGGATATGGTGTAAATTAGCTAAAGTGTTCTTCATATGCACATCACTTTACAGAAAAATAGTCTTTACATACACTCTGCATATTCCTGATAAAATCTATAACAAATGACAATTGTTAATGTATCAAACTAAAATAAATGTATCCTTACTTAATTTGTAGTTGAAAATATCAATTATTTATTATTTATTTTTAAATCAAAAGTTATCTTCCTTAAGTGTCAGAAATTTGTGTTTTTAATATACATACTACTGCTGTTGGCTGGCTTGTATTGGGTAAAGAAGTTGTTCACACGATGGGAATGTGTTCACAGCATGTGTTCAAAATATCCACTGCAGGCCCCAAGACATTCTGAAACTTGTCTCTTACTATTTTCGAAAACCTTCTGGATCTATATATCTATCTTTTGTTGGCCTGAAGTATTGTCTATATCTCCAATGTCGTTTCCCGTATAAATATTACCGTCTTGTGTCATTCTTGCAGTGGTGCATCTACTCTTGTCTGTAGTATTGTATTAATGCTATAAGTGGACTTTCCTCAGTCTACTTTATTCAGTGCATTCTTGAAATATGCGTTTCACTGTCTGGGGCGCCTGTCCACTTGTGCATGTAGTTAAGGTACCGATCTTGAATTTTGTAGACACGTGACTGTGGAGTCAATTGTGTCCTGTTCTAATGCGTATAATGATAACTTGTTTCTATCTATTAATATTATGAAATGCATCTTGATTTGGAGCATTTGGTCTTCTGATTGATTTGATTATCTGTATCTTATGATGGTATGTAACCGGCGCATCTGGTTGTGTGCCTGTTGCACCTTATTTTGAAAGCTGAACTGCTATCTAGTTTCCTGGTATTCCATAGTGAGATGGGATCCACTGCAGGGAAATCCTGTGATGTTTGTAGAGTTCAGTCAATAAAGTTTGCAGATGTAGCAGCTTTCTGGATTGCAGTGCCTGGAGCACTGATCTTGCATCTGTCAAAAACTCTACTGGCTGTGGGCTAAGATAACTGTTCAGCAGTTTTTCTATTGCCAACTTTATTGCTTGCATTTCTGCATCGTATTTGTGATAATATTTCCCTGTTGCTATCTTTTCCATATCCCTAGTTTTATTTTTTTGGGTACTCTATGTAGACATCTGCTCCCCCTTTCTTTTCTATATATTGATCGATTCACCGCACAGAGACATTATAAATACCCTATATAACACTTGTTACTACAAGTTTGATAAACTATTCAGAACTTGATTCTCAATTAAAAATAAAAAAGAATGACCGTCTCTCTATCTTAATGCTTGAGATGTAATTGTCTATCTATATTTTCATAACAGGATTTTAAGCTGCTTTCATTTTCATATTAGCATTATTAACTGTTTCTGTCTTAATAGTAGACTTTTTAACTGTATCTCTTTTCATACTAAGATTTTAAACTGCTTTTCTCTTCATGCGAGTATTTCAAATTGTCTCTCTGGTCATTCTAGGATCTTCAAAAGGTTAACTTTTGATGCTAGAAATATAAACTCTCTCAACTCTCTTAACTCCTACATTTTACTCTATATCTATTACTGCTAGAAATTTAAACAGCCTCTCTCTCATTCTCTTTCTTCTATATATATTTTAATGTTTAATATATATAACTGCATCTCTCTTTTTCTCTCTCTCTCTCTCTCTTAATGTTAGACTTTTAAACTGCCAACTCCCTCTTCAGTGACATGAATTATGTGCAATTGTCTATCTCCAACTCCCCTCCCTTTTTCTACTACAATTTTGACATTTTAACTGCATAGTATTTTCCTTGTGTTATTGATACCTCTCTCTCTAACATTATCTCTTCTCGACTCTACAGTGATATGATGAGATGTCATTAGTTAATTTTTGTAAATTAAATCCTTTTGCACCTGTCATCTATAAAAATGCTCCCTCCCTCACCCTACCCTACCTTACACCTAACACTCCCTCCCATTACCCTACCTTACTCCTAACTATCCCTCAACCTAACCAACCTTACTCCTAACCCTCCCTCAACCTACCCTACCTTACTCTTAACCCTCCCTCCCCTACCAAACTTTACCCCTAACCCTCCCTCCCCTACCCTACCTTACACATAACCGTCCCTCCCCCTACCCTACCTTAACGCCTAACCCTCCCTCCCCCTACCCTACCTTACCCCTAACCCTTCGTCCCCCTACTCTACCTTACACCTAACCCTCCTCCCCCTACCCTACCTTACACCTAACCCTCCCTCCCACTACCCAACCTTACCCCCTAACAATCCCTCACACTACCCAACCTTACCCCCTAACCCTCCCTCCCCCTACCCTACCTTACACCTAACCCTCCCTCCCCCTACTCTACCTTACACCTAACCCTCCCTCCCCCTACTCTACCTTACTCCTAACCCTCCCTCCCCCTACTCTACCTTACTCCTAACCCTCCCTCCCCCTACTATACCCTACCTAACCCCTAAACCCTCTCTACTCCTTACCCTTTTTTAACAACCAGCCCACCCTCCCCCTACTCTACCTTACTCCTAACCCTCCCTCCCCCTACTATACCCTAGCTAACCCCTAAACCCTCCCTACTCCTTACCCTTTTTTAACAACCAGCCCACCCTCCCCTACTCTACCTTACACCTAACCCTCCCTTCCCCCAACTCTACGTTACCCCCAAAGTTCTCCCTCTCCCTACCCTAACTTACCCCTATTCCACCATCACCCTACCCTACCTTACTCCAAAACCCACCCTCCCCTCCTTTACCCCACCATACTCCCTAACCCTCCCTTCCCAAAACTCTACCCTTCATTACCCTGTACCGCTCCCTCCCTTTACCATACCTTACCCCCTTCCCGTCCCTCCATCTTGCTCTATCCTACTTTACCCCCTATCACTCCCTCCACCTGCCCTACCCTGCCTTACACCCTAACCCTCCCTCCGTCCTGTCTACCCTCCCCCATAATCCTTCCTCTCCCTACTCTACCCTACCATTTCCCCTAACCCTCCCTCCTCCCTAATCTACCTTACCGTCCTTTTCCTCTATTCTACCTTACATACGAACTCTCCTTCCCTCTACTCTACAATAGGCCCTGACCTCCTCTCCCCTGCTCTACCTTACTCCCTAACCCTCCCTCCCCCTACTCTACCCCTACCTTACCCCCTAACACAACCTCCCCTTACTGTACACTACCTTGCTCCCTAATCCTCCCTCCTCCGACTCTGCCTTACCTTACCAATTAACGCTCCCTCCCCCAATTCTACCTTACCCCTTACCCAACCTCCCCCTACTTCACCCTACCTTACCTCTAAACCTTCCCTCCCTTTAATCTAATTTACCCCTAACCCTCCATTCCCCCTATACTACCTTACTCACTAACCCTCCCTCCCCCTTACTCTACACAACCGTACCCCCCAACCCTCCTTTCCTCCTACTCCACTCTCCTATACCCACAAATTCTCAATTCCTCCTACTCTGCCCTAACTTACCCCCATACTTACTACTACCCATCCTTACCCAATAACTCGCCCTCTCACATAATCCACCATTCCTCCTACTGAAAGGGAGCCGCGATAGCTCAGTGGTTAGTGAACTGGACTACCACGGACAAGGGGTAGGGTTCGATCCCAACCGACGGCTTCCGGGTTCACCCAGCCTTAAATGAGTACCGGATTTTTTTCTGGGTAAGTAAAGCGGCACGGGCTTAATACCGACCACATTACCCCAAAAATCATGTGCTGAAGGTCTGTAAAATATAGGGTCACTAACACCATATTTCCCTATACGCCACTTGGCGTGACGGAGGTACTTTACTTTACTTTACTTTACTTTACTTTACCTCCTACTCTACCCTACGTTACCCCTTAACCCTCCCTTCCCCCTGCGATATCCTACCTTAATATCTAACCCTCCCTTCCCCCTGCGCTATCCTACCTTAATATCTAACCCTCCCTTCCCCTGCGCTATCCTACCTTAATATCTAACCCTCCCTTCCCTGCGCTATCCTACCTTAATATCTAACCCTCCCTTCCCCTGCGCTATCCTACCTTAATATCTAACCCTCCCTTCCCCTGCGCTATCCTACCTTAATATCTAACCCTCCCTTCCCCCTGCGCTATCCTACCTTAATATCTAACCCTCCCTTCCCCCTGCGCTATCCTACCTTAATATCTAGCCCTCCCTTCCCCTGCGCTATCCTACCTTAATATCTAACCCTCCCTTCCCCCTGCGCTATCATACCTTAATATCTAACCCTCCCTTCCCCCTGCGCTATCCTACCTTAATATCTAACCCTTCCTCCTCCCCGCTCTACCTTACTCAATAAACCTCCCTCCCCCAATTCTACCATACCTTACCCCCTAATCCTCTGTCCCCTACTCCACCCTACCTTTCCCTTTAACCCTCCCTCCCTCTCCCTACACTACCCTACCTTACACCCTAACACAACCTCCCCCTACTCAACCCTACCTTAATCGCTAACACACATTTCCCACTACTGTAACTTACTCCCTTACACTCCCACCCAACCCCCTTAGCTATGTAATACCCTAACTCTCCCTTCTCCTACCCTAACATACCCTCTAACACTCCGTACACCTACTCTACCCTACCTTTCCCTTAACCCTCCATCTCTCTACTCTACCCTACCTTACACACTAACCTTCCCTCTATCCTATTCTACCCTAACTTACCCCTAACACAACCTACACCTACTCTACCCTACCTTACACCCTAATCCTTCCCTCTATCCTATTCTACCCTAACTTACCCACTAACACAACCTACCCCTACTCTACCCTACCTTACACCCTAATCCTTCCCTCTATCCTATTCTACCCTAACTTACCCACTAACACAACCTACCCCTACTCTACCTTACCTTAATCGCTAACCCACCTTTCCCACTATTGTAACTTCCTCCCTAACACTCCCTCCTCCCTAATCTTCGTTATACCCTAACCCTTCCTCCCCCTAGGATACCTTACGCCGTAACCCTCCTCCCCTCCATACTCTACCTTACCAACTAACCCTCCATTCCCCCTATACTACTTTACCCTTTAAAACCTCCCTTCCCCTACTCTACACTACCTTATCCGCAACTCTCCCTACCCCTACTCTACCTCAACCCCTAACCCTCCCTCCCCCTACTCTACACTACCTTACCCGCAACCATCCCTCACCCCTACTCTACATTAACCCTAACAATCCCTCTCCCTTCACTACCTTACCCTCAACAATCCCTCTCACTTCACTACATTACCCCTCAACAATCCCTCTCACTTCACTACCTTACCCCCTAACAATCCCTCTCCCTTCACTACCTTACCCCCTAACAATCCCTCTCCCTTCACTACCTTACCCCTCAACAATCCCTCTCCCTTCACTACCTTACCCCTCAACAATCCCTCTCCCTTCACTACATTACCCTCAACAATCCCTCTCCCTTCACTACATTACCCTCAACAATCCCTTTCCCTTCACTACCTTACCCCTCAACAATCCCTTTCCCTTCACTACACTACCCCTCAACAATCCCTTTCCCTTCACTACCTTACCCCTCAACAATCCCTCTTCCTTCCCTACCTTACCCCTCAACAATCCCTCTCCTTCACTACCTTACCCCTCAACAATCCCTCTCCCTTCACTACATTACCCCTCAACAATCCCTCTCCCTTCACTACCTTACCCCTCAACAATCCCTCTTCCTTCCCTACCTTACCCCTCAACAATCCCTCTCCCTTCACTACCTTACCCCTCAACAATCCCTTTCCCTTCACTACCTTACCCCTCAACAATCCTTTCCCTTCACTACCTTACCCCTCAACAATCCCTTTCCCTTCACTACCTTACCCCTCAACAATCCCTTTCCCTTCACTACATTACCCCTCAACAATCCCTTTCCCTTCACTACCTTACCCCTCAACAATCCCTCTTCCTTCCCTACCTTACCCCTCAACAAACCCTCTCCCTTCACTACCTTACCCTCTAACAATCCCTTTCCCTTCACTACCTTACCCTCTAACAATCCCTTTCCCTTCACTACCTTACCCCCTAACAATCCCTCTCCCTTCACTACCTTACCCTCTAACAATCCCTCTCCCTTCACTACCTTACCCTCTAACAATCCCTTTCCCTTCACTACCTTACCCCCTAACAATCCCTCTCCCTTCACTACCTTACCCTCTAACAATCCCTTTCCCTTCACTACCTTACCCCCTAACAATCCCTCTTCCTTCACTACCTTACCCTCTAACAATCCCTTTCCCTTCACTACCTTACCCCCTAACAATCCCTCTCCCTTCACTACCTTACCCCCTAACAATCCCTCTCCCTTCACTACCTTACCCTCTAACAATCCCTTTCCCTTCACTACCTTACCCCCTAACAATCCCTCTCCCTTCACTACCTTACCCTCTAACAATCCCTCTCCCTTCACTAACTTACCCCCTAACAATCCCTTTCCCTTCACTACCTTACCCCTAACAATCCCTTTCCCTTCACTACCTTACCCCTAACAATCCCTTTCCCTTCACTACCTTACCTCCTAACAATCCCTCTCCCTTCACTACCTTACCATCTAACAATCCCTCTCCCTTCACTACCTTACCCCTCAACAATCCCTCTCCCTTCACTACCTTACCCTCTAACAATCCCTCTACCTTCACTACCTTACCCTCTAACAATCCCTTTCCCTTCACTACCTTACCCCCTAACAATCCCTCTCCCTTCACTACCTTACCCCTAACAATCCTCTCCCTTCACTACCTTACCCTCTAACAATCCCTTTCCCTTCACTACCTTACCCCCTAACAATCCCTCTCCCTTCACTACCTTACTCTCTAACAATCCCTTTCCCTTCACTACCTTACGACTTAACAATCCCTTTCCCTTCACTACCTTACCCCCTAACAATCCTCTCCCTTCACTACCTTACCACTTAACAATCACTCTCCCTTCACTACATTACCCCCTAACAATCCCTCTCCCTTCACTACCTTACCCTCTAACAATCCCTTTCCCTTCACTACCTTACCCTCTAACAATCCCTCTTCCTTCACTACCTTACCCCCTAACAATCCCTCTCCCTTCACTACCTTACCCTCTAACAATCCCTCTACCTTCACTACCTTACCCTCTAACAATCCCTTTCTCTTCACTACCTTACGCCCTAACAATTCCTTTCCCTTCACTACCTTACCCCCTAACAATCCCTCTCCCTCTCCCTTCACTACCTTATCCCCTATCAATCCCTCTCCCTCTCCCTTCACTACCTTACCACCTAACAATCCCTCTCCCATCACTACCTTACCCTCTAACAATCCCTTTCTCTTCACTAACTTACCCCTAACAATCCCTTTCCCTTCACTACCTTACCCCCTAACAATCCCTCTCCCTTCACTACCTTACCCCCTAACAATCCCTCTCCCTTCACTACCTTACCCTCTAACAATCCATCTCCCTTCACTACCTTACCCCCTAACAATCCCTCTCCCTTCCCTACCTTACCCCTAACAATCCTCTCCCTTCCCTTCCTTACCCCCTAACAATCCCTCTCCCTTCACTAACTTACCCCCAAACAATCCCTCTCCTTTCACTACTTTTCCCCCTAACAATCCCTCTCCCTTCCCTACCTTACCCCCAAACAATCCCTCTCCTTTCACTACCTTTCCCCTTAACAATCCCTCTCCCTTCAATACCTTACCCCCAAACAATCCCTTTCCTTTCACTACCTTACCCCTAACAATCCCTTTCCCTTCACTACCTTACCCCCTAACAACCCCTCTCCCTTCAATACCTTACCCCCAAACAATCCCTTTCCTTTCACTACCTTACCCCCTAACAATCCCTTTCCCTTCACTACCTTACCCCCTAACAATCCCTTTCCCTTCACTACCTTACCCCCTAACAATCCCTCTCCCTTCACTACCTTACCCTCTAACAATCCCTCTCTCTTCACTACCTTACCACCTAACAATCCCTCTCCCTTCAATACCTTACCCCAAACAATCCCTTTCCCTTCACTACCTTACCCCCTAACAATCCCTTTCCCTTCACTACCTTACCCCCTAACAATCCCTCTCCCTTCACTACCTTACCCTCTAACAATCCCTCTCCCTTCCCTACCTTACCCCCTAACAATCCCTCTCCCTTCACTACCTTACCCCCTAACAATCCCTCTCCCTTCACTACCTTACCCCCTAACAATCCCTCTCCCTTCACTACCTTACCCCCTAACAATCCCTCTCCCTTCACTACCTTACCCCTAACAATCCCTCTCCCTTCACTGCCTTACCCCTAACAATCCCTCTCCCTTCACTACCTTACCCCCTAACAATCTCTCTCCCTTCACTACCTTACCCCTAACAATCCCTCTCCCTTCACTACCTTACCCCCTAACAATTCCTCTCCCTTCACTACCTTACCCCCTAACAATCTCTCTCCCTTCACTACCTTACCCCCTAACAATCCCTCTCCCTTCACTACCTTACCACCTAACAATCCCTCTCCCTTCAATACCTTACCCCCAAACAATCCCTTTCCTTTCACTACATTACCCCCTAACAATCCCTTTTCCTTCACTACCTTACCCCCTAACAATCCCTCTCCCTTCACTACCTTACCCCTAACAATCCCTCTCCCTTCCCTACCTTACCCCCTAACAATCCCTCTCCCTTCACTACCTTACCCCCTAACAATCCCTTTCCTTTCACTACCTTACCCCCTAACAATCCCTCTCCCTTCACTACCTTACACCCCTAAAAATCCCTCTCCCTTCACTACCTTACCCCCTAACAATCCCTCTCCCTTCACTACCTTACCCCCTAACAATCCCTCTCCATTCACTACCTTACCCCTAACAATCCCTCTCCCTTCACTACCTTACCCCTAACAATCCCTCTCCCTTCACTACCTTACCCCCTAACAATCCCTCTCCCTTCACTACCTTACCCCCTAACAATCCCTCTCCCTTCACTACCTTACCCCCTAACATTCCCTCTCCTTTCACTACCTTACCCCCTAACAATTCCTCTCCCTTTACTACCTTACACCCTAACACTCCTTTCCCACTACTCTACTTATTCCCTAACCCTCGATCCCACCTAATCTATCCTATACAGTAATCCCTCCTCCCCCTAATCTACCTTACCCCCTGACCCTCCTTTTCCCCTACTCTAACTTTACCCATAAGCCTCCTTCCCTCCAATTCAACCTTACCCCCTAACCCTCCTTCCCCCTACTCTACCTTACTCCCACCACCCCCCCCCAATCGACCCTACCTTACCTCCTAACCCTCCCTCCCCCTTAATCTACACAACTTTACACCCCAACCTTCCCATCCACCTATTCTACTCTTCCTTACTATAATCCCTCCCCTACCTATTCCTATTCTACCCTTCCTTCTCCTCTAACCCACCCTAACCCTTTCTCCTACTCTACCCAACCTTACCCATTAACCCTCCCTACTACCCAACCCTGCCTCTCCCCTAATCCCACCTTGCTTCTACTTTACCCTAACTTCCTTTCGTTTGTTATTTGTTTTGTTGGTTTGTGCTGCCAGCTTTACATATCTAACGAAGGTTGGAGTGACTGAATTTATCATGAATATCACCTTTGTCTTATTTTCAGACAAGTAGAAGGGTACTCGGTTATCTCCCACCATACAGGGAACCATATACTCAGATATCCCCCACCATACAGGCAGCCATATACTCAGATATCCCCCACCATACAGGCAGCCATATACTCAGATATCCCCCACCATACAGGCAGCCATATACTCAGATGTCCTCCACAATACAGGCAGCCATATATTTAGATGTCCTCCACAATACAGGCAGCCATATATTTAGATGTCCTCCACAATACAGGCAGCCATATATTTAGATGTCCTCCACAATACAGGCAGCCATATATTTAGATGTCCTCCACAATACAGGCAGCCATATATTTAGATGTCCTCCACCATACAGATAGCTATATACTTAGATGTCCCCAATTGTAGAGGTAGCTGTATACTCAGATGAGCCTCACCTTAGAGACAGCTATATACCCAGATGTTTCCCGCTAAACAGGCAGAAATATACTCAGGTGTCTTCCACCATACATTCAGACATATTCTCAGGTGTCCCCGCCATGCAGGCGATATTCCTTATTTTAGAGGTACTCTCATATTTTTTATCATCGAAATTTTACTGTTTCTTTCGGTAGATTTGTTCCCTAGTTCTTTTCCCTATGCAGTAATCATTTTCGACCTAATCCATTTATTTTGGTTCTTTAACGTGCGCATAAGGCACGCGGGGCACACGAAGAAATCAGATTCGATTTTTTTTGTCTTTAAATAAATTTTACAACTGACTGTGGTGGGAATCGAACCAGTGACCTTCTTGTCCAGAAGTGGATATCATGTCTCTAGACCACCCAGCGGGGGACATCTGAGTATATGGCTCCGAACTCGGCTATAAACACCATTCTACAGAGGAAACGAAAATACTATGGCCACATCAAAAGACACAGCGGGTTGGGAAGAACAATAATGCAGGGCTTGTTTCCTAGAAGAGGAACCTAGTAGTTAAATGCAGGATCCATTTTTAGGGAGGTCATGAAACATTTTCCAAGTCGCCCACTTTGATAATTCCATTCTCGTGAGATCGCTTCGTGTCTTCTCATCTCTGTTAACACATCTCCTCTACAAGTTTATTTTTGACCTGCCATTTTGACTCTTCTCCCGTAGATTGTTGATAAAAAAGTGACTGTCGAGTTAAAACCTCGGCAGTTTGTATTCTATCCAGATCCACCATCTTTGTCGAATATTTGACCACTGGTATCTGTCTGGTACCTTCCCTATTTCTACATCATAGCGTTCACCCTTTAAGTGGGTCTGGATGCATTGTGTCGCTAGTTCACGTCAACGTCGCAATATCTCCGCCTTACTGACTGACACATCCTTTAAGTGGGCCTGGATGCATTGTGTCGCTAGTTCACGTCAATGTCGCAATATCTCCGCCTTACTGACTGACACATCCTTTAAGTGGGCCTGGATGCATTGTGTCGCTAGTTCACGTCAATGTCGCAATATCTCCGCCTTACTGACTGACACATCCGTTTCAGCATGGATGAGGAGGTTTGTTTAACAATTTTGGCCCGACGACCTGCCATTATGCTTTACTCATTTTCACTGCTACGGGTTTCTTAAGGCGTGCGAGTGCACACGGGACCTATGTTTCTTTAGAGGGATAGACATCGATCTAACTATCAAGACTCTGACCAGAGACGGCTAGACATCGATCTAACTATCAAGACTCTGACCAGAGACGGCTAGACATCGATCTAACTACCAAGACTCTGACCAGAGACGGCTAGACATCGATCTAACTACCAAGACTCTGACCAGAGACGGCTAGACATCGATCTAACTATCAAGACTCTGACCAGAGAGGGCTAGACATCGATCTAACTACCAAGACTCTGACCATAGAGGGCAAGACATCGATCTAACTACCAAGACTCTGACCAGAGAGGGTAAAGCTACGAAGTTACGATGAAACCAAGGATCCCATATTTTTTTTTAATTTCCCACCGTCTGCCATTGGTATCGAACCCAACACCCTCATGTCCAGAGACCGACGTCTAACCTCCAGACCACCCATTCTCCCATTACGAACTCAATGTTTGCCATTTAGATTTGTTAATTCTGCAGAAGCAACTAAAAGATGAAGTTCTTGTACTTCGTAAATATTTTCCACTGTTCTCTATGTTTTACAGCAATACAATATCACTGATTTAACCGAGTTCCAAGTAAGGACGCAAATTTACCTCCAATTTGAAGAATGTGTTATGGTAAAGATTGGGTTTTGACAGTATGCACCAACTGAGCAAATTACAGCAGTCATCATCAGGTAGCACATTTGTAGAACATTACAATTAACACAGCCTGTGTTTGACATAATTTTTGTCTCTTAGCCGGATCTCCAACTTCTTTTGTTGTCATGTTTAACGTCTCTTTATGCCTTTTTATTAGTATGCCCCTGATGCCTCTTCCAGGAACCGTGCCGCCTTGCATTATTCTTCTTCCGAGTCCGCTGTATCTTCTGTTGTGGCCATAGAGTTTTCGTTTCCTCTGTAGAATGGTGTTTATAGCCGAGTTCGGAGCCATATGCTCAGATGTCCCCCGCTGCGTGGTCTAGAGGCAAGATATCGACCTCTAGACAAGGAAGGTCACTGGTTCGATTCCCACCACAGTCAGCAGTAAAATTTATTTAAAGATTTTTTTTACAAAATCGAATCTGATTTCTTCGTGGCTTTACAGCTTTGCTTTCTTCCCTGCTCTCTGGAGATTGAGATCCGATGTCTAGCCCTCTTCCATAACGGCGTGAAAACGGAGGTCCCGCGTGCCTTATGCGCACGTTAAAGAACCAACATAGAAAGATAAGGCCGAAAATTGTGACTGCTTAAGGAAAAAAAACATGGAAAAAATATACCGAAAGAAACAGTAAAATTTTCGATGATAACAAAAATGAGAGTACTTCTGAAATAAATAATCGCTGGTGGGGGACACCTGAGTATGTGGTTGCCTGTATGGTGAGGCACAACTGAGTGTATGGCCAACTGTATGACAGTGGACACATGAGTATACGCTTACCCGTATGGCGGGTGAAACATGTTTAATATGGCTACATGTATAATGGGGGGGCATCTGAGTATATAGCTGCCTGTATGGCGGGGGACATCTGAGTATATGGCTGCTGTATGGGTGGCGGGGGACATCTGAGTATATGGTTACATGTATGATGGGGGACATCTGAGTATATGGCTGCCTGTATGGCGGGGGACATCTGAGTATATAGTTGCCTGTTTGTGGGGGACATCTGGGTATATAGCTGCCTGTTTGTGGGGGACATCTGTGTATATAGCTGCCTGTTTGTGGGGGACATCTGTGTATATAGCTGCCTGTTTGTGGGGGACATCTGAGTATATAGCTGCCTGTTTGTGGGGGACATCTGAGTATATAGCTGCCTGTTTGTGGGGGACATCTGTGTATGTGGCTGCCTGTATGACGGGGGACATCTGAGTATATAGCTACCTGTATGACGGGGGACATCTGAGTATATAGCTACCTGTATGACGGGGGACATCTGAGTATATAGCTACCTGTATGACGGGGGACATCTGAGTACGCTGCTACTTGTCTGAAAATAAAATAAAGATAATATTCATGCAAAATTCAGTCCCTCCAGACTTCACTAGATATGTACAAAAAATGACTCAATGTCACGGACGAATGGAAAAAAGTTACTAAACGATTGGACGTCATAAATTATTTGGTTAAGCTCCTCCGACCTGCCGTCGAAGTACCAGTGTCGACGTTCTATCACCTGCCAGGGACCTAGCAGTTCTAGCTCTTCGTCGGTTTTCTCGGATAATACTTTGCGTCAAAACAAGCTGGTTAACAGAAACTAGGATCGCCATGTTCCCTGTTGTGGTAGCTCTTACTGATATAGAAGACCTTAATATTGCAGTACGTCTGGCTGGATTAGTAGCTTCCCAACATAGTCTTAAACTAGACTAACCCAGAGCAAAAGTGCACTCTGTCCTCGTGGCGATAAGTCAACAACAACGTAAAAACGTTCCTTTAGTTTTAGTATAGGAAGCTTTCTAGGACGCCGGCGAGGAACATTGTATACCATTTGGCTCGAAATCTCAGCGGTTGAAATAAAAATAAAACTTAACCTGGCTTTTGTTTTTATTTTAATTCGTTTTTTATTTTATTTTTTTTTTCCTTTTTTTTTTTTTTTTTTTTTTAGTTTAGTTATTGGCTTCGATACAGCGGTGACTGAGACCTGCCCTGTGGACTTAGCTCTGCAGCCAACCAGGTTCTTAGGACACCAATGTAAGAAGTTGTTACTGGACATAGAGACAGGACCTAAACATCCGTCCCCTCTACTCTACCCTACCTCACCCTCTAACCCTTCCTCCCCCTACCTTGCCTTAATTCCTAACCCTCCCTCCCCCTACCCTACCCCGTAACACTACCATCCACCTACCATACCCTACTACGCCCCCCCCGCCCCTGCTTCCCCCTATTCAACCTTACCTGTTAATCCACCCCCCTATCTTACATTACCCCTAACCCTCCCACCCCCTATCCTACCTTTCACCCTCATCCTACCCTACCTTACCTTCTGACCCTCCCTCCCCTAATGCACCTTACTCCCTAACCCTCCCTCCCCCTACTCTACCCTTCCAAACCCCCAATCCACACTCCCCTTACTCTACCCTACCTTACCCCCTAACCTTCATTTCCTCTACCCTACCCCTTTACCCTCCCTCCCCCTTCCCTACCCTTCCCTTAACCCTCCCTCCCCCTTCCCTACCTTACCACCTAACCCTCCATCCCCCTACCCTACCTTACCCTCTAACCCTCCCTCCCAACTAATGCCCCTTACCCCCTAACCTTCATTTCCCTCTACCCTACCCTGCCCCTTAACCCTCTCTCCCCCTACCCTACCTTACCCCCTAAACCTCATTCCCCTACTCTACCCTACCTTACCCCCTAACCCTCCCTCCCCCTAACCTTCCTTTCCGTCGACTCTGTCCTACCCCCTCCCTGACCCTCCCTCCCACCTAATCTACCTACCCCATAACCCTCCTTTCCCCCTACTCTACCTTACCTCCTAACCCTCCCTCTCCCATAATCCACCCTTCCTCCTACTCTACCCATCCTTACCCCTAACCCTCCCTCTCCCATAATCCACCATTCCACCTACTCTACCCATCCTTACCCCCTAACCCTCCCTCTCCCATAATCCACCCTTCCTCCTACTCTACCCATCCTTACCCCCTAACCCTCCCTCTCCCATAATCCACCCTTCCTCCTACTCTACCCATCCTTACCCTTCTAACCCTCCCTCTCCCATAATCCACCATTCCACCTACTCTACCCATCCTTACCCCCTAACCCTCCCTCTCCATAATCCACCCTTCCTCCTACTCTACCCATCCTTACCCCCTAACCCTCCCTCTCCCATAATCCACCCTTCCTCCTATCAAGCAAAACCGAGGCAGATTTTGTTGTCATATCATCATCATCAAGTACCGGGCCTACTGGCGTAGGTGATCATGTCTCTCCACAACTTTCGATCTTGGCAGCTATTTATCATTTCTGTTGTTGACCTTTTGCCAAGCCATTCTCTTAAGCTGTCTATTATTTTTCTCTTTGCTTCCCTCTATCTCTTCGACCCTCAATTTTCCCAGTTGTTCACTTCTCATGCTTCTTCTTCTACCTTTTTAGCTCCCAGTAGAGCATAGGTCTTCAACAAACACTTTCCAAGTAGTTCTGTTTTTTGCCATTCTTTTAAGATCATTCCATGTCTTCCCCATCATCTTCATCTCTGCTTCTATCTGTCTTCTCCAAGAATTCCTTGGTCTTCCTCTTTGTCTTTTCCCCTGGGGATTCAAAAAAAAAAGGGCCTGTTGTGTAATACTCTCTGTTGGCTTCCGACAGTGTGTCCTAACCAGCGCCATCGTCTTCGCTGTATCTCTTTATCCACTGGTATTTGACTAGTACATTTCCATAATTCTATGTTAGTGATTTTGTCCTGCCATTTCCATCCTTTTATTCTGCGTAAGCATCCATTAATGAAAGTCTGTTTCTTATCTTATTACATGGCCAAAAAATAATGATCGTTTCTTCCTAATATTGGAAATTAGCTCTCTTTTTGCTTTGGCCTCTCTCAGAACATCTTCATTACTCTTCTTAGCTGTCCATGGTACTCTCAACATTCTTCTGTAAAACCACATTTCTACAGACTCCAGTGATTTTCTTGTCTGTTTGTTGTCATATAAGACACCACAAAATGAGATATAGCTAGCTGTCCATGGCCATAGATAAGAAGAAGAAAAGATAAAATATTACAGATCAAGAAAAAACAAAAACATGTAAAGATTCCAGAATTTTTTTATTCACATTAACAGTATATATAGTTAACAGCCAAATAAAAATTTCAAATACAGAACAGCCAAGTGAAAATTTCAAATACAGAACAGCCAAGTGAAAATTTCAAATACAGAACAGCCAAGTGAAAATTTCAAATACACTTCAGCCAAGTGAAAATTTCAAATACAGAACAGACAAATTTAACTCAACTTAAATTTTCAATTATTTTACAACTGTTACAAAATAAATTATTAGTTAGTTATTCATCAAAAGTACTTCACAAGTTTTAGGTTAATAGCTAACAAACTACTTTGCTATTAGTCAGGTCATTCTCATATGTCAAACAAATCACAAGTACAGATATCTCTTCTTCTCCACAGAGTTATGATTGATGACACCAACTCTATATTGAATTCTGATTTACTGGTCTTTTTCTGACATCCTTCATAGCCCTCCTTTGATTAGATGCTTTTCCAGTCATCTTTATATTAATAAAACAAGCAAATGAAAGTATCTGGATCACTATATAATAAATGTCTCTACATCTGATATAAAATAATAACAACAATTTCTTGGGGCTGTTTAAACATACTGTTGAATATGTGAATTCTTCCTGTGTTACTTTAGAATCCTTTTGTGTTGTATTCAGCAATTATTAAGGATAATTCATAGTCTGGGCATACCTCTTGTCTGTTAAGCACAATCCATTATGATCGGGTCGAAGCTGAAACAGAAAGAAAAACTATCAAAATGAACTGTTTTAATGTGGGTGAAACAGAAAGAAAAACCATCAAAATGAACTGTTTTAATGTGGCTGAAACAGAAAGAAAAACTATCAAAATGAACTGTTTTAATGTGGCTGAAACAGAAAGAAAAACTATCAAAATGAACTGTTTTAATGTGGGTGAAACTGAAAGAAAAACTATCAAAATGAACTGTTTTAATGTGGGTGAAACAGAAAGAAAAACAATCAAAATGAACTGTTTTAATGTGGCTGAAACAGAAAGAAAAACTATCAAAATGAACTGTTTTAATGTGGGTGAAACAGAAAGAAAAACAATCAAAATGAACTGTTTTAATGTGGCTGAAACAGAAAGAAAAACTATCAAAATGAACTGTTTTAATGTGGCTGAAACAGAAAGAAAAACTATCAAAATGAACTGTTTTAATGTGGCTGAAACAGAAAGAAAAACTATCAAAATGAACTGTTTTAATGTGGCTGAAACAAAAGAGAAAGGTGTACAGATTAGATCATAGAACTTGATAACAATGAGCAACCAGAAGTAACGATTCAAGATAATGGGGAAGGATATTCAAAACATGAGAGGGAGAGAATGACTTTAACAGCAAGAAAGTCATCTGGAACAGGCAATGTAACTAAAGTGGAAATAGAAGATACAAGAGAATATGCATTAGAAATAGCAAAGCTGTTAAGTGACACTTCTGGGTCCATGGCAGCCAACAGCACCTGCTTCAAAAATGGTCAAGCAATTCATAATTGCCAGCTTTTGTTTGAATTTGGGAATCAGAATTGATCAAGACCCTATTCTGCATCCCTGTAGAAAGCTTGGAAATGGGCTAACCTGTCTGTAAAAATGAGAAGCGATTGACGAGAGAATGCACTCAAAGGGATGATGCACTCGAAGAGAGGATGCACTTGAGAGAGAGAATGCACTTGAAAAGAGTATGGCTCAAAGAGAGAATACACTTGGAGAGAGAATGGCCCAAAAAGAGAATACACTCAAAAAGAGAATACACTTCAAGAGATAATGTATTTGAAGAGAGAATGTATTTGAAGAGATAATGTATATGAAGAGAGAATGTATTTGAAGAGAGAATGCACTCAAAAAGAAAATACACTAAAAGAGAGAATGCACTGAAAAAGAAAATACACTAAAAGAGAGAATGCACTCAAAGGGATGATGCACTTGAAGATAGGATGCACTTGAAAAGAGAATGCACTGGAAGCGAAAATGCTTTGAAAAGAGTATAGCTCAAAGAGAGAATGCACTCAAAAAAGAGAATATACACAAAGAGAGAATGTACTCAGAAAGGAGATTATACTCAAAGAGAGAATGCACTCAAAAAGAGAATGCACCTGAGGAGAGAATGCACTGGACGAGAGAATGCACTTGAAGAGAGTAGGCACTGAAAGAGAGAATGCAATGAAAGATAGAATGCACTCAAAAAGAGAAAGCACAAGAAGAGAGAATGCACTCAAAAAGAGAAGGCACTTGAAGAGAGAATGCACTGGAAGAGAGAATGCACTCAAAAAGAGAAGGCACTTGAAGAGAGAATGCACTGGAAGAGAGAATGCACTCAAAAAGTGAAGGCACTTGAAGAGAGAATGCACTGGAAGAGAGAATGCATCTGAGGAGAGAAGGCACTTGATGAGAGAATGCACTGGAAGAGAGAGAAGGCACTTGAAGAGAGAATGCACTGGAAGAGAGAATTCACTTGAAGAGAGTATGCACTGAAAGAGAGAATGCACTGAAAGATAGAATGCACTCAAAAAGAGAAAGCACAAGAAGAGAGAATGCACACAAAAAGAGAAGGCACTTGAAGAGAGAATGCACTGGAAGAGAGAATGCATCTGAGGAGAGAAGGCACTTGAAGAGAGAATGCACTGGAAGAGAGAAGGCACTTGAAGAGAGAATGCACTGGAATAGAGAATGCACTTGAAAAGAGAATGCACTGGAAAAGAGAAGGCACTTGAAGAGAGAATGCACTGGAAGAGAGAAGGCATCTGAGGAGAGAAGGCACTTGAAGAGAGAATGCACTGGAAGAGAAAGTGCATCTGAGGAGAGATGGCATTTGAAGAGAGAATGCACTGGAAGTGAGAATGCATCTGAGGAGAGAAGGCACTTGAAGAGAGAATGCATTGGAAGAGAGAATGCATATGAGGAGAGAAGGCACTTGAAGAGAGAATGCACTGGAAGAGAGAAGGCACTTGAAGAGAGAATGCACTGGAAGAGAGAATGCACTTGAAAAGAGAAGGCACTTGAAAAGAGAATGCACTGGAAGAGAGAAGGCATCTGAGGAGAGAAGGCACTTGAAGAGAGAATGCACTGGAAGAGAGAATGCATCTGAGGAGAGAAGGCACATGAAGAGAGAATGCACTGGAAGAGAGAAGGCACTTGAAGAGAGAATGCACTGGAAGTGAGAATGCATCTGAGGAGAGAAGGCATTTGAATATCGTGGTGTGTGTTTTTATGTGAAAGAAAAAAAGAGCAATTATTAATCGTGGTGTGTGTTTTTATGTGAGAGAAAAAAGAGCAATTATTAATCGTGGTGTGTGTTTTTATGTGAGAAAAAAAGAGAGAAAAATCTTCTCTCTCCAGACAGATTGTATGAAAATTATGACATGTCATCTCTCTCCAGACAGATTGTATAAAATAATGACATGTCATTTATCTCCAGACAGATTGTATAAAATAATGACATGTCATTTATCTCCAGACAGATTGTATAAAATAATGACATGTCATTTATCTCCAGACAGATTGTATGAAATAATAACAAATCTTGATGTGTCTTTTATCTTATTGTTGTCCAGCACTCAGAGACCCATAAAAAAAAAGCACTACAGGTATCTAAATGATGTCACGATTCTTTATTCCCTAGAATGTGAAAATTGGACATCAATGAAGTAAAGAGAAATAATGAAATTGGACATCAATGAAGTAAAGAGAAATAATGAAATTGGACATCAATGAAGTATAGAGAAATAATGAAATTGGACATCAATGAAGTATAGAGAAATAATGAAATTGGACATCAATGAAGTAAAGAGAAATAATGAAATTGGACATCAAAGAAGTAAAAGAAAAGACTAACAATGAAAAGAGAACTACTAAACACAATTAGAACAAGACAAATTAAATTGTTGGGGCATGTTAAAAGACACAACAGCCTGTTAAAAGTAATATTAGAAGGGAAAATGCAAGGTAAAAGAGGCAGAGGCAGACCAAGACTAACATGGACGAGTAACATCAAACTATGGACAGGTCAGCCTATGACAATCTGCACCATCAAAGCAAGAGACAGAGTGGAATGGTGCTCCATGGTAGCCTACCTTCGTTGCGGAGATGGCACTCGATGATGATGAATGATGAAGTAAAGAGACAGAAAGAAACTAGATTAAAAATAAAAAATCTCTTCTGCTTCAGTGTTTTCTTGTTAAGTGGACACGAAATGTCCTGATGCTGTTTCATCACACGCCACAATATTTGCACTTGACATCCCGTCATATCTATCTTTGGTATGGGCAGATCACTTCACAATTTTGTCCAAGCAGTAAGCAGAGTTGTCTTCGGCTCTGGTCCAAAATGGTGGATTTGTTTTCTTAAAGCTTGCTATGGATGGTTGATTATAGCCTAAAAAGCTACCACCGTGAAACATCCATTGTCATTGAAACAGAAATCTTGACTGTTAAATAGAAATTATGAATTCCAATGGCCGTGGAAGAGACAACAGAATCTCAAAGCAAGCCTTCAAATGGGGTAAATGGATGGATAGGCAGATTAGACAGACAGACAGACAGCAGGCAGACAGACAGATAAGGTTGGATTAGATTAAACAGACAGACTTATTGTAATCTAGGGTTAAGATTGTCAAACACAACCATGTCTTAAACATTAAAATTTTGAAACACACCAAATAAGTAGGAATGACAACCTAAAAGGGTGAGCTAGACATATGCATTATCTGATATAAAAATCTGGTTTTTGTCAATACCCCACATTACTCTTACTGCTTAAATGTGGAAAAAAAGCATTAAAATATATAAATAACGCATTCAAACACGAATATCTTGAAAACGGCTACGAGTATTCAAATAATTCTTTCACCAGACAGTAGGGTATTTCCTGACCTTTCACCTAACATATATAAATAGTAACACAAGTCATGTGACATCTCCGGGGAAATGCGTTAAAGTGCGTGTCCCTTACCCAATTTTGGCCAATTTCCGAAAATGGCGGTGATGTAGAAAAAAATCAAATTTGGCTTCTCATAGCTCCCTGAAGTTACCAGTTTCAATTTATCGAAGTCCCTACATTATGCATGATCAGCAAGCTACTGGAAAGAGTAGAATAAATACACTTTGTCATCTACTGAAAACAAAGGAACACCTATGAGTTTTCCTAGAGTGCTGTGATATCAACTTTAACAATAATGACCTTTTTTTAATAAATAAAAAACAATGTGACAGTCTTACTAGGTTTGGGGACACATATTCAATCTCTGTAATGAACCCTGGTCGCAGTAGTATGCATGAGACTTTGATGTCAAATCCGCATACAGCATGAAGAAGTCATTGTTCTTTCCAACTTCCGGTGCACAGGAAATCGTGCAGTCTGGAAATAAAAAAGCCGTGAAAAATGAAAAAAAAAAAAACATTCATAAAAATAAATATAACTAGAATAAAATGAATGTAAATAAAATAACAGTGAATGGAATAACAGTGGACAACAAAACTGATAATAGCTAACAAAATTAAATTAAACAGTGACTATATTAATAGTAAATGAAACGATAATAAAAGAAATATCATTGAATGAAATAACTGGAAACAAAATAAAATAAGTAAGTAAAGTAAAGGTTCCCTTCACTCCTTGCTAGTCGTATGGGGAGTATGGTGTTAGTGACCACATTTTTAGTAAAGGTTCCCTTCACTCCTTGCTAGTCGTATGGGGATTATGGTGTTTGTGACCACATTTTTAGTAAAGGTTCCCTTCACTCCTTGCTAGTCGTATGGGGATTATGGTGTTAGTGACCACATTTTTCTATGACATTTTTGGGTGATGTCGGTAATATGCCAGGCCACCTTTACTTCCCAGAAAAATCTCTGGTACCCATTTTTAGATGCTGGGTGAACCCGGAGTCTTGTTAGTCTGAAAAAAAATCTGCCACTGCCGGGATCAAACCCGGACCCTTCTGGGTAGGAAGCAAAATAAAATAAAATAAAAGTAAATAAATAACTGAATGTAATTATAATAAAAGTAGATCAAATAACAGTGGATAAAGAGAATAAATCAGACTGTTTTATATTAAATCAAATCAATTAAATGGAGGGAAGATGTCAGTGACTCATAGCTGATAGCTTGCGCCAGGATTGTGGAACCAGAACCATGTAACTCTTCAATTCTCAGAAGTAGTCATATTTTTTTTTTTCAAACAGTCATTTTCAGGGTTCAACTCAGCCTCTGAAAAGGGGTACCAGACAATTTTTCTAGGAAAATAGGGCACCCTCGCAATGATACTGACAACACTGCCCATAAAATGTGCCAATGGTCGCTGAAAAATGTGGGCATTAAGACCATATTCCCCAAAAACCTCATATATCAAAATTAGAAGCTTGAGTTGTAGAGAATGCCAGAGCCTGGGTAGAACATATCTCACCCAAAAAACAAACAGCTTTAGAAACACTCCTTTCAAACATCTAACAACACTCCTTAGATTCAGGTTTAAATCAACAATAACATGAGTACCTCCGAAGTCGGAGTTATCTGCCTGTGCGGCGAGGGACCCCTGTGCACACGGCTGCCATGGAAAAATGGGTTAACAAGCAAAATTCAGTTCCTAATCTCTAGGGACTTCGTCAATGTTCAAAGTTGGCGAACGCAACAACAACAACAACAAATCAACAATGACTCTGGAACCTCAGGGTTTCAATGTTTAAATTACTGAATTATTGGTTCTAGATGTTAAGTTCATTAAAAAAAAATAATGCATTAAAGGATCTATTGTCGTTCGAGCCAAAGATGGCACATAGTGACACAGGACAGAGATTCCAGATTCTCTATGTCCAATAATCTTTGTTAACTCTTTGTCTTCCTGATTATTTTGCTCATTTCTTCTTTATGGATAAAGTGGTGGGGTCTAATGTACACTCCTACAGAATATGGTGACAGCTTTATAAAATAGGACAATACAAAATATTTGACGTTTCGGCCTACATACTGCCTTCTTCAGAACACACTTCTTCTTCTGCGATTATGGCTCATTCAGACTAGGGGCTCTGGACTCTTGTGAAGGCAGCAGTTTGTTTCAGTGATTCGGTTGCCCCGTAGAGTTTCTCTTCCAGGGAGGTGGGTGTGGGCCACATTGTCCTTCTCAGGTCTGTGTTCTAAGGACAATCCTGTAGAACATGTTTTGTTGTCATGTTATCCAGGCTACAGTGGCATTGGCTTGTCATGTTATCCAGGCTACAGTGGCATTGGCTTGTCATGTTATCCAGGCTACAGTGGCATTGGCTTGTCATGTTATCCAGGCTACAGTGGCATTGGCTTGTCATGTTATCCAGGCTACAGTGGCATTGGCTTGTCATGTTATCCAGGCTACAGTGGTATTGGCTGGTAGTTCCTATTTTGAGTTTGGTGAACATGTAGTTTCTCATTCTGTTGTGGTTAGTGCGTAGGCGAATTATGATGACTTGATCCCTCCTTGATAGTTGGAGGTATCTATCCCTCTTGTTATACTATAGGTGTTCTTGTTTCCATTTTGCATGATACTGGCCTGTGATGATGGATTTGGCTTCATCATAGCTGACCAGATGGTTCTCTTGTGGTAATCTCTCTCCCTCCTTAGCTAGTTTATCGTGCATTCGTTTCCGTGTATATTACAGTGTCATGGTATCCACTAGATGACCACTCTCCGGAAATTATTGCACAGTTGGTCTAGGGTTGTTCTCAGGTCATCTAGCTCACTGTTACTGGGTTTTTTTTTTAGAGCTGTTAGGACTGACAGTGCATCAGTCAGTATCACCGATTTCTTGTGCATGTTATTTTTGTGTTGAATAGCCAGTTTTGCAGCATCTTTGAGGGCTTCAGTTTCTGCTGTATAGTTGTTTGAGAATTTCCCAGTAGCTATTGATTTGGACGCCTGTGTCAAGGCTTGGAAGGGGAATAAAGAACTGTAGCGCTGTTCCCTACCTGGCATGTTCTTGAGAAGCGATTAAGGTTGGGCATGAGAATGGCTATCCTGTACACTAAAAAAAAAAACATAAGCTGCAAAAACTTCACAAACATGGACAAGTCAAAGAAAAGAAAGAAAGTAAATCTGCCACTCAGGAAAGATACGGGCTCTCAGTCTAAGAGATGTATGACGCAATCTAGAGAAAGCCACAAGAAGTCCAGGTCGCCAACTCACATTTTGTCTACCAGGAAATCCTCCATAATTGGCACCTGGAATGTACGTACTCTAAATGAACAAAGAAAAGCTGCACAAATAGCAGCAGAAATGGCAAACTACAAAATAGATATTCTAGGAATGTGCGAAACAAGATTGTTAGGAACAGAAAGGATAAAACTAAACACGGAAGAGGTGATTTTATCATTAGGACACCAGGAATCTGGAACACAACATAGTGAAAGGGGTAGCTATGTTATCAAGGAATGCACAGAAAACCTTTATAGAATGGAAGCAGTAGGACCAAGGGTAGAGCAACACTTCAAACAACAACAACAAAAATAAAAATACACATTGTCCAATACTACCCATCAACCAATGATAAGGAAGATTTAGAGTTAAAGGTGAATCCTATAAACAGTTGCAATGTCAGATGGAAGGAAGACGAGCCAAAGATATTATAATCTTGATGGGAGATCTAAACACAAAAGTAGGATCAGACAACCGAGGCTTCGAAGAGATCACAGGAAAACATGAACATTGGAGAAATGAATGAGAATGGAGAGATATTCGTGAACTTCTGTGCTCTTAATCAAATTAGTCTAGGAGGAACTAATCTTTGCTATTAAGTGTCACACTTTGCACAGGCCTTATAATATGTCTTGTCATTCATCCCTGGTGTGGGAAATTCTCTCAATTTCAACAAGGAAGCTGATGCCTGCTGTTGTTGCCTGAGTATTCTATTTTAGTGCTTCTATAAGTAGGTCTCTTTTCTTTAACCCTTTGGTAGCCATTTAAGGGCTTACTTTGAGATTTTTTTAATTTTATACACGTCAATCAATATATACATTCTTTGAAAATAAACACATTATTAACTTATCTTATGTGTTATCTATTTTGTTTTGTTGTTCTTGCTTTGTTCAACATTGTTGTCCATAACACTCTTTGAGTCCATTTGATTTTTTAAAAACTTACTGGTTGGTCTCGAGGCAAGATGCCGACCTCAAGACAGAGAGGCTGTGGGTTCAAATCCAAACTGCACCAGTTGGGATTTTTATTTATGATTTCTTTCTGCCACAACCACCGCAGCAGCGAGGCCCGGCTTGAAACGTCAATAGCTCATGGACGGAAAAAAATATGAGTATCTCCGAAGACGGAGTTATCTGCCTGTGTGGCGAGGGACCTGTGCACACGGCTGCCAGGGAAAAACGGATTAACGCGCAAAATTCAGTTCCTAGTCTCTAGGGACTTCGTCAGAGGCTGTCAAACGAAAAAAAAAAAAAAAAACTTAATGTTAATAAGATATCTCTATTATCTCCCCTTGCTGACATATTACACATTTCCTGCCTACACAAAAAATGATTTGCGGAGAACTAACTAACAAAACTCTACTCACCAGATGCAGTCTCACACAAATCCCCAGTAAACCCAGCAGGACATGCACAAAACTTCTGATCATCTGGAAGGACAAACTTTATGTTTTTTCTGCAGACCCCACCATTTTTACAACCACCACAAGCATCTGTTATAGAACATAGATGAAAAGTGAATTTTAAGTATAAATAATAATTGAACTTTCAAGTAGATATAAATAATAATTGAACTTTCATGTAGATATAAATAATAATTGAACTTTCATGTAGATATAAATAATACTTGAACTTTCATGTAGATATAAATAATAATTGAACTTTCAAGTAGATATAAATAATAATTGAACTTTCAAGTAGATATAAATAATAATTGAACTTTCAAGTAGATATAAATAATAATTGAATTTTCAAGTAGATATAAATAATAATTGAACTTTCAAGTAGATATAAATAATAATTTAACTTTCAAGTAGATATAAATAATAATTGAACTTTCATGTAGATATAAATAATAATTGAACTTTCAAGTAGATATAAATGAAAAATGGACACATTTTTAAAAAATTTCATCACGTAATGAATATATGTTGCAAAGGTAATAAATGGTAAAAGAAGAAATACCTGGTAGATCTAGATTTTGCAGATGACATAGTGCTTCTAAGTGACAATATTAAAATGTTGCAAAATATGACATATACATTATCATTCATGGTGGAAAAAAATAAGACTTGAAATCAACAGGGATATAAAAATAAAGAAAAATAAAAATACACCAGAGGGCAATATATATCTAAATCATCAGACAGTGGAAAGAGTAGATAAACCACTATTTATATTTTGGTAGCAATATAGATCTAGAAAGAGAAACAAAGAAAGAGATCAGAAACAGGGAAGCAAAAGCAGCAGCAAAATTTAAAAACCTGGACAAAATAGGGAAATCAAAAATACTAAGCAAGAAAACTAAACTTAGAAAATTCTTCTCAAACATATTATCAACCTTTAACAAGGCATTTAAAAGCTGCAAAACAATAACAGAGATTGAGAAAAAACGAAATGCTTCTGAAGCCAAATGTCTAAGAAGAATACTCTGTGCACAATGGAATGAATTCAAGACTAATATAGAGACAAGAGTATGGCCATGCAACTACAATGCAATGATATCATCTAGAATCTAACTATATTGACCTTTAGAGCCGTAGCTGGCCTATAGGGCATAGACCCAGATACTATTTCTCTTTTCTACATTTTTTCCTTTCTAGCAGTTTCACTCCTTGTAAAGATCTTTTATCAAATCTTGGCCATTTGTCTCTGTTCTGTGCAAGCAACTCCATCTCATTGAGGAAACTGATCACGTTGCTCTTGCCGCCCTCAGCAATGTTCTTCTCAGTGTCTCTCTGGGTCAGCCTCTTTTCCTCTTACCTGTTGTTTCCCACATGAGGGCTTTGTTATTCGGTTATTATCTCTCCTCATCACATGTCCAACATATGACCATCGTCTTTTCTTTATTACTGAAGATATTAGTGGTTGGTTGGTGATTTCTCTAATTTCTTCGTTTGTTTTGAATTCGTTCCACGCTATACCAAGTTTTTTCCTTATACATTTATTTTCGAATGCGTTCAACTTTGTTTCTATGTCTCTTGTTGTTTTCCAGCTCTCACATGCATACGTAAGGGTAGGTAGTGAATTTTGATTTGAATAGTCTAAGTACTAATTTAAACATTCTGTATCAGGTCTACGTTTCATTAACAAAAGGGTTTTTTATGATAGCGGCTTGTTAAACCTGTGATCAACGGTTCTATACCAAGCCGGAGACAAACAAATCCTCCATTTTGGATCCAACCAGAAACTGCTTTGAAAGATTGAAACTGTTAGAATGAAAAAAAAATTAGATAAGAGAAAGAGTTATGGTTATGGAAGGCCCCGGTATCACTACAAACGAATTAAAATCCATATCTGCTCAACCGCCCGTGCTAGTGGAATCATCCAAATTACTATCTCATCTCACAAACAAAGGTAGCTGTAGACCCCATCATAGCAGTCTCAACACACGCCAAAAGACATAAGGCGAAACCGCTCTGAAAGTAAACACAGCCACCTGTTCCCTGAGAAAGGGTATCTGGGTTTGTGCCATATGGGCCGGCCACAAAAGGTCAATGGATAGATAGATAGATTACAAATATCACCCCCACCTGTTTGTCACTGATAATTTAGTATTTTAATTGATTTGCTTACTTGTGTTTTTACCAGAGGATAAAATACCTATACTTCTTTTCTGATACATTCAAAGTGATAAGGAGCTATGTCTTATCATTAAAAATCTTTTGTAGATAAAATATTGCATGATGCCAGAAACTGTTCGATTTGTCAACTTTTGATTTTTTTTTTGTTTTTTTTTTTTTTTTTGTCACAAGCATTATTGTACTAAAATCACCATCATCATTAATTAAGTCATGTGCCTACTGGCATTGGTGATCATGTCTCTCCACAACTTTTGATCTCGACAGTTATTGATCATTTCTTTTGTTGACCTTCTGCCAAGCCATTCTCTTAAGCTGTCTGGTATCTTTTCTCTTTGCTTCCCTCTATCTCTTTGTCCCTCAATTTTCCCAGTCGCTACAATATATTCCAGCTGTTCTCTACTCATTAAATGGCCAAAAAAATGATGATTGTTTCTTCCTAATATTGGACATTAGCTTTCTCTATGCTTTTGTCTACTTTCAGAACGTTTTCATTACTCTTCTTAGCTGTCCATGGTACTCTCAACAAATCTTCTGTAAAACCACATTTCTACAGCTTCCAGTGATTTTCTTCTGTATAAAAATGATCATATATAAATATTTACTTCAGATAAAATATTTTACATTTGGTTTGTGTGTAGTGTCACAAACTGAATTTAATTTTAAGGATGAGTGGTTAGTACAGATTGTCCTAACCGAAAAACAAAGCAAGTCCTCATGTGGGAAACAACAGTTTCAGAGAGGCAAGAGCAGCAGGAATCGACTCCCTCAATGAGATAGAGCTGCTTGCGCAGAACAGAGACAAGTGGCAAGATTTGACAAAATATCTTTAGATGGATTGAAAATTGCTAGAATAAAAATTAAGATAAGAGAAAGAGTATCTGGGTCTATGCCCTATAGGCCGCTACAGCTCGAAAGGTCAATAGATAGATATATAGATAGATATATAGACAGACAGACAGACAAGCAGGCAGGCAGACAGACAGACAGATAGACAAACAGATAGATAGGATTGTATTAGGCTCCAGATGACTTCAACCATAAACAAAGCACAATTTTCACGATGGAACTAAAATGTCCCTTTTAGATGAAAACCAACAGCTGTGCACCATATCCATCCACAGTGATACATATCACTTAAGATTATCACAACAACACTACTTGACAGCACCATTACAACAAGATCATCACATAATGGCGTATCACTGTACCCAAAGTAGTCTCGCAGTAAGATCCAGTGTAGCCAGGGGCACAGTTGCAGGTCACACCATTGCTAGTGTCTGCACAAGTTCCTCCATTTTCACACTCAATGAAGTCATCATCACATGTACCTGTTGAAATATTTTTGAAATCAATAGCTTAATATTTTCACTGTACAGTTAGATAACTTCATTGTACAGTTAGATAGCTTCATTGTACAGTTAGATAACTTCATTGTACAGTTAGATAACTTCATTGTACAGTTAGATAGCTTCATTGTACAGTTAGATAGCTTCATTGTACAGTTAGATAACTTCAATGTACTGTTAGATAACTTCATTGTATAGTTAGATAACTTCATTGTACTGTTAGATAACTTCATTGTACAGTTAGATAACTTCATTGTACAGTTAGATAACTTCAATGTACTGTTAGATAACTTCATTGTATAGTTAGATAACTTCATTGTACAGTTAGATAGCTTCATTGTACAGTTAGATAACTTCATTGTACAGTTAGATAACTTCATTGTACAGTTAGATAACTTCATTGTACAGTTAGATAACTTCATTGTACAGTTAGATAACCTTATTGTACAGTTAGATAACTTCATTGTACAGTTAGATAACTTCATTGCACAGTTAGATAACTTCAATGTACTGTTAGATAACTTCATTGTACAGTTAGATAACTTCATTGTACAGTTAGATAACTTCATTGTACAGTTAGATAACTTCATTGTACAGTTAGATAACTTCATTGTACAGTTAGATAACCTTATTGTACAGTTAGATAACTTCATTGTACAGTTAGATAACTTCATTGTACAGTTAGATAACTTCATTGTACTGTTAGATAACCTTTTTGTACAGTTAGATAACTTCATTGTACAGTTAGATAACTTCATTGTACAGTTAGATAACTTCATTGTACAGTTAGATAACTTCATTATACAGTTAGATAACTTCATTGTACAGTTAGATAACTTCATTGTACAGTTAGATAACTTCATTGTACAGTTAGATAACATTATTTTACAGTTAGATAACTTCATTGTACAGTTAGATAACTTCATTGTACAGTTAGATAACTTCATTGTACAGTTAGATAACCTTATTGTACAGTTAGATAACTTCATTGTACAGTTAGATAACTTCATTGTACAGTTAGATAACCTTATTGTACAGTTAGATAACTTCATTGTACAGTTAGATAACTTCATTGTACAGTTAGATAACTTCACTGTACAGTTAGATAACTTCACTGTACAGTTAGATAACTTCATTGTACAGTTAGATAACTTCATTGTACTGTTAGATAACCTTATTGTACAGTTAGATAACTTCATTGTACAGTAAGATAACTTCATTGTACTGTTAGATAACTTCACTGTACAGTTAGATAACTTCATTGTACAGTTAGATAACTTCATTGTACTGTTAGATAACCTTATTGTACAGTTTGATAACTTCATTGTACAGTTAGATAACTTCATTGTACAGTTAGATAACTTCATTGTACAGTTAGATAACTTCATTGTACAGTTAGATAACCTTATTGTACAGTTAGATAACTTCATTGTACAGTTAGATAACTTCATTCTACAGTTAGATAACCTTATTGTACAGTTAGATAACTTCATTGTACAGTTAGATAACTTCATTGTACAGTTAGATAACCTTATTGTACAGTTAGATAACTTCATTGTACAGTTAGATAACTTCATTGTACAGTTAGATAACTTCATTGTACAGTTAGATAACCTTATTGTACAGTTAGATAACTTCATTGTACAGTTAGATAACTTCATTGTACAGTTAGATAACTTCATTGTACAGTTAGATAACTTCATTGTACTGTTAGATAACTTCATTGTACTGTTAGATAACTTCATTGTACAGTTAGATAACTTCATTGTACAGTTAGATAACTTCATTGTACAGTTAGATAACTTCATTGTACAGTTAGATAACTTCATTGTACAGTTAGATAACTTCATTATACAGTTAGATAACTTCATTCTATAGTTAGATAACCTTATTGTACAGTTAGATAACTTCATTGTACAGTTAGATAACTTCATTGTACAGTTAGATAACTTCACTGTACAGTTAGATAACTTCATTGTACAGTTAAATAACTTCATTGTACAGTTAGATAACTTCATTGTACTGTTAGATAACTTCATTGTACTGTTAGATAACTTCATTGTACAGTTAGATAACTTCATTGTACAGTTAGATAACTTCATTGTACAGTTAGATAACTTCATTGTACAGTTAGATAACTTCATTGTACAGTTAGATAACTTCATTATACAGTTAGATAACTTCATTCTACAGTTAGATAACCTTATTGTACAGTTAGATAACTTCATTGTACAGTTAGATAACTTCATTGTACAGTTAGATAACCTTATTGTACAGTTAGATAACTTCATTGTACAGTTAGATAACTTCATTGTACAGTTAGATAACTTCATTGTACTGTTAGATAACCTTATTGTACAGTTAGATAACTTCATTGTACAGTTAGATAACTTCATTGTACAGTTAGATAACTTCATTGTACAGTTAGATAACTTCATTGTACAGTTAGATAACTTCATTGTACAGTTAATAACCATATTGTACAGTTAGATAACTTCATTGTACAGTTGGATAACCTTATTGTACAGTTAGATAACTTCATTGTACTGTTAGATAACTTCATTGTACAGTTAGATAACTTCACTGTACAGTTAGATAACTTCATTGTACAGTTAGATAACCTTTTTGTACAGTTAGATAACTTCATTGTACAGATAGATAACTTCATTGTACTGTTAGATAACTTCACTGTACAGTTAGATAACTTCATTGTACAGTTAGATAACTTCATTGTACTGTTAGATAACCTTATTGTACAGTTTGATAACTTCATTGTACAGTTAGATAACTTCATTGTACAGTTAGATAACTTCATTGTACAGTTAGATAACCTTATTGTACAGTTAGATAACTTCATTGTACAGTTAGATAACTTCATTGTACAGTTAGATAACCTTATTGTACAGTTAGATAACTTCATTGTACTGTTAGATAACTTCATTGTACAGTTAGATAACTTCACTGTACAGTTAGATAACTTCATTGTACAGTTAGATAACCTTTTTGTACAGTTAGATAACTTCATTGCACAGTTAGATATCTTCAATGTACTGTTAAATAACCTTATTGTACAGTTAGATAACTTCATTGTACAGTTAGATAACTTCATTGTACAGTTAGATAACTTCATTGTACAGTTAGATAACTTCATTGTACAGTTAGATAACCTTATTGTACAGTTAGATAACTTCATTGTACAGTTAGATAATATCATTGTACAGTTAGATAACTTCATTGTACTGTTAGATAACCTTTTTGTACAGTTAGATAACTTCATTGTACATTTAGATAACTTCATTGTACAGTTAGATAACTTCATTGTACAGTTAGATAACTTCATTATACAGTTAGATAACTTCATTGTACAGTTAGATAACCTTATTGTACAGTTAGATAACTTCATTGTACAGTTAGATAACCTTATTGTACAGTTAGATAACTTCATTGTACAGTTAGATAACTTCATTGTACAGTTAGATAACTTCATTGTACAGTTAGATAACCTTATTGTACAGTTAGATAACTTCATTGTACAGTTAGATAACCTTATTTTACAGTTAGATAACTTCATTGTACAGTTAGATAACTTCATTGTACAGTTAGATAACTTCATTGTACAGTTAGATAACCTTATTGTACAGTTAGATAACTTCATTGTACAGTTAGATAACTTCATTGTACAGTTAGATAACCTTATTGTACAGTTAGATAACTTCATTGTACAGTTAGATAACTTCATTGTACAGTTAAATAACTTCACTGTACAGTTAGATAACTTCACTGTACAGTTAAATAACTTCATTGTACAGTTAGATAATTTCATTGTACAGTTAGATAACCTTATTGTACAGTTAGATAACTTCATTGTACAGTAAGATAACTTCATTGTACTGTTAGATAACTTCACTGTACAGTTAGATAACTTCATTGTACAGTTAGATAACTTCATTGTACTGTTAGATAACCTTATTGTACAGTTTGATAACTTCATTGTACAGTTAGATAACTTCATTGTACAGTTAGATAACTTCATTGTACAGTTAGATAACCTTATTGTACAGTTAGATAACTTCATTGTACAGTTAGATAACTTCATTGTACAGTTAGATAACCTTATTGTACAGTTAGATAACTTCATTGTACAGTTAGATAACTTCATTGTACGGTTAGATAACTTCACTGTACAGTTAGATAACTTCATTGTACAGTTAGATAACTTCATTGTACAGTTAGATATCTTCATTGTACAGTTAGATAACCTTTTTGTACAGTTAGATAACTTCATTGTACAGATAGATAACTTCATTGTACTGTTAGATAACTTCACTGTACAGTTAGATAACTTCATTGTACAGTTAGATAACTTCATTGTACTGTTAGATAACCTTATTGTACAGTTAGATAACTTCATTGTACAGTTAGATAACTTCATTGTACAGTTAGATAACTTCATTGTACAGTTAGATAACCTTATTATACAGTTAGATAACTTCATTGTACAGTTAGATAACTTCATTGTACAGTTAGATAACCTTATTGTACAGTTAGATAACTTCATTGTACAGTTAGATAACTTTATTGTACGGTTAGATAACTTCACTGTACAGTTAGATAACTTCATTGTACAGTTAGATAACTTCATTGTACAGTTAGATATCTTCATTGTACAGTTAGATAACCTTTTTGTACAGTTAGATAACTTCATTGTACAGTTAGATAACTTCATTGTACTGTTAGATAATTTCACTGTACAGTTAGATAACTTCACTGTACAGTTAGATAACTTCATTGTACAGTTAGATAACTTCATTGTACAGTTAGATAACTTCATTGTACAATTAGATAACTTCATTGTACTGTTAGATAACTTCATTGTACAGTTAGGTAACCTTATTGTACAGTTAGATAACTTCATTGTACAGTTAGATAACCTTATTGTACAGTTAGATAACTTCATTGTACAGTTAGATAACTTCATTGTACAGTTAGATAACTTCATTGTACAGTTAGATAACTTCATTGTACAGTTAGATAACCTTATTGTACAGTTAGATAACTTCATTGTACAGTTAGATAACCTTATTGTACAGTTAGATAACTTCATTGTACAGTTAGATAACCTTATTGTACAGTTAGATAACTTCATTGTACAGTTAGATAACTTCATTGTACAGTTAGATAACTTCATTGTACAGTTAGATAACTTCATTGTACAGTTAGATAACCTTATTGTACAGTTAGATAACTTCATTGTACAGTTAGATAACTTCATTGTACAGTTAGATAACCTTATTGTACAGTTAGATAACTTCATTGTACAGTTAGATAACCTTATTGTACAGTTAGATAACTTCATTGTACAGTTAGATAACCTTATTGTACAGTTAGATAACTTCATTGTACAGTTAGATAACTTCATTGTACAGTTAGATAACTTCATTGTACAGTTAGATAACTTCATTGTACAGTTAGATAACTTCATTGTACAGTTAGATAACTTCATTGTACAGTTAGATAACTTCATTGTACAGTTAGAAAACCTTATTGTACAGTTAGATAACTTCACTGTACAGTTAGATAACTTCATTGTACAGTTAGATAATTTCATTGTACAGTTAGATAACTTCATTGTACAGTTAGATAACCTTATTGTACAGTTAGATAACTTCATTGTACAGTTAGATAACCTTATTGTACAGTTAGATAACTTCATTGTACAGTTAGATAACCTTATTGTACAGTTAGATAACTTCATTGTACAGTTAGATAACTTCATTGTACTGTTAGATAACTTCACTGTACAGTTAGATAACTTCACTGTACAGTTAGATAACTTCATTGTACAGTTAGATAACTTCATTGTACAGTTAGATAACTTCATTGTACTGTTAGATAACTTCATTGTACTGTTAGATAACTTCATTGTACAGTTAGATAACTTCATTGTACAGTTAGATAACTTCATTGTACAGTTAGATAACTTCATTGTACAGTTAGATAACTTCATTGTACAGTTAGATAACTTCATTATACAGTTAGATAACTTCATTCTACAGTTAGATAACCTTATTGTACAGTTAGATAACTTCATTGTACAGTTAGATAACTTCATTGTACAGTTAGATAACCTTATTGTACAGTTAGATAACTTCATTGTACAGTTAGATAACTTCATTGTACAGTTAGATAACTTCATTGTACAGTTAGATAACCTTATTGTACAGTTAGATAACTTCATTGTACAGTTAGATAACTTCATTGTACAGTTAGATAACTTCATTGTACAGTTAGATAACTTCATTGTACAGTTAGATAACTTCATTGTACAGTTAATAACCATATTGTACAGTTAGATAACTTCATTGTACAGTTGGATAACCTTATTGTACAGTTAGATAACTTCATTGTACTGTTAGATAACTTCATTGTACAGTTAGATAACCTTTTTGTACAGTTAGATAACTTCATTGTACAGATAGATAACTTCATTGTACTGTTAGATAACTTCACTGTACAGTTAGATAACTTCATTGTACAGTTAGATAACTTCATTGTACTGTTAGATAACCTTATTGTACAGTTTGATAACTTCATTGTACAGTTAGATAACTTCATTGTACAGTTAGATAACTTCATTGTACGTTTAGATAACCTTATTGTACAGTTAGATAACTTCATTGTACAGTTAGATAACTTCATTGTACAGTTAGATAACCTTATTGTACAGTTAGATAACTTCATTGTACAGTTAGATAACTTCATTGTACGGTTAGATAACTTCACTGTACAGTTAGATAACTTCATTGTACAGTTAGATAACTTCATTGTACAGTTAGATATCTTCATTGTACAGTTAGATAACCTTTTTGTACAGTTAGATAACTTCATTGTACAGTTAGATAACTTCATTGTACTGTTAGATAACTTCATTGTACAGTTAGATAACCTTATTGTACAGTTAGATAACTTCATTGTACAGTTAGATAACTTCATTGTACAGTTAGATAACTTCATTGTGCAGTTAGATAACTTCATTGTACAGTTAGATAACCTTATTGTACAGTTAGATAACTTCATTGTACAGTTAGATAACCTTATTGTACAGTTAGATAACTTCATTGTACAGTTAGATAACCTTATTGTACAGTTAGATAACTTCATTGTACAGTTAGATAACTTCATTGTACAGTTAGATAACTTCATTGTACAGTTAGATAACTTCATTGTAAAGTTAGATAACCTTATTGTACAGTTAGATAACTTCATTGTAAAGTTAGATAACTTCATTGTACAGTTAGATAACCTTATTGTACAGTTAGATAACTTCATTGTACAGTTAGATAACCTTATTGTACAGTTAGATAACTTCATTCTACAGTTAGATAACCTTATTGTACTGTTAGATAACTTCATTGTACAGTTAGATAACTTCATTGTACAGTTAGATAACTTCATTGTACAGTTAGATAACTTCATTGTACAGTTAGATAACTTCATTGTACAGTTAGATAACTTCATTGTACAGTTAGATAACTTCATTGTACAGTTAGAAAACCTTATTGTACAGTTAGATAACTTCATTGTACAGTTAGATAACTTCACTGTACAGTTAGATAATTTCATTGTACAGTTAGATAACTTCATTGTACAGTTAGATAACCTTATTGTACAGTTAGATAACTTCATTGTACAGTTAGATAACCTTAATGTACAGTTAGATAACTTCATTGTACAGTTAGATAACCTTATTGTACAGTTAGATAACTTCATTGTACAGTTAGATAACTTCATTGTACTGTTAGATAACTTCACTGTACAGTTAGATAACTTCACTGTACAGTTAGATAACTTCATTGTACAGTTAGATAACTTCATTGTACAGTTAGATAACTTCATTGTACTGTTAGATAACTTCATTGTACAGTTAGATAACTTCATTGTACAGTTAGATAACTTCATTGTACAGTTAGATAACTTCATTGTACAGTTAGATAACTTCATTGTACAGTTAGAAAACTTCATTATACAGTTAGATAACTTCATTCTACAGTTAGATAACCTTATTGTACAGTTAGATAACTTCATTGTACAGTTAGATAACTTCATTGTACAGTTAGATAACCTTATTGTACAGTTAGATAATTTCATTGTACAGTTAGATAACTTCATTGTACAGTTAGATAACTTCATTGTACAGTTAGATAACCTTATTGTACAGTTAGATAACTTCATTGTACAGTTAGATAACTTCATTGTACAGTTAGATAACTTCATTGTACAGTTAGATAACTTCATTGTACAGTTAATAACCATATTGTACAGTTAGATAACTTCATTGTACAGTTGGATAACCTTATTGTACAGTTAGATAACTTCATTGTACTGTTAGATAACTTCATTGTACAGTTAGATAACTTCACTGTACAGTTAGATAACTTCACTGTACAGTTAGTTAACCTTATTGTACAGTTAGATAACTTCATTGTACAGTTAGATAACCTTATTGTACAGTTAGATAACTTCATTGTACAGTTAGATAACTTCATTGTACAGTTAGATAACCTTATTGTACAGTTAGATAACTTCATTGTAGAGTTAGATAACATTATTTTACAGTTAGATAACTTCATTGTACAGTTAGATAACTTCATTGTACAGTTAGATAACTTCATTGTACAGTTAGATAACCTTATTGTACAGTTAGATAACTTCATTGTACAGTTAGATAACTTCATTGTACAGTTAGATAACCTTATTGTACAGTTAGATAACTTCATTGTACAGTTAGATAACTTCATTGTACAGTTAGATAACTTCACTGTACAGTTAGATAACTTCACTGTACAGTTAGATAACTTCATTGTACAGTTAGATAACTTCATTGTACTGTTAGATAACCTTATTGTACAGTTAGATAACTTCATTGTACAGTTAGATAACTTCATTGTACAGTTAGATAACTTCATTGTACAGTTAGATAACCTTATTGTACAGTTAGATAACTTCATTGTACAGTTAGATAACTTCATTGTACAGTTAGATAACTTCATTGTACAGTTAGATAACTTCATTGTACAGTTAGATAACTTCATTGTACAGTTAATAACCATATTGTACAGTTAGATAACTTCATTGTACAGTTGGATAACCTTATTGTACAGATAGATAACTTCATTGTACTGTTAGATAACTTCATTGTACAGTTAGATAACCTTTTTGTACAGTTAGATAACTTCATTGTACAGATAGATAACTTCATTGTACTGTTAGATAACTTCACTGTACAGTTAGATAACTTCATTGTACAGTTAGATAACTTCATTGTACTGTTAGATAACCTTATTGTACAGTTTGATAACTTCATTGTACAGTTAGATAACTTCATTGTACAGTTAGATAACTTCATTGTACGTTTAGATAACCTTATTGTACAGTTAGATAACTTCATTGTACAGTTAGATAACTTCATTGTACAGTTAGATAACCTTATTGTACAGTTAGATAACTTCATTGTACAGTTAGATAACTTCATTGTACGGTTAGATAACTTCACTGTACAGTTAGATAACTTCATTGTACAGTTAGATAACTTCATTGTACAGTTAGATATCTTCATTGTACTGTTAGATAACCTTTTTGTACAGTTAGATAACTTCATTGTACAGTTAGATAACTTCATTGTACTGTTAGATAACTTCATTGTACAGTTAGATAACCTTATTGTACAGTTAGATAACTTCATTGTACAGTTAGATAACTTCATTGTACAGTTAGATAACTTCATTGTGCAGTTAGATAACTTCATTGTACAGTTAGATAACCTTATTGTACAGTTAGATAACTTCATTGTACAGTTAGATAACCTTATTGTACAGTTAGATAACTTCATTGTACAGTTAGATAACCTTATTGTACAGTTAGATAACTTCATTGTACAGTTAGATAACTTCATTGTACAGTTAGATAACTTCATTGTACAGTTAGATAACTTCATTGTAAAATTTAAATAACCTTATTGTACAGTTAGATAACTTCATTGTAAAATTAGATAACTTCATTGTACAGTTAGATAACCTTATTGTACAGTTAGATAACTTCATTGTACAGTTAGATAACCTTATTGTACAGTTAGATAACTTCATTGTAAAGTTAGATAACTTCATTGTACAGTTAGATAACCTTATTGTACAGTTAGATAACTTCATTGTACAGTTAGATAACCTTATTGTACAGTTAGATAACTTCATTGTACAGTTAGATAACCTTATTGTACTGTTAGATAACTTCATTGTACAGTTAGATAACTTCATTGTACAGTTAGATAACTTCATTGTACAGTTAGATAACTTCATTGTACAGTTAGATAACTTCATTGTACAGTTAGATAACTTCATTGTACAGTTAGATAACTTCATTGTACAGTTAGAAAACCTTATTGTACAGTTAGATAACTTCATTGTACAGTTAGATAACTTCACTGTACAGTTAGATAATTTCATTGTACAGTTAGATAACTTCATTGTACAGTTAGATAACCTTATTGTACAGTTAGATAACTTCATTGTACAGTTAGATAACCTTAATGTACAGTTAGATAACTTCATTGTACAGTTAGATAACCTTATTGTACAGTTAGATAACTTCATTGTACAGTTAGATAACTTCATTGTACTGTTAGATAACTTCACTGTACAGTTAGATAACTTCACTGTACAGTTAGATAACTTCATTGTACAGTTAGATAACTTCATTGTACAGTTAGATAACTTCATTGTACTGTTAGATAACTTCATTGTACAGTTAGATAACTTCATTGTACAGTTAGATAACTTCATTGTACAGTTAGATAACTTCATTGTACAGTTAGATAACTTCATTGTACAGTTAGAAAACTTCATTGTACAGTTAGATAACTTCATTCTACAGTTAGATAACCTTATTGTACAGTTAGATAACTTCATTGTACAGTTAGATAACTTCATTGTACAGTTAGATAACCTTATTGTACAGTTAGATAATTTCATTGTACAGTTAGATAACTTCATTGTACAGTTAGATAACTTCATTGTACAGTTAGATAACCTTATTGTACAGTTAGATAACTTCATTGTACAGTTAGATAACTTCATTGTACAGTTAGATAACTTCATTGTACAGTTAGATAACTTCATTGTACAGTTAGATAACCATATTGTACAGTTAGATAACTTCATTGTACAGTTGGATAACCTTATTGTACAGTTAGATAACTTCATTGTACTGTTAGATAACTTCATTGTACAGTTAGATAACTTCACTGTACAGTTAGATAACTTCACTGTACAGTTAGTTAACCTTATTGTACAGTTAGATAACTTCATTGTACAGTTAGATAACCTTATTGTACAGTTAGATAACTTCATTGTACAGTTAGATAACTTCATTGTACAGTTAGATAACTTCATTGTACAGTTAGATAACTTCATTGTACAGTTAGATAACTTATTGTACAGTTAGATAACTTCATTGTACAGTTAATAACCATATTGTACAGTTAGATAACTTCATTGTACAGTTAGATAACCTTATTGTACAGTTAGATAACTTCATTGTACTGTTAGATAACTTCATTGTACAGTTAGATAACTTCACTGTACAGTTAGATAACTTCACTGTACAGTTAGTTAACCTTATTGTACAGTTAGATAACTTCATTGTACAGTTAGATAACCTTATTGTACAGTTAGATAACTTCATTGTACAGTTAGATAACTTCATTGTACAGTTAGATAACCTTATTGTACAGTTAGATAACTTCATTGTACAGTTAGATAACATTATTGTACAGTTAGATAACTTCATTGTACAGTTAGATAACTTCATTGTACAGTTAGATAACTTCATTGTACAGTTAGATAACCTTATTGTACAGTTAGATAACTTCATTGTACAGTTAGATAACTTCATTGTACAGTTAGATAACCTTATTGTACAGTTAGATAACTTCATTGTACAGTTAGATAACTTCATTGTACAGTTAGATAACTTCACTGTACAGTTAGATAACTTCATTGTACAGTTAGATAACTTCATTGTACAGTTAGATAACTTCATTGTACTGTTAGATAACCTTATTGTACAGTTAGATAACTTCATTGTACAGTTAGATAACTTCATTGTACAGTTAGATAACTTCATTGTACAGTTAGATAACCTTATTGTACAGTTAGATAACTTCATTGTACAGTTAGATAACTTCATTGTACAGTTAGATAACTTCATTGTACAGTTAGATAACTTCATTGTACAGTTAGATAACTTCATTGTACAGTTAGATAACCATATTGTACAGTTAGATAACTTCATTGTACAGTTAGATAACCTTATTGTACAGTTAGATAACTTCATTGTACAGTTAGATAACTTCATTGTACAGTTAGATAACCTTTTTGTACAGTTAGATAACTTCATTGTACAGATAGATAACTTCATTGTACTGTTAGATAACTTCACTGTACAGTTAGATAACTTCATTGTACAGTTAGATAACTTCATTGTACTGTTAGATAACCTTATTGTACAGTTTGATAACTTCATTGTACAGTTAGATAACTTCATTGTACAGTTAGATAACTTCATTGTACGTTAGATAACCTTATTGTACAGTTAGATAACTTCATTGTACAGTTAGATAACTTCATTGTACAGTTAGATAACCTTATTGTACAGTTAGATAACTTCATTGTACAGTTAGATAACTTCATTGTACGGTTAGATAACTTCACTGTACAGTTAGATAACTTCATTGTACAGTTAGATAACTTCATTGTACAGTTAGATATCTTCATTGTACTGTTAGATAACCTTTTTGTACAGTTAGATAACTTCATTGTACAGTTAGATAACTTCATTGTACTGTTAGATAACTTCATTGTACAGTTAGATAACCTTATTGTACAGTTAGATAACTTCATTGTACAGTTAGATAACTTCATTGTACAGTTAGATAACTTCATTGTACAGTTAGATAACTTCATTGTACAGTTAGATAACCTTATTGTACAGTTAGATAACTTCATTGTACAGTTAGATAACCTTATTGTACAGTTAGATAACTTCATTGTACAGTTAGATAACCTTATTGTACAGTTAGATAACTTCATTGTACAGTTAGATAACTTCATTGTACAGTTAGATAACTTCATTGTACAGTTAGATAACTTCATTGGAAAATTTAGATAACTTATTGTACAGTTAGATAACTTCATTGTACAGTTAGATAACTTCATTGTACAGTTAGATAACCTTATTGTACAGTTAGATAACTTCATTGTACAGTTAGATAACCTTATTGTACAGTTAGATAACTTCATTGTAAAGTTAGATAACTTCATTGTACAGTTAGATAACCTTATTGTACAGTTAGATAACTTCATTGTACAGTTAGATAACCTTATTGTACAGTTAGATAACTTCATTGTACAGTTAGATAACCTTATTGTACTGTTAGATAACTTCATTGTACAGTTAGATAACTTCATTGTACAGTTAGATAACTTCATTGTACAGTTAGATAACTTCATTGTACAGTTAGATAACTTCATTGTACAGTTAGATAACTTCATTGTACAGTTAGATAACTTCATTGTACAGTTAGAAAACCTTATTGTACAGTTAGATAACTTCATTGTACAGTTAGATAACTTCATTGTACAGTTAGATAATTTCATTGTACAGTTAGATAACTTCATTGTACAGTTAGATAACCTTATTGTACAGTTAGATAACTTCATTGTACAGTTAGATAACCTTAATGTACAGTTAGATAACTTCATTGTACAGTTAGATAACCTTATTGTACAGTTAGATAACTTCATTGTACAGTTAGATAACTTCATTGTACTGTTAGATAACTTCATTGTACAGTTAGATAACTTCACTGTACAGTTAGATAACTTCATTGTACAGTTAGATAACTTCATTGTACAGTTAGATAACTTCATTGTACTGTTAGATAACTTCATTGTACAGTTAGATAACTTCATTGTACAGTTAGATAACTTCATTGTACAGTTAGATAACTTCATTGTACAGTTAGATAACTTCATTGTACAGTTAGAAACTTCATTATACAGTTAGATAACTTCATTGTACAGTTAGATAACCTTATTGTACAGTTAGATAACTTCATTGTACAGTTAGATAACTTCATTGTACAGTTAGATAACCTTATTGTACAGTTAGATAACTTCATTGTACAGTTAGATAACTTCATTGTACAGTTAGATAACTTCATTGTACAGTTAGATAACCTTATTGTACAGTTAGATAACTTCATTGTACAGTTAGATAACTTCATTGTACAGTTAGATAACTTCATTGTACAGTTAGATAACTTCATTGTACAGTTAATAACCATATTGTACAGTTAGATAACTTCATTGTACAGTTAGATAACCTTATTGTACAGTTAGATAACTTCATTGTACTGTTAGATAACTTCATTGTACAGTTAGATAACTTCACTGTACAGTTAGATAACTTCACTGTACAGTTAGTTAACCTTATTGTACAGTTAGATAACTTCATTGTACAGTTAGATAACCTTATTGTACAGTTAGATAACTTCATTGTACAGTTAGATAACTTCATTGTACAGTTAGATAACCTTATTGTACAGTTAGATAACTTCATTGTACAGTTAGATAACATTATTTTACAGTTAGATAACTTCATTGTACAGTTAGATAACTTCATTGTACAGTTAGATAACTTCATTGTACAGTTAGATAACCTTATTGTACAGTTAGATAACTTCATTGTACAGTTAGATAACTTCATTGTACAGTTAGATAACCTTATTGTACAGTTAGATAACTTCATTGTACAGTTAGATAACTTCATTGTACAGTTAGATAACTTCACTGTACAGTTAGATAACTTCACTGTACAGTTAGATAACTTCATTGTACAGTTAGATAACTTCATTGTACTGTTAGATAACCTTATTGTACAGTTAGATAACTTCATTGTACAGTTAGATAACTTCATTGTACAGTTAGATAACTTCATTGTACAGTTAGATAACCTTATTGTACAGTTAGATAACTTCATTGTACAGTTAGATAACTTCATTGTACAGTTAGATAACTTCATTGTACAGTTAGATAACTTCATTGTACAGTTAGATAACTTCATTGTACAGTTAATAACCATATTGTACAGTTAGATAACTTCATTGTACAGTTGGATAACCTTATTGTACAGTTAGATAACTTCATTGTACTGTTAGATAACTTCATTGTACAGTTAGATAACCTTTTTGTACAGTTAGATAACTTCATTGTACAGATAGATAACTTCATTGTACTGTTAGATAACTTCACTGTACAGTTAGATAACTTCATTGTACAGTTAGATAACTTCATTGTACTGTTAGATAACCTTATTGTACAGTTTGATAACTTCATTGTACAGTTAGATAACTTCATTGTACAGTTAGATAACTTCATTGTACGTTTAGATAACCTTATTGTACAGTTAGATAACTTCATTGTACAGTTAGATAACTTCATTGTACAGTTAGATAACCTTATTGTACAGTTAGATAACTTCATTGTACAGTTAGATAACTTCATTGTACAGTTAGATAACTTCATTGTACAGTTAGATAACTTCATTGTACAGTTAGATAACTTCATTGTACAGTTAGATATCTTCATTGTACAGTTAGATAACCTTTTTGTACAGTTAGATAACTTCATTGTACAGTTAGATAACTTCATTGTACTGTTAGATAACTTCATTGTACAGTTAGATAACCTTATTGTACAGTTAGATAACTTCATTGTACAGTTAGATAACTTCATTGTACAGTTAGATAACTTCATTGTACAGTTAGATAACTTCATTGTACAGTTAGATAACCTTATTGTACAGTTAGATAACTTCATTGTACAGTTAGATAACCTTATTGTACAGTTAGATAACTTCATTGTACAGTTAGATAACCTTATTGTACAGTTAGATAACTTCATTGTACAGTTAGATAACTTCATTGTACAGTTAGATAACTTCATTGTACAGTTAGATAACTTCATTGTAAAGTTAGATAACCTTATTGTACAGTTAGATAACTTCATTGTAAAGTTAGATAACTTCATTGTACAGTTAGATAACCTTATTGTACAGTTAGATAACTTCATTGTACAGTTAGATAACCTTATTGTACAGTTAGATAACTTCATTCTACAGTTAGATAACCTTATTGTACTGTTAGATAACTTCATTGTACAGTTAGATAACTTCATTGTACAGTTAGATAACTTCATTGTACAGTTAGATAACTTCATTGTACAGTTAGATAACTTCATTGTACAGTTAGATAACTTCATTGTACAGTTAGATAACTTCATTGTACAGTTAGAAAACCTTATTGTACAGTTAGATAACTTCATTGTACAGTTAGATAACTTCACTGTACAGTTAGATAATTTCATTGTACAGTTAGATAACTTCATTGTACAGTTAGATAACCTTATTGTACAGTTAGATAACTTCATTGTACAGTTAGATAACCTTAATGTACAGTTAGATAACTTCATTGTACAGTTAGATAACCTTATTGTACAGTTAGATAACTTCATTGTACAGTTAGATAACTTCATTGTACTGTTAGATAACTTCACTGTACAGTTAGATAACTTCACTGTACAGTTAGATAACTTCATTGTACAGTTAGATAACTTCATTGTACAGTTAGATAACTTCATTGTACTGTTAGATAACTTCATTGTACAGTTAGATAACTTCATTGTACAGTTAGATAACTTCATTGTACAGTTAGATAACTTCATTGTACAGTTAGATAACTTCATTGTACAGTTAGAAAACTTCATTATACAGTTAGATAACTTCATTCTACAGTTAGATAACCTTATTGTACAGTTAGATAACTTCATTGTACAGTTAGATAACTTCATTGTACAGTTAGATAACCTTATTGTACAGTTAGATAATTTCATTGTACAGTTAGATAACTTCATTGTACAGTTAGATAACTTCATTGTACAGTTAGATAACCTTATTGTACAGTTAGATAACTTCATTGTACAGTTAGATAACTTCATTGTACAGTTAGATAACTTCATTGTACAGTTAGATAACTTCATTGTACAGTTAATAACCATATTGTACAGTTAGATAACTTCATTGTACAGTTGGATAACCTTATTGTACAGTTAGATAACTTCATTGTACTGTTAGATAACTTCATTGTACAGTTAGATAACTTCACTGTACAGTTAGATAACTTCACTGTACAGTTAGTTAACCTTATTGTACAGTTAGATAACTTCATTGTACAGTTAGATAACCTTATTGTACAGTTAGATAACTTCATTGTACAGTTAGATAACTTCATTGTACAGTTAGATAACCTTATTGTACAGTTAGATAACTTCATTGTACAGTTAGATAACATTATTTTACAGTTAGATAAATTCATTGTACAGTTAGATAACTTCATTGTACAGTTAGATAACTTCATTGTACAGTTAGATAACCTTATTGTACAGTTAGATAACTTCATTGTACAGTTAGATAACTTCATTGTACAGTTAGATAACCTTATTGTACAGTTAGATAACTTCATTGTACAGTTAGATAACTTCATTGTACAGTTAGATAACTTCACTGTACAGTTAGATAACTTCACTGTACAGTTAGATAACTTCATTGTACAGTTAGATAACTTCATTGTACTGTTAGATAACCTTATTGTACAGTTAGATAACTTCATTGTACAGTTAGATAACTTCATTGTACTGTTAGATAACTTCACTGTACAGTTAGATAACTTCATTGTACAGTTAGATAACTTCATTGTACTGTTAGATAACCTTATTGTACAGTTTGATAACTTCATTGTACAGTTAGATACTTCATTGTACAGTTAGATAACTTCATTGTACAGTTAGATAACTTCATTGTACAGTTAGATAACCTAATTGTACAGTTAGATAACTTCATTGTACAGTTAGATAACTTCATTGTACAGTTAGATAACTTCATTGTACAGTTAGATAACTTCATTGTACAGTTAGATAACTTCATTGTACAGTTAGATAACTTCATTGTACAGTTAGATAACTTCATTGTACAGTTAGATAACTTCATTGTACAGTTAGATAACTTCACTGTACAGTTAGATAACTTCACTGTACAGTTAGATAACTTCATTGTACAGTTAGATAACTTCATTGTACTGTTAGATAACCTTATTGTACAGTTAGATAACTTCATTGTACAGTAAGATAACTTCATTGTACTGTTAGATAACTTCACTGTACAGTTAGATAACTTCATTGTACAGTTAGATAACTTCATTGTACTGTTAGATAACCTTATTGTACAGTTTGATAACTTCATTGTACAGTTAGATAACTTCACTGTACAGTTAGATAACTTCATTGTACAGTTAGATAACTTCATTGTACAGTTAGATAACTTCACTGTACAGTTAGATAACTTCACTGTACAGTTAGATAACTTCATTGTACAGTTAGATAACTTCATTGTACTGTTAGATAACCTTATTGTACAGTTAGATAACTTCATTGTACAGTAAGATAACTTCATTGTACTGTTAGATAACTTCACTGTACAGTTAGATAACTTCATTGTACAGTTAGATAACTTCATTGTACTGTTAGATAACCTTATTGTACAGTTTGATAACTTCATTGTACAGTTAGATTACTTCATTGTACAGTTAGATAACTTCATTGTACAGTTAGATAACTTCATTGTACAGTTAGATAACCTTATTGTACAGTTAGATAACTTCATTGTACAGTTAGATAACTTCATTGTACAGTTAGATAACTTCATTGTACAGTTAGATAACTTCATTGTACAGTTAGATAACTTCATTGTACAGTTAGATAACTTCATTGTACAGTTAGATAACTTCATTGTACAGTTAGAAAACCTTATTGTACAGTTAGATAACTTCATTGTACAGTTAGATAACTTCATTGTACAGTTAGATAACTTCATTATACAGTTAGATAACTTCATTCTACAGTTAGATAACCTTATTGTACAGTTAGATAACTTCATTGTACAGTTAGATAACTTCATTGTACAGTTAGATAACCTTATTGTACAGTTAGATAACCTTCATTGTACAGTTAGATAACTTCATTGTACAGTTAGATAACTTCATTGTACAGTTAGATAACCTTATTGTACAGTTAGATAACTTCATTGTACAGTTAGATAACTTCATTGTACAGTTAGATAACTTCATTGTACAGTTAGATAACTTCATTGTACTGTTAGATAACTTCATTGTACTGTTAGATAACTTCATTGTACAGTTAGATAACTTCATTGTACAGTTAGATAACTTCATTGTACAGTTAGATAACTTCATTGTACAGTTAGATAACTTCATTGTACAGTTAGATAACTTCATTATACAGTTAGATAACTTCATTCTATAGTTAGATAACCTTATTGTACAGTTAGATAACTTCATTGTACAGTTAGATAACTTCATTGTACAGTTAGATAACTTCACTGTACAGTTAGATAACTTCATTGTGCAGTTAGATAACTTCATTGTACAGTTAGATAACTTCATTGTACATTTAGATAACTTCATTGTACTGTTAGATAACTTCATTGTACTGTTAGATAACTTCATTGTACAGTAAAATAACTTCATTGTACAGTTAGATAACTTCATTGTACAGTTAGATAACTTCATTGTACAGTTAGATAACTTCATTGTACAGTTAGATAACTTCATTATACAGTTAGATAACTTCATTCTACAGTTAGATAACCTTATTGTACAGTTAGATAACTTCATTGTACAGTTAGATAACTTCATTGTACAGTTAGATAACCTTATTGTACAGTTAGATAACTTCATTGTACAGTTAGATAACTTCATTCTACAGTTAGATAACTTTATTGTACAGTTAGATAACCTTATTGTACAGTTAGATAACTTCATTGTACAGTTAGATAACTTCATTGTACAGTTAGATAACTTCATTGTACAGTTAGATAACTTCATTGTACAGTTAGATAACTTCATTGTACAGTTAATAACCATATTGTACAGTTAGATAACTTCATTGTACAGTTGGATAACCTTATTGTACAGTTAGATAACTTCATTGTACTGTTAGATAACTTCATTGTACAGTTAGATAACTTCACTGTACAGTTAGATAACTTCATTGTACAGTTAGATAACCTTTTTGTACAGTTAGATAACTTCATTGTACAGATAGATAACTTCATTGTACTGTTAGATAACTTCACTGTACAGTTAGATAACTTCATTGTACAGTTAGATAACTTCATTGTACTGTTAGATAACCTTATTGTACAGTTTGATAACTTCATTGTACAGTTAGATAACTTCATTGTACAGTTAGATAACTTCATTGTACAGTTAGATAACCTTATTGTACAGTTAGATAACTTCATTGTACAGTTAGATAACTTCATTGTACAGTTAGATAACCTTATTGTACAGTTAGATAACTTCATTGTACTGTTAGATAACTTCATTGTACAGTTAGATAACTTCACTGTACAGTTAGATAACTTCATTGTACAGTTAGATAACCTTTTTGTACAGTTAGATAACTTCATTGCACAGTTAGATATCTTCAATGTACTGTTAAATAACCTTATTGTACCGTTAGATAACGTCATTGTACAGTTAGATAACTTCATTGTACAGTTAGATAACTTCATTGTACAGTTAGATAACTTCATTGTACAGTTAGATAACCTTATTGTACAGTTAGATAACTTCATTGTACAGTTAGATAATATCATTGTACAGTTAGATAACTTCATTGTACTGTTAGATAACCTTTTTGTACAGTTAGATAACTTCATTGCACAGTTAGATAACTTCATTGTACAGTTAGATAACTTCATTGTACAGTTAGATAACTTCATTATACAGTTAGATAACTTCATTGTACAGTTAGATAACCTTATTGTACAGTTAGATAACTTCATTGTACAGTTAGATAACCTTATTGTACAGTTAGATAACTTCATTGTACAGTTAGATAACTTCATTGTACAGTTAGATAACTTCATTGTACAGTTAGATAACCTTATTGTACAGTTAGATAACTTCATTGTACAGTTAGATAACCTTATTTTACAGTTAGATAACTTCATTGTACAGTTAGATAACTTCATTGTACAGTTAGATAACTTCATTGTACAGTTAGATAACCTTATTGTACAGTTAGATAACTTCATTGTACAGTTAGATAACTTCATTGTACAGTTAGATAACCTTATTGTACAGTTAGATAACTTCATTGTACAGTTAGATAACTTCATTGTACAGTTAGATAACTTCACTGTACAGTTAGATAACTTCACTGTACAGTTAGATAACTTCATTGTACAGTTAGATAACTTCATTGTACAGTTAGATAACCTTATTGTACAGTTAGATAACTTCATTGTACAGTAAGATAACTTCATTGTACTGTTAGATAACTTCACTGTACAGTTAGATAACTTCATTGTACAGTTAGATAACTTCATTGTACTGTTAGATAACCTTATTGTACAGTTTGATAACTTCATTGTACAGTTAGATAACTTCATTGTACAGTTAGATAACTTCATTGTACAGTTAGATAACCTTATTGTACAGTTAGATAACTTCATTGTACAGTTAGATAACTTCATTGTACAGTTAGATAACCTTATTGTACAGTTAGATAACTTCATTGTACAGTTAGATAACTTCATTGTACGGTTAGATAACTTCACTGTACAGTTAGATAACTTCATTGTACAGTTAGATAACTTCATTGTACAGTTAGATATCTTCATTGTACAGTTAGATAACCTTTTTGTACAGTTAGATAACTTCATTGTACAGATAGATAACTTCATTGTACTGTTAGATAACTTCACTGTACAGTTAGATAACTTCATTGTACAGTTAGATAACTTCATTGTACTGTTAGATAACCTTATTGTACAGTTTGATAACTTCATTGTACAGTTAGATAACTTCATTGTACAGTTAGATAACTTCATTGTACAGTTAGATAACCTTATTGTACAGTTAGATAACTTCATTGTACAGTTAGATAACTTCATTGTACAGTTAGATAACCTTATTGTACAGTTAGATAACTTCATTGTACAGTTAGATAACTTTATTGTACGGTTAGATAACTTCACTGTACAGTTAGATAACTTCATTGTACAGTTAGATAACCTAATTGTACAGTTAGATAACTTCATTGTACAGTTAGATAACTTCATTGTACAGTTAGATAACTTCATTGTACAGTTAGATAACTTCATTGTACTGTTAGATAATTTCACTGTACAGTTAGATAACTTCACTGTACAGTTAGATAACTTCATTGTACAGTTAGATAACTTCATTGTACAGTTAGATAACTTCATTGTACAATTAGATAACTTCATTGTACTGTTAGATAACTTCATTGTACAGTTAGGTAACCTTATTGTACAGTTAGATAACTTCATTGTACAGTTAGATAACCTTATTGTACAGTTAGATAACTTCATTGTACAGTTAGATAACTTCATTGTACAGTTAGATAACTTCATTGTACAGTTAGATAACTTCATTGTACAGTTAGATAACCTTATTGTACAGTTAGATAACTTCATTGTACAGTTAGATAACCTTATTGTACAGTTAGATAACTTCATTGTACAGTTAGATAACCTTATTGTACAGTTAGATAACTTCATTGTACAGTTAGATAACTTCATTGTACAGTTAGATAACTTCATTGTACAGTTAGATAACCTTATTGTACAGTTAGATAACTTCATTGTACAGTTAGATAACCTTATTGTACAGTTAGATAACTTCATTGTACAGTTAGATAACCTTATTGTACAGTTAGATAACTTCATTGTACAGTTAGATAACTTCATTGTACAGTTAGATAACTTCATTGTACAGTTAGATAACTTCATTGTACAGTTAGATAACTTCATTGTACAGTTAGATAACTTCATTGTACAGTTAGAAAACCTTATTGTACAGTTAGATAACTTCACTGTACAGTTAGATAACTTCATTGTACAGTTAGATAATTTCATTGTACAGTTAGATAACTTCATTGTACAGTTAGATAACCTTATTGTACAGTTAGATAACTTCATTGTACAGTTAGATAACCTTATTGTACAGTTAGATAACTTCATTGTACAGTTAGATAACCTTATTGTACAGTTAGATAACTTCATTGTACAGTTAGATAACTTCATTGTACTGTTAGATAACTTCACTGTACAGTTAGATAACTTCACTGTACAGTTAGATAACTTCATTGTACTGTTAGATAACTTCATTGTACTGTTAGATAACTTCATTGTACAGTTAGATAACTTCATTGTACAGTTAGATAACTTCATTGTACAGTTAGATAACTTCATTGTACAGTTAGATAACTTCATTGTACAGTTAGATAACTTCATTATACAGTTAGATAACTTCATTCTACAGTTAGATAACCTTATTGTACAGTTAGATAACTTCATTGTACAGTTAGATAACTTCATTGTACAGTTAGATAACCTTATTGTACAGTTAGATAACTTCATTGTACAGTTAGATAACTTCATTGTACAGTTAGATAACTTCATTGTACAGTTAGATAACCTTATTGTACAGTTAGATAACTTCATTGTACAGTTAGATAACTTCATTGTACAGTTAGATAACTTCATTGTACAGTTAGATAACTTCATTGTACAGTTAGATAACTTCATTGTACAGTTAATAACCATATTGTACAGTTAGATAACTTCATTGTACAGTTGGATAACCTTATTGTACAGTTAGATAACTTCATTGTACTGTTAGATAACTTCATTGTACAGTTAGATAACTTCACTGTACAGTTAGATAACTTCATTGTACAGTTAGATAACCTTTTTGTACAGTTAGATAACTTCATTGTACAGATAGATAACTTCATTGTACTGTTAGATAACTTCACTGTACAGTTAGATAACTTCATTGTACAGTTAGATAACTTCATTGTACTGTTAGATAACCTTATTGTACAGTTTGATAACTTCATTGTACAGTTAGATAACTTCATTGTACAGTTAGATAACTTCATTGTACGTTTAGATAACCTTATTGTACAGTTAGATAACTTCATTGTACAGTTAGATAACTTCATTGTACAGTTAGATAACCTTATTGTACAGTTAGATAACTTCATTGTACAGTTAGATAACTTCATTGTACGGTTAGATAACTTCACTGTACAGTTAGATAACTTCATTGTACAGTTAGATAACTTCATTGTACAGTTAGATATCTTCATTGTACAGTTAGATAACCTTTTTGTACAGTTAGATAACTTCATTGTACAGTTAGATAACTTCATTGTACTGTTAGATAACTTCATTGTACAGTTAGATAACCTTATTGTACAGTTAGATAACTTCATTGTACAGTTAGATAACTTCATTGTACAGTTAGATAACTTCATTGTGCAGTTAGATAACTTCATTGTACAGTTAGATAACCTTATTGTACAGTTAGATAACTTCATTGTACAGCTAGATAACCTTATTGTACAGTTAGATAACTTCATTGTACAGTTAGATAACCTTATTGTACAGTTAGATAACTTCATTGTACAGTTAGATAACTTCATTGTACAGTTAGATAACTTCATTGTACAGTTAGATAACTTCATTGTACAGTTAGATAACCTTATTGTACAGTTAGATAACTTCATTGTACAGTTAGATAACTTCATTGTACAGTTAGATAACCTTATTGTACAGTTAGATAACTTCATTGTACAGTTAGATAACCTTATTGTACAGTTAGATAACTTCATTGTACAGTTAGATAACCTTATTGTACAGTTAGATAACTTCATTGTACAGTTAGATAACTTCATTGTACAGTTAGATAACTTCATTGTACAGTTAGATAACTTCATTGTACAGTTAGATAACTTCATTGTACAGTTAGATAACTTCATTGTACAGTTAGATAACTTCATTGTACAGTTAGAAAACCTTATTGTACAGTTAGATAACTTCATTGTACAGTTAGATAACTTCACTGTACAGTTAGATAATTTCATTGTACAGTTAGATAACTTCATTGTACAGTTAGATAACCTTATTGTACAGTTAGATAACTTCATTGTACAGTTAGATAACCTTATTGTACAGTTAGATAACTTCATTGTACAGTTAGATAACCTTATTGTACAGTTAGATAACTTCATTGTACAGTTAGATAACTTCATTGTACAGTTAGATAACTTCACTGTACAGTTAGATAACTTCACTGTACAGTTAGATAACTTCATTGTACAGTTAGATAACTTCATTGTACAGTTAGATAACTTCATTGTACTGTTAGATAACTTCATTGTACTGTTAGATAACTTTATTGTACAGTTAGATAACTTCATTGTACAGTTAGATAACTTCATTGTACAGTTAGATAACTTCATTGTACAGTTAGATAACTTCATTGTACAGTTAGAAAACTTCATTATACAGTTAGATAACTTCATTCTACAGTTAGATAACCTTATTGTACAGTTAGATAACTTCATTGTACAGTTAGATAACTTCATTGTACAGTTAGATAACCTTATTGTACAGTTAGATAATTTCATTGTACAGTTAGATAACTTCATTGTACAGTTAGATAACTTCATTGTACAGTTAGATAACCTTATTGTACAGTTAGATAACTTCATTGTACAGTTAGATAACTTCATTGTACAGTTAGATAACTTCATTGTACAGTTAGATAACTTCATTGTACAGTTAATAACCATATTGTACAGTTAGATAACTTCATTGTACAGTTGGATAACCTTATTGTACAGTTAGATAACTTCATTGTACTGTTAGATAACTTCATTGTACAGTTAGATAACTTCACTGTACAGTTAGATAACTTCACTGTACAGTTAGTTAACCTTATTGTACAGTTAGATAACTTCATTGTACAGTTAGATAACTTCATTGTACAGTTAGATAACCTTATTGTACAGTTAGATAACTTCATTGTACAGTTAGATAACTTCATTGTACAGTTAGATAACTTCATTGTACAGTTAGATAACCTTATTGTACAGTTAGATAACTTCATTGTACAGTTAGATAACTTCATTGTACAGTTAGATAACTTCATTGTACAGTTAGATAACTTCACTGTACAGTTAGATAACTTCATTGTACAGTTAGATAACGTCATTGTACAGTTAATAACCTTATTGTACAGTTAGATAACTTCATTGTACAGTTAGATAACTTCACTGTACAGTTAGATAATCTCATTGTACACCAGATAATCTCATTGTACACCAGATAACCACATTGTACACAAATTAACCTCATTGTACATAACCTCACTATACACCAGATAACCTCACTGTACAAAAGATAACCTTGATGTACAGTTAGATAACCTCACTGTACACCAGATAACCTCATTGTACACCAGATAACCTCACTGTACACCAGATAACCTCATTGTACACCAGATAACCTCACTGTACACCAAATAACCTCACTGTACACCAGATAACCTCATTGTACACCAGATAACCTCATTGTACACCAGATAACCTCACTGTACACCAAATAACCTCACTGTACACCAGATAACCTCACTGTACACCAATTAACCTCACTGTACACCAGATAACCTCATTGTACACCAGATAACCTCACTGTACACCAGATAATCTTATTGTACACCAGATAACCTCATTGTAAACCAGATAACCTCACTGTGCACCAGATAATCGCATTGTACACCAGATAACCTCACTGTACACCAGATAACCTCACTGTACACCAGTTAACCTTACTATTATTTGGCTATGGAAGGCCCGGTATCACTGCAAACGAATTAAAATCCATGATTGCTCAACCACACGTGCCAGCATAATCATCCGAATTAATATCTCATCTCCCAAACAAAGAAAGGTAACTGTAGTCCACATCGTAGCAGTCTCAGCACACGCCAAAACACATAAGGCGAAACCGCGCAGAAAGTGAACACATCCTTGAAACCTCACTGTACACCAAATAACTTCACTGTACACCAGATAATCTCATTGTGCACCAAATAACTTCACTGTACACCAAATAACCTCATTGTACACCAGATAACCTCACTGTACACCAAATAACTTCACTGTACACCAAATAACCTCATTGTACACCAGATAACCTCACTGTACAGTTTCACTGTACATCAGACAACCCAGAAGTATTCAGATTCCCTAATCATTTTGGCTCGATGAAAACAACAAATTTTCTCCTACCACTCTCAGAATTCTGCCAGCAGGTCAGACCTATTTTATTGGGGCACTTTTTCTTTTTCACAATTTACTTCTGAATTGAAATTTTCTTTTACAAGTAAATAAAATTAAAAACAAATTAAAGCTCAACACATTAAAATAAAACAAAGCTAAATTTGATATTAAAAAAGAAATAAACAGATAAATATAAATAGTAAAAGAAAAGTAAGGTACCCCCGTCATACCAAGTGTCGTATAGGGAGTATAATGTTAGTGACCCTAAATTTTACAGACTTTCGGTACATGATTTTTGGGGTAATGTGGTCAGTATTACACCGGTACTGCTTTACTTTACCAGAAAAAAAATCTGGTACCCATTAAAGGCTGCGTGAACCAGAAGTCGTCGGTTGGGATCTAACCCTGCCTTTTGTCCTTTATAGTCCAGTTCACTAACCACTGAGCTATCGCGGCTCCCAAATATAAATAATTCTAGTGATAAAATACAAGCACATTTAAATACAAAAATACAGCAGAAAATCAACATTTTGACTGTCAAAGATATCAGAGCAACTCTACTTCCTCAAAGACCTGATAAATTGAATATCTTGTACTGTACTATAAGGGAACCCAACAATACCTGTAGATATATGGTGTTGGATCCATAACAGCGATAAATACAACGATAATCAAGATGAGGGATCATATTTATACATTTTTCTGCTAAAAAAAATAAATAAGCCATTTAGTGAAATATATTTTTATCGATTAGAAAGAGGTCTAAAACAACTTCTTATTTTCTATTCTTCCTTATTCCAATATTATTGTGAGTTTCATAATGAAAACACTTACGTGGTGTCTGGCATGTGACGCCAGTATAGCCAAAAGCACAAATACAGACAAAGCCTTGAGATGAATCAACGCATTTTCCACCATTGAGGCATGGAGAATTCTTGGCACCACAGTCCTCTCCTGAAAGTTTAACAACCGCATTGTTTCAGAAAAACAGCAAAGATAAAATCAGATTTTACCATAATAGACATGTGAAATAACATCAGCATAATTATAGAAGGCAGGCAACAACAAAAACAAGTAGAGGAATTCAAATACATAGGAAGTTTAGTGACAAACGATAATTCACAAACAGCAGAGACTCAAGATGCATCAAAGCTTGTCAAATCATGGGACAGTTATCGCCACTATTGTCCAACAAGGAAATAACTCTAGAGGCAAAATGGGCACTCTACAATACAATCTTCATTCCAACGTTGTGCTACCAATGCCAGTCCTGGGCCCTAGATGCAAGAACAATAAGAAAAATAACCTCTGCTGAGATGAAATGTGTTAGACGAATGACAGGAAACAGTCTGAGAGATACGATCAGAAATGAAGAGCTAAGAAAGAAGCTAGGAATAGCCCCCGCCATAGAATATATAAAGAAACAACAGATAAAATGGTTTGGCCACGTGACACAGCAGAAATATAAAAACATAACACAACGAGCCTTCAGCAAATGTTGTGAGAATACCAGACCCAAGGGTCGACAATGAAAAAGATGGATCGATGGAATACTAGAAGTACTAGGAAACATAACAGCAGCAGAGGCGAACAGAAGAGCAAAAGACCGCAAATGATATCTCTCCTCGACGCTGAAATGCAAATGAGGAAGGAAAAAAAGAAGAAAAGAAGAAATGTGAATTTCTACTAATTTTAGAGCACAGATCTTCAATAAATATTTTGATTGTTTCTATCCTGAGTTAATCTTTTCTATTCTACCTATGTCCTCCCTGTCTCTCTTAATGACATGTTTCTAGATTGCCTCTTCTTATTCAGCGTTTGAGTCTTGTAATCATGCAGACTTGATTCTTTGTCCTGTTTCATGATGCATGGTAAGGACAACACCATGACACACTATGAACTGCTCAAACAGTCAATACTAGTATATGGTCCTGTTTTTTTCCCTAAACCTGCGCTGTGGCTGACACACTCCATCTTTGGTGGGCTGGATCATGGTTTGATGTAGTAGTTTTGAAGGTTTGATGTAGGAGTTTTGAAGGTTTGATGTAGGAGTTTTCAAGGTTTGATGTAGGAGTTTTCAAGGTTTGATGTAGGAGTTTTCAAGGTTTGATGTAGGAGTCTTCCTTCTCATTGGGTGAATGCCAGTCAGGGCTGTTGGGCTCACCTGCCTAAAGTTTCTATCTGGGTGTTCTCTCGTGCTCTTTCCTTCTGATGGCAACAGTGGTTTGTATTTCATGGTGTCCTACCCCAAGGATAGAGCTTTATGCGGCTCTTACTTGCACGACCTGTCCCATCATCGGATCTCACTACCCAGAGTCCAGATGAGGGTAATGCCAAAAAGAAACCACGGATTTCATTCCCACCACCTGAAGTGTGGATCGATCACAGGACCTTGCTGTCCAAAGACAGATATCTTATCTCTGGATCACCCAGTCTCCCCTCCCCCTGTTCACTCTGTAATACTTGTAGATTATCTTTCCCATTTTAACAATGTCCTCAAGATCTCTATTAGTGACATGGCACTAAATGATGCTACTGTGAAATAACATGAATCTTCTAAAAAGTATGTCAATCTATGTGTTAGTCCACATCGACATTTACAAAACTATCACATGACCTATACTGTCACAATTTTGTCAGCTTGGTCTTGAGGGCACTCAGAAATATCAATACAATATATGTAGGGTTATTTGCACATTATTGGAGGGTAATTACTAATATTAATTAATGGAGGCGAAGGCGCCCCCCCCCCCCCAGCACCAGAGCTGGAAGTTGTCAGTGACTCATAACTGATGGTTGCGCCAGGATCGGTGAACCAGAACCATCCAGACCCTGCTACACCTCTCCGCGGTGCCTCCAGAAACAGACTAACCTGTCTAGTCTGGCCAAGCGAGCAGGGATCGAAGAGGGAAGACAAACCCGGTACAAAATGTCGGATGAAGTCGGATGTGTTGGGCCGAAAGGCGCAGATATCACAGTGTTACACTGCAAACTTCAACACAACGTAACTACGTCCACTTAACGTCCTTTTAAGGGCGGATGACGAGGAGGAAGTGTACGGTTCGTATCCGCTAGAATACCTCAAATCATCGGGCGTCCGCATCATCATCATCATCATCATCATCATATTAATTAATTATGGATATACATATATGGATGATGGAGTGGTCATGGATTTACATATGACCATACAGTGTGGCCAGTATTATTACTCCATTAAATAAAAATTCATAATTATTGTGTTAACTGCTTAATTAATAATATTTAAGTATGGCGACATTTCCAAAAACTGTCCTTGATCACTTGACTAAAAAAGTAGCTTTCGTTGAAAGATTGAAAATGTTAAAATTTTGTTTGAAACACCAGTGTTATTTTTTTTTTCACATACTTTTAGTATTACAAAAATTGAAACCTCTTCTACTATAAATTTAAAACTATGATCATAAACAAAGATAATACTCAAAACCTACAAGAGGATATCAAAGTTGAAGGAATAGACCTTGAGACAGTTCAGAACTACAACTACCTTGGACATACTATAACCAGTGATTGAAAATGTACAACTGAAATAAACAAAAGAGTAGTAATGGCAAAAAGTAATTTTAATGTCATGAAAAATATACTAACATCAAAACAAATAACAACAGGGCTAAAACAAAGAATAAAAAGGTTTCCTTCACGCCTTGCTAGGCGCATGGGGAATATGGTGTTAGTGACAATATTTTTCTATAACCACGGCACATTTTTGGATGATGTGGTCGGTATCACGCCAGGCCGCCAAAACTAAGAATGGCAAAATGTTATATGTTCTCAACATTCCTGTATGGTACAGAAACATCGACATTAGATAAGAAATCAGAACAGAGTATTGAAGCCTTCTAAATATGGATTTATAGAACAGGAAGAATTAGATAATAAGAAAATAAAAAAAACGATGAAGTCTTAAAAGAACTAAAACTAAAAAGAGAACTACTAAACACAATCCAAACAAGACAAATTAGATTTTTGGGACATGTAAAAGACACAGCAGCCTACTAAAAGTAATCTTGGAAATGAAAATACAAGGTAAAAGAGGCAGAGGCAGACTAAGACTAACATGGACGAGTAATATAAAAAAATGGACAAGCCAGCCTATGACAACCTGCACCATCAAAGTAAGAAACAGAGTGGAATGACACTCCATGGTAGCCAAACTTTGATGCTGAGACAGCACTCAATGATGATGAGTGACTTGTAAGATTGTAACTGAAGTATAAAAGTTTGAGTTGAAACACCAGCAGTATGCATACACACAGATTTGGGTGGAACTGAGAGATCGGAATTATGACGCCTTTGTTGCCATTACAAGAGACATATTGGGTCAAGTATGGGAGGAAATGGACTATCAACTAGGTATCTGCCGTGTCAGTGTCACAAAGGGCACCCACATTCAAGTACATTCTTTTTCGGACACACTGCATAATTCAATTGGAATAGCCCTATAGAAAAAACGGGTGCAAAAACATTCCTCTCCCCGCATATTTTGCATGATACTTTCTTTATACAGAAATCGTATTTCAAGTAACTCAAAAAGCAGTCACTCCTGAACACTTGATGTACAATAAATGTGAAACAATTTAAAATAGGAGATGCATGATTCTATCTATCTACCTATTGACCTTTCGAGCCGTAGCCGGCCCATAGGGCGTAGACCAAGATACATATTCTCTTATCTGAATTTTTGTTCTAGCAGTTTTCAATTCTTTTAAAGATATTTTATCAAATCTCGCTATTTGTCTCTGTTCTGTGCAAGCAGCTCTATCTCATTGAGGGAGCCGAATCCAGCTGCTCTTGCCTCTCTCATCAATGTTCTTCTCAGTGTCTCTGGGTCTTCCTCTTTTCCTCTTACCTGTTGTTTCCCATATGAGGGCTTACTTTACTATTCGGTTATTATCTCTTCTCATCACATGTCCAACATATGACCATCGTCTCGAGATGTATGATTAGACATGTATAATTGTCACCATGTAAAATTCGGGCATGGTATAAAATAAATCATTAAAACCAGAAAGTAATTTTAACTTTCATTTTTGGATGGAAATTGTGGTCTAATATAACCTAAAAGACTTAATCTAAAGTTGAATGGATTGTGCCTCACCAAAAATTAGGCCTGTGGTTCGTGATTTCAAATCAGTACTAGCGTTTCATGTTCATCTTTTATATTTTTAATAACTGTTATTTTGCACCCGATGAAAGCTTTTGCCAAAACATCACAGTTTGTCTTGTCTCTCTACTTGTTTAGCTGCTTGATACCATTTGATGTTCATTTTACATATTCTCTGTAGCTCTCCTAGTTGCACAGCATAGTATTTAATATTTGATATTTGTACTTATTTGAAAAAGTAGGCAAACCCACCAAGATAACAACATCATGTCACAATTTGTGTTTGAAAACTGGATCGTCTGACCTTGGCATTTTGATTTTTATGGCCTGGGGTCGAGTCTTCTTCTTCTTCTTTCCTTCCTCATCTGCCTTTCAGCGTCGAGGGGAGATATAATTTGCGGTCTTTTGCTCTTCTGTTCGCCTCTGCTGCTGTTATGTTTCCTAGTGCTTCTAATATTCCATCGATCCATCTTTTTCGTGGTCGACCCTTGGGTCTGTTGTTCTCACAACGTTTGCTGAAGGCTCGTTGTGTTGTGTTTTGTTCTTTCTGCCTTGTCACGTGGCCGAACCATTTTATCTGTTGTTTCCTTATATATTGTATGGCGGGGGTTATTCCTAGCTTTTTTCTTAGTTCTTCATTTCTGATCTTATCTCTCAGACTGTTTCCTGTCATTCGTCTAACACATTTAATCTCTGTAGAGGTTATTTTCCTTATTGTTCTTGCATCTAGAGTCCAGGTCTGGCATTGGTCGAGTAAGCAGGGTTAATATAAAAAGCTTCAACAGCACGGCTGACCAAGGCTAATGAGAGAGAGAAATATCTAATTTCCTTACTGTATTGGCAGTTGGATCCGTAAGTTCCAGGAAGACAATTGCAGCCAGCAGTGTTGTTGACTATACCACATGTTCCATCATTGAGACACTCAACTTTATCACAGTTGATTTCTGTTAAAAAGAAATGAGCCATGGAATATAATAGAAATGAGTTGTACAATATAAAAGAAATGAGCCATGGAATATAATAGAAATGAGTTGTACAATATAAAAGAAATGAGCTGTACAATATAAAAGAAATAAGTTGTACAACTCTTTCTCTTATCTAAATTTTTATTCTAGCAGTTTTCAATCCTTCTAAAGATATTTTATCAAATCTCGCCATGTGTCTCTGTTCTGTGCAAGCAACTCTATCTCACTGAGGGAGCTGATTCCTGCTGCTCTTGCCTCTCTCATCAATATTCTTCTCAGTGTTTCTCTGGGTCGGCCTCTTTTTCTCTTACCTGTTGTTTCCCACATGTGGGCCTGCTTTGCTATTCGGTTATTATCTCTTCTCATCACATGTCCAACATATGACCATCGTCTTTTCTTTATTACTGAAGATATTAGTGGTTGATTGGCGATTTCTCTAATTTCCTCGTTTGTTTTGAATTCGTTCCATGCTATCCCAAGTATTTTCCTTAGACATTTATTTTCGAATGCGTTCATCTTTGTTTCTATGTCTCTTGTTGTTTTCCAGCCTCACGTGCACATATAAGGGTTGACAGTATATTTGATTTCAAAAGTCTAAGTTTTGTGTTTATGCTGATGAGTTTTCATTTCCACAACATTTTTGAATGGCTCCAAACAGGACAGCTTGGAAAATTTAGTATTGGAGACCAATGCTCCACAGGGAGTAGAAAGGAGGAAGAAGAAGAAGACATCAAGGGATTTCTCATCATCATCATGTATCGTACCGGTTGGCGTAGGCGATCATGTACCTCCACAATCTTCTATCTACAGTGCGCATCGTATCAGTTCTGTTGTTGACTGTTTTCCATGCCATGACACCAAGCTATCCAGTATTTTCTCTCTTTGTCGTCCGCGATCTCTCTTTACTTTTATTTTGCCAGTTGTAACCAAGTATTCCAACTTTCCTCTTCTCATGATGTACCCGAAAAATGTTGATTGCTTCTTTCTGATGTTTTTTAAGAGCTCCCTTTTTGTGTTTGCCTCTTTGAGAACTTCCTCATTGGTCTTTTTAGCTGTCCAAGGAACTTTCAACATCCTTCTGAGAAATCCCATCTCTGTGGCCTCTAATCGTCTTTTCATTTGTTTGTCTATTGTCCATGATTCGCTTCCATAGGTCAGAATTGGTTCTATATAGCATCGATGAACTCTCTTTCTCATTTCTATTGACACTGATTAAGGGATTTCTACTGACTATATTTACTGAAGCAGATAAACACACAAGAAACATTAAGAGAGTAGCAGCCAAAAGAGAGACATCTTCCTCTGGCCAACTTAATGATGATGTGAGGTTTCTCACAGCTCTAGAAATACATGGGATGTGACTCAACAAAAACAATTAGAAAAAAAAACAACTTACCCAGCTCACAGAAGTTTCCACCGAATCCATCTTGGCAAGTACAAGACAGTGCTCCACCAGCATCTTGTTTTAATGTAGCACCATTTAGGCACGTCACTCGAGGACAGGGATCATCTGAACATTATAGAAGAACACAGTGTTGTACAGGGTGTTTGTAAAGGGTGTTTGTAAAGGGTGTATGTAAAGGGTGTTTGTAAAGGGTGTTTGTAAAGGGTGTTTGTACAGGGTGTTTGTAAAGGGTGTTTGTAAAGGGTGTTTGTAAAGGGTGTTTGTAAAGGGTGTTTGTAAAGGGTGTTTGTAAAGGGTGTTTGTACAGGGTGTTTGTAAAGGGTGTTTGTAAAGGGTGTTTGTAAAGGGTGTTTGTAAAGTCTCACTACACTTTGTGTATAGAACAAATTTGAACAAAAATAAGTAAATGACATCATCAAAAAATGTGCTTAAAAAGTCATTGAATTAGTTACAATAGTTACTGCTATGGTCTAATGCTGTTTTGAGCAATCTGGAAAGTACCAATAGAAAATTTGTTGCAAAAGTGTTGGAAATGTCAACCACGGGCTGCAATGAGGAGGTTGTTTATCAGAAAATCTTGCTATAAATCATTGAACAACCATCCGTGTGTAAAGGTAAAGTACGAGACTTGAACCGCCGTCTTAGCACGCGAGTTTACACCCATATGTGCTCGGCCGCCTATCCAGAAATGTTCGGAGATTTCTGTATAGTGTCACTTCAAGCATCAAAACTGGCAATACGAGGCAACATTCCTCACCTTCCTGGGTAATACCCTGGTACCCGTTTCTACCAACGGCTGGGTCGACCGTGGGAATATTTTTTTTTTCAACGCGAGTAGAATTCAATCTGTCCCAGCGGGAATCGAACACGGGTTGTCCGAACATCAGTCGGGTGGTTTTCCCAACTAGGCTACCGAGGCCCCGTGTGTGATCAACCGCTATTTCGAAACACTTGTTCAAAAAAAAAAAATATTTCTTCCGTTGATAGCATCATTTTGTTTTGAGTGCAAAGAATGACTCCAGCGGACGACAGCCATTCACTGTATTTTGCTTCACGATGGACTGTGCAGCACATTTTTATGACGTCATGATGACGTAATTTACTTATTTTTTCAAATGAGTTCTATATAAAAAGTGTAGTGAGACTTTACGAACGCCCTGTATTATGTTATATGAATGGAGTTCAGTGCTAAGAGTGTTTGTAAAAATAAAACATCACTTCTTGGGTTGACTAAATATTGCGGTAACAATGAGAGACATCACAGTATAGTCTTTACATATACATATTTAAACCTTGACTTTATCTTTACAATCACTGTAAAAGTAAACTTTCTGGAGTCTGTCAACAGGAGGAAATCTGGTCATCAGAAGCGAACCTGTTTAGTAAGTGTTTAGGCCCATATGTTTCACAATATCATAAGTGGAGGGTGGGCTTATGAATGTCATCATCATCATCGAGTGCCTTCTCCGCAACGAAGGTTGACTACCATGGAGCGCCATTCTGCTCTGTCTCTTGCTTTGATGGTGCAGGTTGTCATAGGCTGATTTGTCCATCTTTTGATGTTACTCGTCCATGTTAGTCTTGGTCTGCCTCTGCCTCTTTTAACTTGTATTTTCCCTTCAAGGATTACTTTTAGTAGGCTGTTGTGGCTTTTAACATGGCCCAAAAATCGCATTTGTCTTGTTTGAATTGTGCTTAGTAGTTCTCTTTTCATTTTTAGTTTTATGAAGATCATAATTTCTAAATGTCATCCCTTTAATGCATTCTGAGTCAGAAAGCTCACAAAATAATCAAGATTTTCTATATTTCTGGGCTGAAATATTGACTACAGCTGTAGAAGAAGAAAGAACTGCCCTCACAAGTCTATAATCGTTGTCACTACCAGTGTACAAAACATCGCAGAGGTGCTCTTACTTAATTGCTGCTTGCTTGTATTCACCCGATGACTAAAGAAATACACCTCTTCATCATCTGTCCTTAAATGATGTTAACTGGGCATGGGTGCGTTGCGCTGTGGTTTGCAGGAGAATTGTGATATTTGCACCTTTCAGTCTAAGACATTCGATTTCACTATGGCATTTTTGAGTACTGGGTTGTCTTCTCTCTTGATCCCTGATCACTTGGCAAGACTAGAGTAGTTAGTGGTACTAGAGGCAATGTGAAGAGGTGAAGTAGGGCCTGGATAGTTCTGGTTCACCGATCCATGTGCAAGTCATCGGCTATGATACTGGCAGGCCTCTTGTGCTCCATTCTCCTCTGGTACTGGCATACATCTCTGGTTTGGGGGTCTCGGTAGCCTAGTTGGGAAAACCACCCGACTGGACTACCGACGTTCGGACAACCCGTGTTCGATTCTCGCTGGGAGCAGTGTGAATTGAACTCGTGGTTGGAAAAAAAAAATACCCCCACGGCCGACCCAACTGTTGGCAGAAATGGGTACCAGGGTATTACCCTGGGAAGGTGATGAATGTTGCCTCGCATCTGAGTTTCGATGCTTGAGGCGACACTATACAGAAATCTCCGAACATTTCTGGATAGGCGGCCGAGCACATATGGGTGTAAACTCGCGTGCTTAGATGCCGGTTCAAGTCTCGTACTTTACCTTACTGGCAGACATCTTGTGCTCCATTCTGCTCTGGTACTATCAGGCATCTTGTGCTCCATTCTGCAATGGTACTGGCAGACATCTTGTGCTCCATTCTGCTCTGGTACTGTCAGGCATCCTGTGCTCCATTCTTCTATGGTACTGACAGACATCTTGTGCTCCATTCTGCTATGGTACTGACAGACATCTTGTGCTCCATTCTGCTCTGGTACTGTCAGGCATCTTGTGCTCCATTCTGCTATGGTACTGGCAGACATCATGTGCTCCATTCTGCTATGGTACTGGCAGACATCTTGTGCTCCATTCTGCTATGGTACTGGCATACATCGTGTGCTCCATTCTGCTATGGTATTGGCAAACATCTTGTGCTCCATTGTTCTCTGGTACTGGCAGACATTTTGTGCTCCATTCTGCTATGGTACTGGCATACATCTTGTGCTCCATTCTTCTCTGGTACTGGCATACATTTTGTGCTCCATTCTGCTATGGTACTGGCAGACATATTGTGCTCCATTCTGCTATGGTACTGGCAGGCATCTTGTGCTCCATTCTGCTATGGTACTGGCAGACATCTTGTGCTCCATTCTGCTCTGGTACTGACAGACACCTTGTGCTCCATTCTGCTCTGGTACTGACAGACACCTTGTGCTCCATTCTGCTCTGGTACTGTCAGGCTCCTTTGTGCTCCATTCTGCTCTGGTACTGTCAGACATCTTGTGCTCCATTCTCCTCTGCTAACATAAGTTTTCTCTGTGTGTTTTTAGATGCTGTCACAAAATTGGTTCTCTACTTCAGTCACTTTCTGAGATATTTCCTCGCATCAATCTGTTCTTTCTTTTTGTGCAATGACAATTCTTCACTTCTACATGAAACAATGAAAAAGAAAATACCAAAGTCCAATTTCCCAGTTGAGAACATGCCCCTGTCTATCAACACCTATACAAAGTAAGCGCGCTCTCTCTTCTGCATGAATCAGACTGCAGATACAGTTAGGACATTGTGGGAACTATAGATTACTTGTTACTTTACTACCAACAACTGATGGCACTGACATGACATGTATCTATCTTCCAACACACCCTACCATTGACAAAATTCTTCTCACCTTTGTACAAGAGGCATGGGTCATAAAAAAATCATGAGTTCTTAGAAGAATATTGAAAGTTCCCTGGACAGCTAAAAATACCAATGAGGAAATTCTCAAAGAGGCCAAAAAGGGAACTCCTAAAAAATATCACAAAGAAACAATCAACATTTTTCAGGCACATCATAAGAAGAAGAAAGTTGGAATCCTTGGTTACAACTAGAAAAATAAAAGGGAAGAGAGATCGCGGACGACAAAGAGAGAAAATAGTGAATAGCTTGGTATCATGACGTGGAAAACAGTCAACAACAGAACTGATATGATACACTGTATATAGAAGATTGTGGAAGGACATGATCGCCTACGCCAACCGGTATGGCACATGATGACGATGATGTGTGCACATTAAAGACCTCTTTGCAGCTGGAAATTTAAAATAGAAGGCCACAAATGGCTGCTCAAAATTAGGGGGAAACAAATCTAATCAAAACATTAAAGTTAAGAGTACCTCTGAAGTCAGAGAATATCTGCCTATATGGTGAGGGACACCTGAGCACATGGCTGCAAGTGTGGAAAGTAGAACCAAAAAAAAGTGATATTCATGCAAAACTAAGCTCCTGTGAATTTGGAAACAAGCACTTAGAAACAAACAACAACAACAAAACAACAACAACAAACAACAACAACAAACAACAACAACAAACAACAACAACAAACAACAACAACAAACAACAACAATAAACAACAACAACAAACAACAACAACAAACACCAACAACAAACAACAACAACAAACACCAAAAACAAACACCAACAATAAACAACAACAACAAACACCAACAATAAACACCAACAATAAACAACAACAACAAACAACAACAACAAACACCAACAACAAACAACAACAACAAACAACAACAACAAACACCAACAATAAACAACAACAACAAACAACAACAACAAACAACAACAACAAACACCAACAATAAACAACAATAACAAACAACAACAACAAACAACAACAATAAACAACAACAACAACAAACAACAACAATAAACAACAACAACAAACAACAACAATAAACAACAACAACAAACAACAACAACAAACAACAACAACAAACACCAACAACAAACAACAACAACAAACAACAACAACAAACACCAACAATAAACAACAACAACAAACACCAACAATAAACAACAACAAACACCAACAATAAACAACAACAACAAACAACAACAACAAACAACAACAACAAACAACAACAAACAACAACAACAAACAACAACAACAAACACCAACAACAAACACCAACAACAAACACCAACAATAAACAACAACAACAAACAACAACAACAAACAACAACAAACACCAACAATAAACAACAACAAACAACAACAACAAACAACAACAACAAAGAAAGGGAACGCACCTGTCTCACACTGACTACCCGTGAAACCAGCAGGACAGTTACACCAGGACGTATTGTTCTTAATTAAACATTTTCCTCCATTCTGGCAGTTTGCTGCATAGCACGAATCAGCTAAATAACAAACAGAAATAAAATCTAAAATGAATTAGCCTGTTCTATACAAAATACCTGGAAGAATCAATGAACTGAATTATTGTAAATAAAAACAGACACCATTAATTGGTTATGTTATGAAAATGTTTTTAAAGACTTAAACATTGAGAAGAACTGGCTTCCTAACACTCTTCTACAGAAGAATTTATAATACTTTGGCCACGTCAAAAGGCACAGCAGGCTGCAAAGATCATTAATAGGAGTCATGATTCTTGGGCGACACCAAGAAGAAGATGGTTTCAAGATATCAAAGAAACCTTGAATTGACAACAGAAGAAGTGAGAGATCTGGCTAGAGATGGAGATTTCTTCAAACAGGCTCTTGTGAAATGCAACGTTCTGTGGGAGATCTGGCTAGAGATGGAGATTATTTAAGATGGGCTGTGGTGAATGCAACGTTTTGTGGGAGATCTGGCTAGAGACGGAAATTATTTAATATGGGCTGTGGTGAATGCAACGTTTTGTGGGAGATCTGGCTAGAGACGGAAGTTTTTTAAGGTGGGCTGTGGTGAATGCAACGTTCTGTGGGAGATCTGGCTAGAGACGGACATTTTTTCAGACGGGCTGTGGTGAATGCAACGTTCTCTGTAAAGGACTTGTGACCTGATGATGAATGAAAAGGTAACACGCTGAAGAGGTTTATTAGACGAAAATTAGCAGACTATACTTCAAATGTTATTTGTATTATTAAAAAAAAAATTATAGAATATTTATATCGAGTTAAATAACCACAATAAGAGAACTGATATAATTAAAACAATACAAAAAGTAATAACATCAATTAAAGAATTAATACAGTCACAGGGACTGAGAGGTACAATGTTAGCTTCTGAACAAGAAGTTTCTGGGTCCGAATCCTGTCACAGGTGGGAATTTTTCACCTGTAATCTGTGGTTTCTTTGTGCTTTACCCTCCCCTGATCTCTGTGTAGTGAGAGTAAAAAGTAAAGTACCCCCCGTCACGCCAAGTGGCGTATAGGGAAATATGGTGTTAGTGACCCTTTATTTTACAGACCTTCAGCACATGATTTTTGGGGTAATGTGGTCGGTATTACGCCCGTGCTGATTTACATTCCCAGAAAAAAAATCCGGTACCCATTTTAAGGCTGGGTGAACCCGGAAGCCGTCGGTTGGGATTGAACCCTACTTCTTGTCCTTTGTAGTCCAGTTCACTAACCACTGAGCTATCGCGGCTCCCCTGTGTAGTGAGACCCGATGTCTAATCCTCTTGGATAATGTCAAATAATATATATTTTTATATTGGTACGACACAAGACAGCGGTTAGGCTGATAGGAGTTTGCAACTCACGGCTGAATGTATCAGTGATTCAAAATTGAGGACATTCTAGGGTGGTCCCTGCAGTGTCTTTAAAAATAAACTAACCATTTTAGCCAAGCAAGAAGGGATCGAAGAGGGAAAGCAATTCAGCACCAAGAACATGTCACATTAAAGTCGGATGTGCTGGGTTGAAAGGCACAAAAGTTGCAGCTTGCTGTAAACCACAGAACAACTACACTCACTGAACCCATTTTTTTGTTTAGGTCAGGCAAGATAAACGATGATGATGATGGCTAAACAACATCAATAAATAATCAGAGCTGAAAGAAAACAATATAACACATCTAAAAACAACAATGTAACACGTTAAAAAAGTACAACATAACACATCAAAAAGAAAAAAGAAATACACAACACATTAAAAAATACAACACATTAAAAAAAAGAAGAATGTGACACATTAAAAGAAAAAGAGGAATGCAACACGTTAAAAAAAACAACAATCCAACATATTAAGAAAACAAAAATACAACACATAAAAAACAACAAAACAACACATAAAAAAGAACAATGCAACACATAAAAAATCAATGAAACACACAAAAAACAATACAACACATTACAAAAAAACAATGCAACACACAAAAAACAATACAACACATTAAAAATAAACAATGCAACACACACACACACAAACACAAAAATACATAACACATCTGAAAGAACAAACAATTGATTAAAAAACAAACACTAATGCAACACAAAATAAGGAAGTACAGACGTGTTTCGCACTGTACACCAGTATATCCCGGCTTGCACGTGCAAACAACAATACTGTTGACAATAGTACATTTTCCACCATTCTGGCAGTTGGCTGGTCCACAGCCTGGGTCTATAGCTGTGGACGAAATCAAATATTCTAGATAATGGGACGACTTTCCTTATTTTACTAAGTGATTATATAAAAGTTACTCAAATTCTTAACCTAAGAAATAAGCTGACTCTTTCCGTACGGTTTCGCCACATGGAGCTTCATTCGCAATTTGATTAGTGTGAACTGTCATCAAACAATATTCTTTTTATATGCCTTGTATCCTCTTTTATTGGTGCAATATAGCATCATGTTCAGTTATCTAAAAATGCATATATAATATGTTATATGTTAGTAATCCTGCCAAGAATATATAGAACAACAACAATTTAAATGGTTTGGCCACCTGGTCAGAATGAATCCTCACCAATCACCATCAAGTGCGTTCTTCTCGAGAATGCATGGGAAAAGACCAAGAGGAAGACCCAGAAGAAGATGGATAGATGCAGTGACAGAGACATGTAACAACAAAGGGAAATCACTAATTCAGACAATTCGAGCAGCTCAAGAACGACAAATGATATAAACCACGACACCTTTTAGGTATCAGTGAAAAGAGTAAAGCAGAAGATATGTTAGTAAGTAAAGTAAAGTACCCCAGTCATGCCAAGTGGCGTATAGGGAATATGGTGTTAATGACCCTGTATTTTACAGACCTTCAGCACATGATTTTTGGGGTAATGTGGTCGGTATTACGCCCGTGCTGATTTACTTTCCCAGAAAAAATCCAGTACCCATTTAAGGCTGGGTGAACCCGAAAGCCGTCGGTTGGGATCGAACCCTACCACTTGTCCTTTGTAGTCCAGTTCACTAACCACTGAGCTATCGCGGCTCCTATATATCCGGGTTCACCTAGCCTTTAATGGGTACCTGATTTTTTTCAGGGAAAGTGAAGCGGCACGGGCGTAATACCGACCACATTACCCCAAAAATCACGTGTCGAAGGTCTGTAAAATTTATGGTCACTAACACCTTATTCCCTATATGCCACTTGGCGTGACGCCGGTACTTTACTTTTTTTTTTTTAACTTACATCGCTTGATTTGTAATGGGAAGGAGAATTGGGAAAAACAAAAATAGAAAAAATGGTATAGTTAAAGTTTTACGTAATTGATGGACGACACATGAACGTTCCGGCTCAATAGGCATTCAGCAGGAACAAACAAACAAACAACGCACACATACAGATATGTAAGTAAATAAAACTAGCCCCACATAGCTAACTAATAATGAAGTATCCAAAACAAAATAATTAAAACCAGTTTGAGAAACCAAAATTTCTTCCCCGTGTCGTGGTCCGTGGGCAGAAGAAAAAAAGAACAAGTGGCGGACACGCACTGTAATTGAACAGCCGTTGAGAGGGTCAACAACATGTAAAGGGTTCTAAAAATATGTGGGGTGGCATTGCCTAGGTTGCATCGATTACAACAGCATCGGCAAGGTCTATATGTATCTACGCACCTGCATATATAGAAACATATCATCATCATCATGTGCCATACCGGTTGGCGTAGGTGATCATGTCCCTCCACAATCTTCTATCTACAGTGCATCATATCAGAAACATATAGGTATAGATATTTCATCAAATACGTAAAACTTTACCCATACCATTTTTTTTCTATTTTTTTTCCAAGTCTCCTTCACATTCTGCTTTTCTGCAGCTTCACGTTTTTATGCATTTCTTTGCCTTGTAATGGTACTTTATATGACCTTTAGCATCCTGACAGACTGTTGGCAGCATGAAAACATGATTAGTTAGTAGTTTGGTCAAATATTAGTGATTTATGCTGGATGCTGTTTCACTGAACAGTTTCTCTTGTGACTGAATATGCCAATTTCGGATAGACAGATCCAACATCCTTTCTCCTGTGCTTTTTGTCTTCTGAATTTGACATCAACGCATCCTCGGATGTTGCTCTGCCGCTTTTTTTTATTTTAATTCTCCATGTGCCACGGTCTGATGCCAGACTTTCCTCTGTTTTTTTTAATTTTAATTCTCCATGTGCCACGGTCTGATGCCAGACTTTCCTCTGTTTTTTTTATTTTTAATTCTCCATGTGCCACGGTCTGATGCCAGACTTTCCTCTGTTTTTTTATATTTTTAATTCTCCATGTGCCACGGTCTGATGCCAGACTTTCCTCTGTTTTTTTATATTTGTAATTCTCCACGTGCCACGGTCTGATGCCAGACTTTCCTACGTTTTTTTTTATTTTAATTCTCCATGTGCCACGGTCTGATGCCAGACTTTCCTCTGTTTTTTTCTCTGAAAGAAAATGCGCTCAAGGAAGCCCTGCAGACATCCTTAAGTAATTATTAGACAGTTAAACACTGGTACCAATTCTATAAGGCTCAATGCTTTTGTGGTTGTCATCGTTACTTCTACCTCTTCTTGGCGTTGTCCATCTTCCCTACCAGAAATATACTATTATGCTACTATTATCTAGTAACTTTCTGCTTGTTCCTGCAATTACATTTCCCTTATGCTCAGTATATAGAGTTGACATTTATCCATCTTGATTGTCACATGTTAGTGCTACCCTTGCTCTGACATTATAGAAGTCAATGATCGATATAACTTAAGAGCCAAAAGTTTATTGATTCCTCATTTCATACATTAGCCAAGATTTCAGTTTCAAAAACATGATATTTCAAGGTGGTGGTTTGTTCAGGATCTTATAAACTGCCATTAGCTAAACATGAAAAAAAAAATCCTTTGCCTTGAACTGAAGCAGAAACTCTCACAGAAGCAGGAGCTCTCACAGAAGCAGATGCATTACTACTAAGTGTTTATTAAAAAAAACATATATATATAAGTAAAAAGTAAAGTAAAGTACCCCGGTCACGCCAAGTGGCGTATAGGGAAATATGGTGTTAGTGACCCTATATTTTACAGACATTCAGCACATGATTTTTGGGGTAATGTGGTCGGTATTACGCCCGTGCTGCTTTACTTTCCCAGAAAAAAATCTGGTACAAATTTAAGGCTGGGTGAACCCGGAAGCCGTCGGTTGGGATCGAACCCTACCCCTTGTCCTTTGTAGTCCAGTTCACTAACCACTGAGCTATCGCGGCTCCTATATATAAGACAAGCTATTAATGTCAAAATAAACCAGAAATGGGCAATAAGAAATCACATAACATTCCAGAAACAGATACTTTATATAACTTTAGGGCCAAAAGTTGTATCCACTGCCAGGTTCACCATGTCATACATGAGTCAGGTTAACTGGAAGGTCTAGAGGTAAGAAATCAGCCTCAAAAGGAAGATTCCAAGTTTCAATCCTGCCTTTAGGCAGTGGGAAATTGTAACTTCGAATCTGTTGTTTCTTTGAGACTTTGCCCTCCCTGGGTCTATGGGTAGTGAGATCCGATGTCTAGCTCTCTCTGGGTAGTGAGATCTGATGTCTAGCCCTCTCTGGGTAGAGAGATCCGATGTCTAGCCCTTTTTTGTGTAGTGAGATCCGATGTCTAGCCCTCTCTGGGTAGAGAGATCCGATGTCTAGCCCTTTTTTGTGTAGTGAGATCTGATGTCTAGCCCGCTCTTGGTAGAGAGATATGATGTCTAGCCCTTTTTTGTGTAGTGAGATCCGATGTCTAGCCCTCTCTGGTAGTGAGATCCGATGTCTAGCCCTCTCTAGGTAGTGAGATATGATGTCTAGCCCTCTCTAGGTAGTGAGATCCGATGTCTAGCCCTCTCTAGGTAGTGAGATCCGATGTCTAGCCCTCTCTGGGTAGTGAGATCCGATGTCTAGCCCTCTCTGGGTAGTGAGATCCGATGTCTAGCCCTCTCTGGGTAGTGAGATCCGATGTCTAGCCCTCTCTGGGTAGTGAGATCCGATGTCTAGCCCTCTCTGGGTAGTGAGATCCGATGTCTAGCCCTCTCTGGGTAGTGAGATCCGATGTCTAGCCCTCTCTGGGTAGTGAGATCCGATGTCTAGCCCTCTCTGGGTAGTGAGAACCGATGTCTAGCCCTCTCTGGGTAGTGAGATCCGATGTCTAGCCCTCTCAGGGTAGTGAGATCCGATGTCTAGCCCTCTCTGGGTAGAGAGATCCGATGTCTAGCCCTCTCTGGGTAGTGAGATCCGATGTCTAGCCCTCTCTGGGTAGTGAGATCTGATGTCTAGCCCTCTCATGGCTGCTGCCTGGGCACAAATGATGAAGGAAATCTTCCTACACTGAACACTGACATGTTAGGCTGTACAACTTTGCCGTAAACTAGCAGCACAACTGATCCACGCTCATAAAACAGGTGAACGTTAAGTAAAGTCAATTAAAGAAGTGTCGATGAAGCAGAAATGTTAATATCGATGAAGCAGAAATGTTAATAGATAAGTGTAAATATATATAAGTGCGTATATATATATATATATATATATATATATATATATATATATATATGGAGCCGCGATAGCTCAGTGGTTAGTGAACTGGACTACAAAGGACAAGGGGTAGGGTTCGATCTCAACCGACGGCTTCCGGGTTCACCCAAACTTAAATGGTTATCGGATTTTTTTCTGGGAAAGTAAAGCAGCACGGGCGTAATACCGACCACATTATCCCAAAAATAATTGTCTGTAAAATATAGGGTCACTAACACCATATTTACATATACGCCACTTGGCGCGACGGGGGTACTTTAATTTTACTTATATATATATATAAGTGTAAATATATGAAACGACAGAAATGCATTTTACTATATATGTGTCATTAGCTGAGAAAACATAGGTATATGTTACCAAATAAGTGTCAATTTCTTAGACAACAGAAGTAGAGAGTTTACCAAATAAGTGTCAATTTCTGAAACAACAGGTGTAGAGACTTTATCAAACAAGTGTCACTTGCTGAAAAATAAAAGACAAGTTAATCGTGTCAATATGAACCAGAAAAGGCCAGCATATAGGTGTTTACGCATGCCAGGAAACAGCCTGAGAGATAAGAAGAGTTATGAAAAAGAAAAGAATTGAACCAGCTATTAAATACATAAAGTGACAATAGATCATGTGGTTTGAGCATGTAGTAAGACATACAGAACTAAATCTAACACAACGAATTACTAACCAAAAAAAAAAGGCCCAACCATAAAAAAAGGTGGATAAACAGAATACTCATCATCATCAAGAACCGGGCCTAGTGGCGTAGGTGATCATGTCTCTCCACATTTTTCGATCTCGGCAGCTATTTATCATTTCTGTTGTTGACCTTCTGCCAAGCCATTCTCTTAAGCTGTTTGTTATTTTTTCTCTTTGCTTCCCTCTATCTCTTCGTCCCTCAATTTTTCCAGTTGTTACAATATATTCAAGTTGTTCTCTTCTCATTACATGGCCAAAAAATGATGATTGTCTCTTCCTAACATTGGAAATTAGCTCTCTTTTTGTTTTGACCTCTCGCAGAACCTCTTCATTACTCTTCTTAGCTGTCCATGGTATTCTCAACATTCTTTTGTAAAACCACATTTCTACAGACTCCAGTGATTTTCTTTAGTTACCGAAACAGAAACAGAATACTAGAAGCACTCAAACGTTATAACAGCAAATAAGGTTTAATGGAAGAGCAAGAAACTGTGAACCATATCTTTCCTTGATGCTGAAAGAAAAATTAGGGATGGAGAAATGAAAGGAAAGAAGGAAGAGGGAAAAAAGCAAATACTGTATTGAATAAAATGGAAAATGTTCAAACCGTTTTCACACTGTACGCCTGTGAACCCAGGTTGACATTGACAAACAACCTGGTTGTTGCTGTCAACAGTGCAGCTCCCTCCATTCAGGCAGCCAGCAGGTCCACAATTAGGTGGTGATGGAGCTAAAGCAAACACAAACCTAGATAAGTTTATGGCTTTCTGACATTCATAATTTTGTTGGTGCTGGAGCTAAAGCAAACACAAACCTAGATAAGTTTATGGCTTTCTGACATTCATAATTTTGTTGGTGCTGGAGCTAAAACAAACACAAACCTAGATAAGTTTATGGCTTACTGACATTCATAATTTTGTTGGTGCTGGAGCTAAAGCAAACACAAACCTAGATAAGTTTATGGCTTTCTGACATTCATAATTTTGTTGGTGCTGGAGCTAAAACAAACACAAACCTAGATAAGTTTATGGCTTTCTGACATTCATAATTTTGTTGGTGCTGGAGCTAAAACAAACACAAACCTAGATAAGTTTATGGCTTACTGACATTCATAATTTTGTTGGTGCTGGAGCTAAAGCAAACACAAACCTAGATAAGTTTATGGCTTTCTGACATTCATAATTTTGTTGGTGCTGGAGCTAAAACAAACACAAACCTAGATAAGTTTATGGCTTTCTGACATTCATAATTTTGTTGGTGCTGGAGCTAAAGCAAACACAAACCTAGATAAGTTTATGGCTTACTGACATTCATAATTTTGTATTATTTTAATCAACAGTGGCTAAGTGTGAGTCCATATCTGATACAAGTGAAGCAGGTGAGAAAGTGGAATTTGGCTGTTGTAACAGATCCTATCAAAAATTTTACTCTTGAATAAAGCATTTTAGGTTGAAAGATTGAGACATCACAGATGGCGGTAAACTATGACAGAACACAACATCCATTGTTCTATACCTGTAGATATAAGATCATCTGGTCCAATTTTGTTGGTGTGATCATAAGTTCTAACATTCCAGAATCATATTATTGTTTTATCTTTGGTTATTTGGTTATTGAAGGCCCCGGTATCACTGCAAATGAATTAAAATCCATAATTGCTCAACCGCCCGTGCCAGCGTAATCATCCGAATTAATATCTCATCTCCCAAACAAAGAAAGGTAACTGTAGTCCCCATCGTAGCAGTCTCAGCACATGCCAAAAGACCTAAGGCGAAACCGCGCAGAAAGTGAACACAGCCAATATCATACAATATCATAATTCATCGTAAACAACTGGAATATCGAAACATGATGAAAACGGATGAGACACACAGCTCACTTTGTGCACAGAGCACTTAACTCAGTAGCTCCTGCAACAAGCCGGACTTGGAATATGAGGAAACTGCAACAAGGAACACTCTTCATACATAGCCTTCAATTGTTCCCGCCGCCTATCCACCATATACCGGATGTCTGTTTTATCTTTACATATCCACCATATTGACCGGAAGTCTGTTTTATCTTTACATATCCACCATATTGACCGGAAGTCTGTTTTATCTTTAGGAACAAAAGTTGTTTTCACGACCCAGTTTATCATGTCATACTTGAGTTGGAAAGCTGGGGGTGTATCTAAAGCAGTGCTTCTCAGTCAGGGGCCATATTTCCTTCGGTGGCTAAAGGTAAAAATTGCACAAATGGCGGGCTACAGCACAGGACTAGGGGGGGGGGGGCATGCATAAGGATGCAGATGTTTGTAAAATACACTGCTCAGAAACCACTTTCTTTATCCACCCAGTGAATTGTTTCATTAGTAGAGCTTATAATGCGGCACATTAGAAGTATTTGGCAAGCTACATATGTGACAATCCATGATGGCTTTGATCACTGCAGCAACACTGTGTTCCTTTCATACTTGGCTCTGGGTTAACTGGTTGGTCTCAAGGCAAGATGCCGGCCTCGAGACAGAGAGGTTATGGGTTCAAATCCCGGCTCCACCAGTTGTGATTTTTATTTATGATGATCTCTCTGCGGCAACCACTCCTGGTCTCAGCAGCGAGGTCCAGCTTGAAACGTCAATTACTCATCGACGGAAAAAAATATGAGTACCTCCAAAGGCAGAGTTATCTGCCTATGCGGCGAGAGACCTCTGTGTACACGGCTGCCAGGGAAAAACAGATTAACACGCAAAATTCAGTTTCTAGTCTCTAGGGACTATGTCCGAGGTAAAACGCAAAAATACTCCACTCTCCACCCCTCCCCTTCCTTTTTCACTCAATCACTGTCCAACCTAGCCATCCTCTTCCCTTTAATCATATGCAAAGTAAGGACAATCTTCAGAATATGAATTAGACTTACACACTTGTCAATGGAAGTGTTAAAGAACTAGGCTTTTGTCAGTCATTTCAACTTTCAATGTTTGCTGTGTTCTTCTGCCTCTTCCTCTTGCAATCGTCCGAGACTAAAGAAAAAGGTAGTCTTCTTCATCATCAACAAGTACATTAAGTGGATGTAGATGTGCTGTATGGTTGTTTGTATCATGGTTGCTGGGTTTAATTTCATAGCATCACAAACATCATTCGTGATCAACATCAATTTTCGATTTGTGAGTATAAACAAAAATGTGTCTTTCCTGGGATGTTCTAACATTGTTTAATTTATTTTTTAAAAAGTTATCTTTTTTACTTAGTAACTGCAAATATATGTACAATTATTTCTTTTTGTATGCGTAAGCTATGACCTCTGACGAAGTCCCTATAGTACGTTTCAAATTACTTGCCCAACTTCAAAACGCTATTGCTCAGTAACCGTTTGTTTAAAAAAAGTTGAAATTTTCCAAATGTTATTAGAATGCAAAAGACCCTTTAAATGTATATTTAACAAATATCTTGCAGCTGCAGTTTTCTTAAAGCGGTGAATTTCTTTGATGTTTGTCAAAATTGTAAATTGTGAACCCCTAAATAATAGAAATTACCGTAGTTGCTGGTCTATGATTAATTTTCACTAGGTAAAGGCGTGGCCGTAATGGGGAAATACCAGGAGAATTATTGTCTTCTCAGTTCGAGGACGGACGATAATATCAAGGTATACCTGAATGTCCAATTTTCATAGTTGTGTGGTCCTAAAAAGGACCGTTTGTTGAACTAATTTAAGGTAATATAGGGGCCAACATTGTGGGGGCTATATACTTTCATTCTGAATCAGACGAGTCTAAATGATTAATAACTGTTTGGGGTTGAACATTCCACAAACCATCATTTTTCCAATATTCCTCGTCCTGTTTTAAGACGTGGTCTTCACATTCAGCCCAATAATCTGTGTCTATATTTAATAAAGCGAGATTAGCAAGAGTCTTTACATCGCATATTTTGAATGTTGTATTTTCATCTACCACTTGTCCTTTTAATTTTGCCCAGATTAGTTCTATTGGATTTAAATGAGCATGGTAAGGTGGCAGCCTCAAACTTATATGACCGTGCTCTTGGATAATCTTATCTATTTGAAAAATCTTTGTCCTCTGTTTTTGCTTTACTAGAGATAGTAATTCAGGTTTTAAGTACATGTTATTAAATTGTATGTGCTCCTTTGTGAGCCATATCTTAATAGCATCTTTTGTACTGGATGACGTCGGGACTTTATCTTCAAGTGCAACAATGTTGTGGTACGCTGCATTGTCCATTATTAGGCAAGACGGTCGATCTAGTGATGGGAGAACAGAATTTTCAATCCAATGTCTAAATATGTGACCATTCATCTCAGAGTGATAATCCCGATTGTCTATGGATTTTGAAAGAAAAATGAGCTCTGCATTCTGTATTAGTCTATGTTGTCGACTACCTGCATGAGCAATTATCAAGCGCTGTCCTTTGCTGCTAGGTATTAATCTCTTAATCTTCCCGTCTGATGACTGCCATTCCCTTTGGTTAGTGTGGTGAGCATTGATCCATGTTTCATCCAAGTACACAATATAATAACCTTGCTTGCGCACCTCTTTTACTTCACGTAAGTACTTGCTTCTCATGACTACTATATGTGGCTTCTCACAGATGATGTTTCGTCCATTGGAATACTTTCTGAATGTAAAGCCTGCAGCTCTCACATTCCTCCATAATGTAGACTTTGATATTTCAATACTGTTGATCTTTTTCAGAGAAACTTTTAATTTTCTTATTGTAACAGTTTCATTCATACCCAACATTTTGCGAATTTCACGTCTAAACCTCTGAATGAACGGAAATGGAACACACAATTTCTCAAGTGTCTAATTGTGTCAAAAAAAACAATGGCGAAAGCGTGCAAACACGTCAATTTTACCGTGTATGGATTTTTACTCGCTATTTTTAACTTAAAATACTGTAAACATTAAGTTTTGACTACATCAATGGGTCGTTATAAATTTATATAAATCAAATAAGCAACAATAATAACCAAATGTTTTTTTTTTAAAGAAATTAATTGCCTGTTAGGTTCTAATCATTATAACTTTACATGCAAATTTTGAACAACTTACAACAAGCGGTTAAAAAGCTATCGATTTTAAAAGTTGGGCACGAGTTATGAAACAAGCTATAGAACTGAATTTTCCGTGTTAATCCGTTTTTTTCCTTCGCAGCCAATGGCTCCTCGATACACAGGCAGATAACTCCGTCTTCAAAGGTACTCATATTTTTTCCGTCGATGAGTAATTGACGTTTCAAGCCAGGCCTCGATGCTGAGATCAGGGGTTGTTGTCGCAGAGTGTGATCATAAATAAAAATCCCAACTGGTGCAGCCGGGATCTGAACCCACAACCTCTCTGTCTCAAGGCTGGCATCTTGCCTCGAGACCAACCAGTGACCCACCCCCACCCCTCCCCTATGTACAATATGTCTCCTGTTTCCATTTTTTCTCCCATTCCCAGCCCCGTGGTATATTTTGGTTACCTCGGCAAAGAAGGAATGTTGATAACATTCAGTTGGTCAACTTGGCTATAGATTTATTCCATCACTGCAAAACCACTTGAAACCTTTGCCTGCAATTTGTAATATAACCCCTCCCTCCTTCTCAGATAAGGGCTAAAAATAGCAGGTCCCTTATACAATTTGCGGAAGTTGCGATAGCTCAGTCGTTACTGAACTGGACTATAAAGGACTAGAGGTCGGGTTTGATCCTGATCGAAGGCCTTTGGATTCACCCAGCCATAAATGGGTACCTGATTTTTATCAGGGAAAGTAAAGTGGCACAGGCATAATACTAACCACATCACCCCAAAAATCATGTACTAAAGGTCTGTAAAAATTATGGTCACAAACACCATATTCCCTATATGCCATGTGGCGTGACGGGGCACTCTACTCTTTTTTTTTAAATACAATTTGCGAGCATTAAAGAACTCTTGTCAGTTAAAAGTCAAAAAGAGTAGGCCACAATGGCTGCTGCCTAGATGAAAATTGTTAAGGAAATCTACCTATGCCGAAGACGCACAGATATAATGGCTTTGCTGTAAACTTGTAACACAACTTATACATACTCAATTAACAGGTGAACACTAAGTAGGGCTATTTTTTAAAAAGTGTCAATTGATGGAGCAAGAAAACCAGACACGTTAAAGATTAAGTGTACATATGTGAAACAACAGAAGCAGACGCATTTACTGCTATATATGTGTCATTAGCTGAAATAATAGAAAGATTCATGTTATCAAATAAATGCCAATATTAAAAACAACAGAAATAGTGACTCCCAAATAAGTGACATAGGTAAAAAATAGAAGGCAAGTTAATAGTGTGATTATGAACCAGAAAAGGCAAGAAATCCATAATAAAACATCCGCCCATGTAATTTAAAAAGCACAAAGGCAAGTAAATACTGTATTGAACAAAATGGAAAATGTTCAAACCGTTTTCACATTGTGCGCCTGTGTACCCAGGTTGACATTCACAAGAAGCCTGGTTATTGATGTCAAAAATGCAGTTCCCTCCATTCTGGCAGCCGGCAGGTCCACAATTAGCAGTAGCAGGTGCTGGAGATCAAACATGGATATACAAACCTGGATAAGTTTATGATTTGCTGACATTTATTATTTTAATCAACAGTGGCTAAGTGTGAATCCATATCTGATACAGGTGAAACAGGTGAGAAAGTGGAAAGTGGAATTTGGCTGTTGTAACAGATCCTTTCATCATCATCATGCGCCATACCGGTTGGCGTAGGCGATCATGTCCTTACACAATCTTCTATCTACAGTGCATCGTATCAGTTCTGACTGTGACATCGTGTCAGTTGACTGTTTTCCATGCCATGACACTAAGCTATTCAGTATTTTCTCTCTTTGTCGTACGCGATCTCTCTTTCCTTTTATTTTGCCAGTTGTAACCAAGTATTCCAACTTTCCTTTTTTTATGATGTGCAAGAAAAATGTTGATTGTTTCTTACTGATGTTTTTCGGGAGCTCCCTTTTTGTGTTGGCCTCTTTGAGAATTTCCTCATTGGTATTTTAGCTGTCCAGGGAACTTTCAACATTCTTCTGAGAAATCCCATCTATGTGGCATCTAATCGTCTTTTCATTTGTTTGTCTACTGTCCATGATTCGCTTCCATAGGTCAGAATTGGTTCTATATAGCACCGATGAACTCTCTTTCTCACTTCTATTCACATATCAAAGATTAAAAAAAAACTGTTGAATAACAAATGTTAAGTTGAAAGGTTGAAACATCACAGTGGATGGTAAACTCTGACGGAACACAGCACCCATTGTTCTATATCTGTAGATATAAGATCACTTGGTCCAATTTTGTTGGTGTGATCACACATTTTAACATTCTAGAAATAGATTTTTGATATAACTTTAGGGCCAAAAGTGGAATCCATTGCCAGGTTCACCATGTCATACTTGAGTAAGGGGATTGGTGATCTATTGGTAAGAAACTGGCATGCGAAGAGCAAGGTTCCGGGTTTGAATCCCACCCACCACTGGTAGTGGGAAATTTTCATTCTGAATCCATGGTTTCTTCTTCGCTTAGCCCTCCCTTGGTCTCTGGACATTGAGATCTGTTAGATGCTATTGTGCGGTTGTAGTAGGTTTGACCTCCATTGACATTGAAGCTTATTTATTAGTAACAGCTTGAGTTATTTCAACTATATCATGGCAAACTGGGATACGGTGGCTGGTTGTACACTGACTAATTGTGTTATGTATTCTGATAAAAATTGATAAGCCATGGCTTCCATCGCCTCCTCTGAATATCTGCCACTGATTGGAGTTAAAAATAGAACAAAAAGTAGGCTACAATGGCTGCTGCTGCCCGAGCAAAAACTGTTGAGGAAATCTACCTGTGCTGAAGGCAGAAATGTAGTCTGAAAGATGCAGATATTGAGGAAATGTCATAGACTTGTGACACAACACATCTTACCCCACTGAAAGGTGCAGATATTGATGTTTGTCATAGACTTTTGACACAACACATTCTACCCCACTAAAAGGTGCAGATATTGATGTTTGTCATAGACTTGTGACACAACACATCCTACCCCACTGAAAGGTGCAAATATTGAGAAAATGTCATAGACTTGCGACACAACACATCCTACCCCACTGAAAGGTGCAGATATTGAGGAAATGTCATAGACTTGTGACACAACACATCCTACCCCACTGAAAGGTGCAAATATTGAGAAAATGTCATAGACTTGTGACACAACACATCCTACCCCACTGAAAGGTGCAGATATTGAGGAAATGTCATAGACTTGTGACACAACACAATCTACCCCACTGAAAGGTGCAGATATTGAGGAAATGTCATAGACTTGTGACACAACACATCCTACCCCACTGAAAGGTGCAAATATTGAGAAAATGTCATAGACTTGTGGCACAACACATTCTACCCCACTGAAAGGTGCAGATATTGAGGAAATGACATAGACTTGTGACACAGCACATCCTACCCCACTGAAAGGTGCAGATATTGAGGAAATGACATAGACTTGTGACACAACACATCCTACCCCACTGAATGGGGGAACGCTAATAATAAAGATGTATTGAGTCAAAGGATTCCAGGGTTCAGCAACAGTGAGTGCTTTACAATGATGGCCTCTCATAAACTGTCTATAGCAAGCCTAAAAGTAAACAAATTCTCTCTTACACCAATACACAAATTCTCACAGCAGTTTACATATTATTTAACTCTTTCTGAACCACTAACCGGAGGCGAAGGCGCGCTTCACAACACCAGAGCTGGAAGTTGTCAGCGACTCACAGCTGATGGCTTGCGCCAGGATCGGTGAATCAGAACCATCCAGACCCTGCTCCACCTTTCCGCGGTGCCTCTAGTAACAGACTAACATATCTTAGTCTGGCCAAACGAGTAGGATCGAAGAGGGAAGACAACCCGGTATTCAAAAATGTCATGCTGAAGTCGGATGTGTTGGGCCAAAAGGCGCAAATATCACAGTTATACTGCAAACAACAACACAACACAGACACGCCCACTTGACATCCATTTAAGGGCAGATGATGAAGAGGTGTACTCCTTTAGTTATCGGGCGAACACAAATAAGCAAGCAACCACTAACCGACACAATGGCTCCACTTATGAAGGTACTAGTAGACCCAAAACCGATACATCGGCTCAGACCGAGTATGATTGAATATTTTAAAGTAAAGTAGCGATTCTGTATAAATATTCATCAATACTTGTATGTGATATCTAGAAGAAGCTTCATAATTACTTCCTTTGATTACCACATGGTGTTTTCTTTGATTACCACATGGTGTTTTCTTTGATTACCACATGGTGTTTTATTTGATTACCACATGGTGCTTTCTTTGATTACCACATGGTGTTTTATTTGATTACCACATGGTGTTTTCTTTGATTACCACATGGTGTTTTCTTTGATTACCATATGGTGTTTTCTTTATGTAGATATAGGATATAGCGGTTGAATGTTTGATGTAGATGAGTGTTTTTTTTCTGGCACATAGTGGCCACTCAACTTCTTTATGCCTTATTTCATTATTTATAGACATAGAAGCATCAAATAAAGTGTATTTTGAAGAACTTTGGATTAGTTTGTGTATAATTTTGAGAAGAATGGATAGCAACATGCTTCTAGTCATGGAGAAATAGAGGTACATGAACTATGATATTTTGCATTGAAACAGACATGTTACTAGATAAGTGTCAATAGATGATGCAAGAGAAACAGACATGTTACTAGATAAGTGTCAATAGATGATGCAAGAGAAACAGACATGTTACTAGATAAGTGTCAATAGATGATGCAAGAGAAACAGACATGTTACTAGATAAGTGTCAATAGATGATGCAAGAGAAACAGACATGTTACTAGATAAGTGTCAATGTATGAAGCAACAGAAGCAGACATATTACTATATAAGAGTCAATAGATGATGCAAGAGAAACAGACATGTTAGTAGATAAGTGTCAATAGATGATGCAAGAGAAACAGACATGTTACTAGATAAGTGTCAATAGATGATGCAAGAGAAACAGACATGTTACTAGATAAGTGTCAATAGATGATGCAAGAGAAACAGACATGTTACTAGATAAGTGTCAATAGATGATGCAAGAGAAACAGACATGTTACTAGATAAGTGTCAATAGATGATGCAAGAGAAACAGACATGTTACTAGATAAGTGTCAATAGATGATGCAAGAGAAACAGACATGTTAGTAGATAAGTGTCAATAGATGATGCAAGAGAAACAGACATGTTACTAGATAAGTGTCAATAGATGATGCAAGAGAAACAGACATGTTAGTAGATAAGTGTCAATAGATGATGCAAGAGAAACAGACATGTTACTAGATAAGTGTCAATAGATGATGCAAGAGAAACAGACATGTTACTAGATAAGTGTCAATAGATGATGCAAGAGAAACAGACATGTTACTAGATAAGTGTCAATGTATGAAGCAACAGAAGCAGACATATTACTATATAAGAGTCATTAGCTAAAATAATAGAAGTAGCATGTTACCAAATAAGTGTCAATTTCTGAAACAACAAAAATAGAACCTTTATTAAATAAGTGTAATTTTTCTGAGAAATAGAAGACAATAAATTAATAGCATGAAAATGAACGAGAAAGGGCCTGCAAAAAGTCCATAATAAAACAAATCGTCCATGTAAATTAAAAAGCAAACAAAAAACAAGCTAATACTATATTGAACAAAATGGAAAATGTCCCAACCGTTTTCACAGTGTGTGCCTGTGACCCCAGGTGGACAGAAACAAATATACTCGTTGTTATTTTGAGTGCAATACCCTCCATTCTGGCAGCCGGTAGTAAGGCAACTATTAGAGTCTGGAGAAGAACAAAAAAATGGATTAACGCATGATTTCAGAGACACTAGAAAAATTATTATTATTAAAAATATATGAATATATATAAATGAAATATATATTATGAAAAATATATGAATATATATAAATGAAATGTATATTATGAAAAATATATGAATATATATAATGAAATATATATTATGAAAAATATATGAATATATATAAATGAAATATATATTATGAAAACTATATGAATATATATAAATGAAATATATATATTATGAAAAATATATGAACATATATAAATGAAATATATATTATGAAAAATATATGAATATATATGAATGAAATATATATTATGAAAAATATATGAATATATATAAATGAAATGTATATTATGAAAAATATATGAATATATATAAATGAAATATATATTATGAAAAATATATGAATAGGACTATATATAAATGAAAAATATATTATGAAAAGGCGAACACATAGTTCGACAACAATGGCTCCGGGCGGGTATGTTCAACCTGAATGTAAAAAATCTGTGATGGTGGATAGGGCGGAAGAATTAGAAATTATCAACGGAAAACGAAAACAGCAAAGTGTGTACAGGAGGCATATTCAGGATACGAAAGACGAATATGATAGACCATCGTGAAAGAGAGTGGAGCCTCATCACGCAACATTCCAAAGAAAGCCATGGAGGGAAATTCTAACTATTGTCATACGGACGATCTAAAAATAGCTACATGGAATGTTAGGACTTTACACCAACAAGGAAAACTAGAAAAATCTTATGGTAGAAGCACAGCGATTAAACGGGAGCCGCGATAGCTCAGTGGTTAGTGAACTGGACTACCACGGACAAGGGGTAGGGTTCGATTCCAACCGACGGCTTCCGGGTTCACCCAGCCTTAAATGGGTACCGGATTTTTTTCTGGGAAAGTAAAGCAGCATGGGCGTAATACCGACCACATTACCCCAAAAATCATGTGTTGAAGGTCTGTAAAAATTATGGTCACAAACACCATATTCCCTATATGCCATGTGGCGTGACGGGGCACTCTACTCTTTTTTTTTTTAATACAATTTGTGAGCATTAAAGAACTCTTGTCAGTTAAAAGTCAAAAAGAGTAGGCCACAATGGCTGCTGCCTGGATGAAAATTGTTAAGGAAATCTACCTATGCCGAAAACATGTTGCACCGCACAGATATAATGGCTTTGCTGTAAACTTGTAACACGACTTATACATGCTCAATTAACAGGTGAACACTAAGTAAGGCAATTTTTTAAAAGTGTCAATTGATGGAGCAAGAAAACCAGACACGTTAAAGATTAAGTGTACATATGTGAAACAACAGAAGTAGACACATTTACTACAATATATGTGTCATTAGCTGAAATAATAGAAAGATACATGTTATCAAATAAATGCCAATTTTAAAAACAACAGAAGTAGAGACTTCCAAATAAGTGACATAGCTAAAAAAATAGAAGACAAGTTAATAGTGTGAATATGAACCAGAAAAAGCCTGCAAGAAACCCATAATAAAACATCCGTCCATGTAATTTAACAAGCAAAAAGGAAAATAAATACTGTATTGAACAAAATAGAAAATGTTCAAACCATTTTCACATTGTGCGCCTGTGTACCCAGGTTGACATTCACAAGAAACCTGGTTATTGCTGTCAAAAGTGCATTTCCCTCCATTCTGGCAGCCGGCAGGTCCACAATCAGCAGTAGCAGGTGCTGGAAATCAAACATGGATATACAAACGTGGATAAGTTTATGATTTGCTGACATTTATTATTTTAATCAACAGTGGCTAAGTGTGAATCCATATCTGATACAAGTGAAACAGGTGAGAAAGTGGAAAGTGGAATTTGGCTGTTGTAACAGATCCTTTCATCATCATCATGCGCCATACCGGTTGGCGTAGGTAATCATGTCCCTTCACAATCTTCTATCTACAGTGCATCGTATCAGTTCTGACTGTGACATCGTGTCAGTTGACTGTTTTCCATGCCATGACACCAAGCTATCCAGTATTTTCTCTCTTTGTCGTACGCGATCTCTCTTTCCTTTTATTTTGTCAGTTGTAACCAAGTATTCCAACTTTCCTTTTTTTATGATGTGCAAGAAAAATGTTGATTGTTTCTTACTGATGTTTTTCGGGAGCTCCCTTTTTGTGTTGGCCTCTTTGAGAATTTCCTCTTTGGTATTTTAGCTGTCCAGGGAACTTTCAACATTCTTCTGAGAAATCCCATCTTTGTGGCCTCTAATCGTCTTTTCATTTGTTTGTCTACTGTCCATGATTCGCTTCCATAGGTCAGAATTGGTTCTATATAGCACCGATGAACTCTCTTTCTCACTTCTATTCACATATCAAAGATTTTAAAAAAACTGTTGAATAACAAATGTTAAGTTGAAAGGTTGAAACATCACAGTGGATGGTAAACTCCTGACGGAACACAGCACCCATTGTTCTATACCTGTAGATATAAGATCACTTGGTCCAATTTTGTTGGTGTGATCACACATTTTAACATTCTAGAAATAGATTTTTTATATAACTTTAGGGCCAAAAGTGGAATCCATTGCCAGGTTCACCATGTCATACTTGAGTAAGGGGATTGGTGATCTATTGGTAAGAAACTGGCATGCGAAGAGCAAGGTTCCGGGTTTGAATCCCACCCACCACTGGTAGTGGGAAATTTTCATTCTGAATCCATGGTTTCTTCTTCGCTTAGCCCTCCCTTGGTCTCTGGACATTGAGATCTGTTAGATGCTATTGTGCGGTTGTAGTAGGTTTGACCTCCATTGACATTGAAGCTTTTTTATTAGTAACAGCTTGAGTTATTTCAACTATATCATGGCAGACTGGGATACGGTGGCTGGTTGTACACTGACTAATTGTGTTATGTATTCTGATAAAAATGGATGAGCCATGGCTTCCATCGCCTCCTCTGAATATCTGCCACTGATTGGAGTTAAAAATAGAACAAAAAGTAGGCTACAATGGCTGCTGCTGCCCAAGCAAAAACTGTTGAGGAAATCTACCTGTGCTAAAGGCAGAAATGTGAGTCTGAAAGATGCAGATATTGAGGAAATGTCATAGACTTGTGACACAACACATCTTACCCCACTGAAAGGTGATTATATTGAGGAAATGTCATAGAATTGTGACACAACACATCCTACCCCACTGAAAGGTGCAAATATTGAGAAAATGTCATAGACTTGTGGCACAACACATTCTACCCCACTGAATGGGGGAACGCTAATAATAAAGATGTATTGAGTCAAAGGATTCCAGGGTTCAGCAACAGTGAGTGCTTTACAATGATGGCCTCTCATACACCATCTATAGCAAGCCTAAAAGTAGACAAATTCTCTCTTAAACCAATACACAATTTCTCACAGCAGTTTACATATTATTTAACTCTTTCTGAACCACTAACCGGAGGCGAAGGCGCGCTTCACAGCAGCAGAGCTGGAAATTGTCTGCGACCCACAGCTGATGGCTGGCGCCAGGATCGGTGAATCAGAACCATCCAGACCCTGCTCCACCTCTCCGCGGTGCCTCTAGTAACAGACTAACCTGTCTTAGTCTGGCCAAACGAGTAGGGATCGAAGAGGGAAGACAACCCGGTATTCAAAAATGTCATGCTGAAGTCGGATGTGTTGGGCCGAAAGGCGCAAATATCACAGTTATACTGCAAACCACAACACAACGCAGACACGCCCACTTGAAATCCATTTAAGGGCAGATGATGAAGAGGTGTACTCCTTTAGTCATCGGGCGAACGCAAGCAAGCAAGCAACCACTAACCGACACAATGGCTCCACTTATGAAGGTACTACTAGACCCAAAACCGACACATCGGCTCAGACCGAGTATGATTGAATATTTTAAAGTAAAGTAGCGATTCTGTATAAATATTCATCAATACTTGCATGTGATATCTAGAAGAAGCTTCATAATTACTTCCTTTGATTACCACATGGTGTTTTCTTGGATTACCACATGGTGTTTTCTTTGATTACCGCATGGTGTTTTCTTTGATTACCACATGGTGTTTTCTTTATGTAAATATAGGATATAGCGGTTGAATGTTTGATGTAGCTGAGTGGTTTTTTTTTTCTGGCACATAGTGGCCACTCAACTTCTTTATGCCTTATTTCATTATTTATAGACAAAGAAGCATCAAGTCAAGTGTATTTTGAAGAACTTTGGATTAGTTTGTGTATAATTTCGAGAAGAATGGACAGCAACATGCTTCTAGTCAGGGAGAAATAGAGCTACATGAACTATGATATTCTGCATCGAAACAGACATGTTACTAGATAAGTGTCAACAGATGATGCAAAAAAAACAGACATGTTGCTAGATAAGTGTCAACAGATGATGCAAGAGAAACAGACATGTTGCTAGATAAATGTCAACAGATGATGCAAGAAAAACAGACATGTTGCTAGATAAGTGTCAACAGATGATGCAAGAGAAACAGACATGTTGCTAGATAAGTGTCAACAGATTATGCAAGAGAAACAGACATGTTGCTAGATAAGTGTCAACAGATGATGCAAGAGAAACAGACATGTTGCTAGATAAGTGTCAACAGATGATGCAAGAGAAACAGACATGTTGCTAGATAAGTGTCAACAGATGATGCAAGAGAAACAGACATGTTACTAGATAAGTGTCAACAGATGATGCAAGAGAAACAGACATGTTGCTAGATAAGTGTCAACAGATGATGCAAGAGAAACAGACATGTTACTAGATAAGTGTCAATAGATAATGCAAGAGAAACAGACATGTTACTAGATAAGTGTCAATAGAGTATGCAAGAGAAACAGATATGTTACTAGATAAGTGTCAATGTATGAAGCAACAGAAGCAGACATATTACTATATAAGAGTCATTAGCTGAAATAATAGAAGTTGCATGTTACCAAATAAGTGTCAATTTCTGAAACAACAAAAGTGGAACCTTTATTAAATAAGTGTCATTTGCTGAGAAATAGAAGACAACAAATTAATAGCATGAAAATGAACGAGAAAGGGCCTGCAAAGAAGTCCATAATAAAACATCCGTCCATGTAAATTAAAAAGCAAAAAAAAAAAAAAAAAAAAAAAAAAAAAAAAAAAAAAAAAAAAAAAACAAGCTAATACTCTATTGAACAAAATGGAAAATGTCCCAACCGTTTTCACAGTGTGTGCCTGTGACCCCAGGTGGACAGAAACAAATATACTCGTTGTTATTTTGAGTGCAATACCCTCCATTCTGGCAGCCGGTAGTAAGGCAACTATTAGAGTCTGGAGAAGAACAAAAAAATGGATTAACGCATGATTTCAGAGACACTAGAAAAATTATTATTATTAAAAATATATGAATATATATAAATGAAATATATATTATGAAAAATATATGAATATATATAAATGAAATGTATATTATGAAAAATATATGAATATATATAATGAAATATATATTATGAAAAATATATGAATATATATAAATGAAATATATATTATGAAAACTATATGAATATATATAAATGAAATATATATATTATGAAAAATATATGAACATATATAAATGAAATATATATTATGAAAAATATATGAATATATATGAATGAAATATATATTATGAAAAATATATGAATATATATAAATGAAATGTATATTATGAAAAATATATGAATATATATAAATGAAATATATATTATGAAAAATATATGAATAGGACTATATATAAATGAAAAATATATTATGAAAAGGCGAACACATAGTTCGACAACAATGGCTCCGGGCGGGTATGTTCAACCTGAATGTAAAAAATCTGTGATGGTGGATAGGGCGGAAGAATTAGAAATTATCAACGGAAAACGAAAACAGCAAAGTGTGTACAGGAGGCATATTCAGGATACGAAAGACGAATATGATAGACCATCGTGAAAGAGAGTGGAGCCTCATCACGCAACATTCCAAAGAAAGCCATGGAGGGAAATTCTAACTATTGTCATACGGACGATCTAAAAATAGCTACATGGAATGTTAGGACTTTACACCAACAAGGAAAACTAGAAAAATCTTATGGTAGAAGCACAGCGATTAAACGGGAGCCGCGATAGCTCAGTGGTTAGTGAACTGGACTACCACGGACAAGGGGTAGGGTTCGATTCCAACCGACGGCTTCCGGGTTCACCCAGCCTTAAATGGGTACCGGATTTTTTTCTGGGAAAGTAAAGCAGCATGGGCGTAATACCGACCACATTACCCCAAAAATCATGTGTTGAAGGTCTGTAAAATAAAGGTCACTAACACCATATTTCCCTATACACCACTTGGCGTGACGGGGGTACTTTACTTTTTACAGCTATTAAACATAGATATTTTAGGCATATCAGAAACAAGATGGGAGGAAAGTGGATACATAAAAGACGATAAATATACATTTATATATTCAGGTAACACAACAGAACATCAAAGAGGGGTAAGCATACGAATAAAACGAGAGCTACAAAAATATATAAATACCCACTGGACATACAATGATAGGATTATACTATTAAAAATGAAGGCCAAACCATTTGACATAGCAATAATACAGACATATGCACCTACTCAAGACTACACAGATGAACAAATAGAGGCATACTATGAAGACCTAAATAAAGTTATGAAGCAAGTGAAATCTTCAGACATCTTGATTGTAATGGGTGACATGAACGTTAAAGTAGGAAAAGGTAGATATAAGACAATTATAGGAAATCATGGTTTAGGAAAAAGAAATGACAGAGGAGAAAGATTAATACAATTTTGTGAAGAAAACAGGCTGGTAATATGTAACTCCTACTTTGAACAAGAGAAAATGAAATTATACACATGGAAAAGCCCTGGAGATAAGAAGAGGAATCAAATAGACTACATAGTGATAAAAGAAAGGTTCCGTAACAGCGTAAAGAAAGCCAAAACCTACCCAGAGGCAGATATTAATTCAGATCACAATCCTGTAATGATTAAAATGAAATCAAACTAAAGAGAAACAAACAAAAGACTAAGACATCAATACCAATAGATATAACAGCTTTAAGTCAAACTGATGTTAAAGAAACATATACAATACAAGTTAAGAACACATATTAGAAGCTGCTAGAAAGAGCAGTACAGAAGAGAAAATTCTGATGAAAAAGTTACAACCAAATAGCAATGCATAAAGAACAGCACACAAGAATCCTGTGACACCTTACCCAAAAATGAAAGGAACAAAAAACAAAGCAGCGAGGGTTGAAACGTCAATTACTCCTGGACGGAAAAAAAAATATTGAGTACCTCCGGAGCCGGAGTTATCTGCCTGTGAGACGGGGGATCCCCGGGCACACGGCTGCCAGGGAAAAAATGGATTAACACGCAAAATTCAGTTCCTAGACTCTAGGGACTTCGACAGAGTCGCTGGTGAATGCACACAAAAAAAAAAAAAAAAAAAATCAAGTTGATTTTCATGTTGTTTTGGCTGTCTGTGCTGTTGATGGTTTTTAAGACCTTTTTTTCTTTCTTTTCTTTTCTTGTTGTATTGGTTGCCTGTGCTTTTGGTGGTTTTTGAGACCTTTTTTTCCTTTCTTTTCTTTTCTTGTTGTATTGGCTGACTGTGCTGTTGGTGGTTTTTAATACCTTTTATTTTAACGTGCATCAGAACCAGGTCATCTACAAATATAAGCTCGTTAATCTCCCATGTCTTAGATAGGTTGTCTAACTTACATATACATGCTTGTAGACCTCGGGGCCTCGATATCGAATTTGGCAAAACCATCCGCCTGGCGACCGATGTTCGGACAACCCGTGTTCGATTTCCGCTGGAGGCAGTGCGAGTTGTACTCGTGGTTGGAAAACAAAAATACATCCGCGGTCGACCCAGGCGCTGGCAGAAATGGGTACCAGGGTAGTACTCTGGGAAGGTGAGGAATGCCGCCTCCGATCTTGAGTTTCGATGCTTTAAGCGATAATATCCAAAAGTCTCCAAACACTTCTGGATAGGCGGGCGAGCACATTTGGGTGAAAACTCGTGTGCTAAGTCGCCGATTCCTGTTTCGTACTGTACCTTTACTTTATGTTTATACTTTACTTTACCTTACCTTATGTAGTCCATAGCACAAAACCGACACATTTAAAACAAAAACAAATTGTAGAAAACCAACAAATGCAACAAATCCAAAAAAAAATATTTAGCTTAATACTTTTTTTTAAAAATTAATTAAGAAGGATAATTCGATAAATGTTAAACCCAACAAAGGCAGAAAAATGTTCATGCATGCCGAAACATACGGTGACTGACAGTTTAAAAAATCTTTCATTGGGACGACTTAAGAGAAGCAGTTTTATCCACCAAGCCAAGCGTATTTGTAGACAAACACCAGACATGCCAAGAGTTGTTAACCCCCTACTGCCCATACCAGAACAGACTCCCTGGACAGAGGAATCTGGATTATCAATACAAATATGGACATAAGTGAAAGGAATAGTTGACAAAGAGGAACAGGATAGTCTACAGCAAAAAACAATAACTCTCAGTTTCTTGGATGAAGAATACCCACAAGACACATGGATTCGCGCGTACACAGATGGGTCAGCACAGAGTTCAGTAAAGAATGGTGGAGCATGTGCATACATAGAGTGTCCAAATAGCAACTGTATATAGCCCCAATTATGATGCAGAAATCCAAGCAATAAAGTTGGCAATAGAAAAACTGCTGAACAGTAATCTTAGCCCACAGCCTGTAGTGTTTTTGACAGATGCAAAATCAGTACTCCAAGCACTACAATCCAGAAAATTGCCACATCTGCAGACCTTATTGACTGAACTCTGCAAGCACCACAGGGTTTTCCTGCAGTGGATCTCATCTCACTGTGGAATACCAGGAAATAAAAAAAAAAGTGGTTCAGTTAACAAAGGAAGGTTCAACAGGCACACAACTAGATGCACCAGTTACATACCATCATAAGAAACAGATAATCAAATCAATCAGAACAAGTTATCATTATACGCCTCAGAACAGGACACAATCGACTCCACAGTCACATGTATACAAAATTCAAGATCGGCACCTCAACTACTTGTACATGTGGACAGGCGCCCCAGACTGCTGAACACATACTTCAAGACTGCACTGAATATAGTAGACTGAGGAAAATCCATTGGCCCATAGATACAACACTACAGACAAAACTATAGGGGCCACTGTAAGAATTACAAAAGACGGTAACATTTATACAGGAAACGACATTGCAGATATAGACAATACTTCAGGCGAACGAAAGATAGATAGAGACCCAACAAAAATAACCCAGCCCTAAAATCCCGAAGAAGAAAACAAAATCACCAAATCCAAATGTGCAAAATAGAAAGCTGAAATAAATTAAGTCAATAAATTCTAGTCCAAAAAAAAAAAAGGTCAACACATTTTTTTCAAATCGAATTTACCTTTTACACAAGGTTCTCCTACGTAACCAGGGTCACAGTCGCATCTTGAAGTGCCCGGGTTGCATCTTCCGTTAGGTCCGCAGTCAACCGGACAAGCTTTAGTTTTAGCAGCTAAATAAACAAACACAGATCAATATTGAATAAACAATACAATGGAAATCATGAACATCCATTATGCACAAATATATCATCATCATCATCATCAAGTACCCCAGTGATTTTCTTGTCTGTTGTCCTATTGTCCATGATTCACATCCATATGTTAAGACTGTCTCTACATAACATTTAAGAACTCTTTTTTCTTGTTTCTATTGTTAAAAATGGATTGCAAAGTATCTTCCTCATTTTTTGGAAAGCTGCTTTTGTCTGAGCTACTCTGCATCTCACCTCTTTTGTATTTCTTCCGTCTGAGGTTAACAAAGTTCCCAAATATTTAAATTCATTTACCTGTTTTAATATTGTTTCACTTGTCTTTATTTTGCACTGAGGTGATGTCTTTTTCTTTGTTTAACATTTCTTGTAACTCATTTTCACTCTTAGCGATTAAGACTGTATCATCATCATACCTTAGATTATTTATATTATGACCTCCAATTGTTATTCCAGGCATGCTCCTGATGAATCTTAAAATAATCTCACTATAAATATTAAACAAATCTGGTGACATCACACAACCTTGTCTAACATCCTGTTTTATTTGTTGATTGATTTTTATTGTTTTAATTGGTTTCCAGTTCTTATGGCCGCTGTTTGTTGCCAGTACCTGTTCTTTATTATTCTTAGATCTTTGCTGTCTACGTTTTTGCTTTCTAAAATTTTGATTATTTCTCGGTGCTTTACTCGAAAAAAAAACGTCACCTCTATCCAGACTCTAAAACGTCATCTCTATCAATAATTGAAAACATCACCATCAATAATTGAAAACATCACATCTATCAATAATTGAAAACATCACATCTATCAATAAATGAAAACATCACATCTATCAATAATTGAAAACATCACCTCTAACAATAATTGAAAACATCACATCTATCAATAATTGAAAACATCATCTCTATCAATAATTGAAAACATCACCTCTACCAATAATTGAAAACATCACCTCTACCAATAATTGAAAACATTACCTCTCCCAATAATTGAAAACATCACCTCTACCAATAATTGAAAACATCACCTCTATCAATAATTGAAAACATCACCTCTATCAATAATTGAAAACTTCACATCTATCAATAATTGAAAACAGCACATCTATCAATAATTGAAAACTTCACCTCTGTTAATAATTGAAAACATCACCTCTATCAATAATTGAAAACATCACCTCTATAAATAATTGAAAACATCACCTCTGTTAATAATTGAAAACATCACATCTAGCAATAATTGAAAACATCACATCTATCAATAATTGAAAACATCACATCTATCAATAATTGAAAACATCACCTCTATCAATAATTGAAAACATCACCTCTGTTAATAATTGAAAACTTCACATATATCAATAATTGTATTTAGCACATCTATCAATAATTGAAAACATCACCTCTATCAATAATTGAAAACATCACCTCTGTTAATAATTGAAAACTTCACATATATCAATAATTGAAAATAGCACATCTATCAATAATTGAAAACATCACCTGTATCAATTATTGAAAACATCACGTCTGTTAATAATTGAAAACATCACCTCTATCAATAATTGAAAACATCACCTCTATCAATAATTGAAACCATCACCTCTATCAATAATTGAAAACATCACCTCTATCAATAATTGAAAACATCACCTCTGTTAATAATTGAAAACATCACCTCTGTTAATAATTGAAAACATCACCTCTATCAATAATTGAAAACATCACCTCTATCAATAATTGAAAACATCACCTCTATCAATAATTGAAAACATCACCTCTACCAATAATTGAAAACATCACCTCTACCAATAATTGAAAACATCACCTCTACCAATAATTGAAAACATCACCTCTATCAATAATTGAAAACATCACCTCCATCAATAATTGAAAACATCACCTCCATCAATAATTGAAAACATCACCTCTATCAATAATTGAAAACATCACCTCCATCAATAATTGAAAACATCACCTCCATCAATAATTGAAAACATCACCTCTATCAATAATTGAAAACATCACCTCTATCAATAATTGAAAACATCACCTCTATCAATAATTGAAAACATCACCTCTATCAATAATTGAAAACATCACCTCTATCAATAATTGAAAACATCACCTCTATCAATAATTGAAAACATCACCTCTATCCAGGCTTGGCCCAAACGAATTTCTTAAAGAGGGTCACTTATGATATTGGTGCTCAACCTGTTAAGTGGGCTTTCGAGTCTGGATAGAGGTGACATTTTCTCGAGTCTGGATAGAGGTGACGTTTTTTCGAGTCTGGATAGAGGTGACGTTTTTGCGAGCCTGGATGGAGATGATGTGTTCGAGCCTGGATAGAAGTGATGTTTTCGAGTCTGGATAGAGGTGACGTTTTTGCGAGCCTGGATGAAGATGATGTGTTCGAGCCTGGATAGAGATGATGTTTTCGAGTCTGGATAGAGGTGACGTTTTTGCGAGCCTGGATGAAGATGATGTGTTCGAGTCTGGATAGAGATGATGTTTTCGAGTCTGGATAGGTGTGACGTTTTTGCGAGCCTGGATGAAGATGATGTGTTCGAGCCTGGATAGAAGTGATGTTTTTTTATTGGAATTGAAATGGCATCGATTTCCAGATGATTGTTCTCTTTATAAGAAAATAGAGAGAAATAGACAGCGTCCTATAGAGACAACCACAGGAAGAAAGAAAAGGAAAGTTGAAAGAGAGAAACAGAGAGAGTGACAAGACAATAAAACAAGTGGTTACTATATACAATATATATATATATATATATATATATATATATATATATATATATATATATGGCCCTTTTCGTCTTGTCAGACGGTCTAGTGGAGGCTATTGCGTATTTTTTTGAGGTATTGTTTTTGCCGAACAGCTTCTCTCGTGGCTAATTCTACCAATGTTTGACAAACACACGCGGTCACATAATGAACAGGTCAGGCTCGCTGGTCCACAGGGTTTACCATCCTTTTTCGTGAGTCTCTTCTCTTCTAAGTCCTGTCTTAGAACAGTCTCAAATGTTGTTATACCGTTCCTTATACGTGCTCTCCATGATGTGCGATCACTTGCCAGATGTTGCCAGTCGTTTTCACAGATGGAGAAGTCTTTCAGAGATGATTTGCAGATATCTCTATATATATATATACGAATTAAAGAGTGTAGCATAGAAGCAGCGACAGAATAATGAAAGAAACAGAGGAAAGGTATGAGAGACCTGCAGGGATATTATAAATAACGACCTATTTTAAGAAAAGGAAGAGACAGAAAACAACCAGCGAATGAGAGAGAAAGAGAGAGACTGATAGAAAGATGGATCAAGTGAAAAAAAAAAAAAAAAATCTGATGTTAATGAAGGTTTCCATTAAAAACAAAGGGAGGTTAATTATTTAGTGGCGGTACCTGTTGGTTGTGTTAGGGTGCTACACTCATTGTTGGTTGTGTTAGGGTGCTACACTCATTGTTGGTTGTGTTAGGGTGCTACACTCATTGTTGGTTGTGTTAGGGTGCTACACTCATTGTTGGTTGTGTTAGGGTGCTACACTCATTGTTGGTTGTTTAGTGACACACAATGTGAATAAGAGTGGGGACGACGTGGGGAGAGAGAGAGTGGGGAGAGTTGATAAGAGAGAGTGAGAAGGCGGAGGAGAGAGAATGATGTGGGGGAGAGTTGATACGAGAGAGAGAGAGAGAGAGAGAGAAGGCGGAGGAGAGAGAATGAGTGAAGAGTTGATAAGAGAGAGAGTGAAAAAGTGGTGGAGAGAGAGTAAAGTAAGGGAGAGTTGATAAGAGAAAGAGAGTGAAAAAGTGGAGGAGAGAGAGTAAAATAGGGGAGAGTTGATAAGAGGGGGTATGAAGGCGGAGGAGAGAGAATGATGTGGGGGAGAGTTGATACGAGAGAGAGAGAGAGAGAGAGAGAAGGCGGAGGAGAGAGAATGAGTGAAGAGTTGATAAGAGAGAGAGTGAAAAAGTGGTGGAGAGAGAGTAAAGTAAGGGAGAGTTGATAAGAGAAAGAGAGTGAAAAAGTGGAGGAGAGAGAGTAAAATAGGGGAGAGTTGATAAGAGGGGGTATGAAGGCGGAGGAGAGAGAATGATGTGGGGAGAGTTGATACGAAAAAGAGTGAAAAAGTGGAGAAGAGAGAGTAAAATATGGGAGAGTTGATATGAGAGAGTGTGAGAAAGTGGAGGAGAGAGAGTAAAGTAGGGGAGAGTTGATAAGAGGGAGTGAGATGGCGGAGGAGAGAGAATGATGTGGGGGAAAGTTGATACGAAAGAGATTGAAAAAGTGGAGAAGAGAGAGTAAAGTAAGGGAGAGTTGATAAGAGGGAGCGAGATGGCGGAGGAGAGAGAATGATGTGGGGGAGAGTTGATACGAAAGAGAGTGAAAAAGTGGAGAAGAGAGAGTAAAATATGGGAGAGTTGATATGAGAGAGTGTGAGAAAGTGGAAGAGAGAGAGTAAAGTAAGGGAGAGTTGATAAGAGGGAGTGAGAAGGCGGAGGAGAGAGAATGATGTGGGGGAGAGTTGATACGAAAGAGAGTGAAAAAGTGGAGAAGAGAGAGTAAAATAGGGGAGAGTTAATAAGAGGGAGTGTGAGAAAGTGGAGGAAAGTGAAATTGAGAGAAATAGTGATAGAGAGAGGGGAGTGAGATTGAGAGAAACAGTGATAGAGAGAAGAGGAGTGAGATTGAGAGAAACAGTGATAGAGAGAGGGGAGTAGGATTGAGAGAAACAGTGATAGAGAGAGGGGGAGTGAGATTGAGAGAAACAGTGATAGAGAGAGAGGGAGTGAAATTGAGAGAAACAGTGATAGAGAGAGAGGGGGAGTGAAATTGAGAGTAACAGTGATAGAGAGAGAGGGAGTGAAATTGAGAGAAACAGTGATAGAGAGAGAGGGGGTGGGGGAGTGAGATTGAGAGAAACAGTGATAGAGAGGGAGGGGGAGTGAGATTAAGAGAAACAGTGATAGAGAGAGAGTGGAGTGATATTGAGAGAAACAGTGATAGAGAGAGAGAGAGAGTGGAGTGATATTGAGAGAAACAGTGATAGAGAGAGAGGGGGTGCGATTTAGAGAAACAGTGATAGAGAGAGGGGGAGTGAAATTGAGAGAAACAGTGATAGAGAGAGTGGGAGTGAAAATGAGAGAAACAGTGATAGAGAGAGAGGGGAGTGAAACTGAGAGAAACAGTGATAGAGAGAGGGAGTGAAAATGAGAGAAACAGTGATAGAGAGAGAGAGGGAGTGAAAATGAGAGAAACAGTGATAGAGAGAGGGGGGATGAGATTGAGAGAAACAGTGATAGAGAGAGGGTGAGTGAGACTGATTGAAAAATCACAGAGAGAGAGAGAGAGAGAGAAAGTGAGAGATAGCGAAAAGAGAGTGAACTTGAGATATACTAAAAGAGAGTGAGAGATAGTGAGAGAGCTAGAACGAATATGAGTAAAATTGATTGAGATCTAGATTTTATGAGAGTATATGAAAGAGAGTAAGAGCGTGTGAAGGGGATAGAAAGGAGGAGGAAAAGTGATACACTTAGTGAGAGAGAGTGAGAAAAAATGATACTGTCAGGATAAAATGATAGCAACTTACTGCAGACGACATTACCGGGCCAATCGCAGCCTTGTAGGTCGGGGTTATAGTAAAGGCCGACACCGCAATCGAAAGCCACCCATTGGCCGTGGTCACAGCGGTAGAATTTGTTACAGTCCTCAGTATCTAGGGAATAGCTATTTAGGTTACATTCACCCACTGGACTCCCATACGATCCAGCTGTTGAAGAGATGTTGAATAATGAAATGAAAGTAACAAAAAACACAGCAAATAAACAGCAGATAGAAGAAAAAAAACATGCAACTGGAGAAATAAACAGAAATGGTGATACAATTATCCCTTTCCGTACGGAAGCTTTTCATCAATGCAACGGAAGAGATATCAGAGACAAACTTCTTCACGCTTTTAAGAATTAATCTACATATTGATATTTATCTAACATATAACATATTATATATGAACATTTAGATAATTGCCAAAGGTATTAGATTTCACCAATACTAAGATAATACAAGGCATATAAAAAGAATATTGTTTGATGACGGTTCACACTAATCAAATTGAGAGTGACGCACTGTGCGGCGAAACGTACGCTGCTGAAATCGGCATGGCACACAGTGCGTGGACACGTACGGGGAGAGTTAAATATTCCAATAAACGAAAGAAAAAGAAATGGTGAAACAAAGTGAAAGAAACAGGCAGGATACTCCAATAAAAGGAAATAATGGAAATGATGATTACCTGCGGAGGATAAAACAAACGATAAAAAATCTAATGGAGAAACTTCAATGATGATACAACATGAGAGAGAAACAGAAATGACATTTCAACTACTGAAAGAAACATATATTTTCATACTATTTCATATTCCCTTTGTTCCTTGTTGCAGTTTCCTCATATTCCAAGTCCATGGGGGACTGGTTGGTCTCGAGGCAAGACACCGGCATCGGGACAGAGAGGTTGTAGGTTCAAATCTCAGCTCCACCGGTTGGGAGTTTTATTTATGATTTCTCTCTGCGACAACTACCCCCTGGTCTCAGCAGCGGGTGAAACGTGAGTTAGTCATCGTGGGAAAAAATATGAGTACCTCCGAAGTCGGAGTTACCTGCCTGTGTGGCTAGGGACCCCTATGCACACGACTGTCGTGGGAAAATGGATTAACACGCAAAATATTCAGTTCCTAGTCTCTAGCGACTTCGTCAGAGTTGAAATCAGGCGAACGCAACAACAAGAACAAATTCCTTGAAGTAAACTCTGAACAAAATTGCACATAATGAACGTACATTTTTAAACACATTGAAAAATTGATGTTCGTGAGGTATAATTTCGTTCAGAATTTTCTTAAATAAGCTGGGACAAAATGGTCTGTAAAACTACTAAATAGTAACTAAGAGAGGATTACAAAATATTTCTAAATTTCCAAGAAACAAAAGCAAAAAATCTGTCCTAATTACCCGAGTGAAGGTCAGCAAATTGTGACTTAGGATTGGCGATCATATAAATATGAATTTTCAAGCATTTTTACTTCATAATCCCGAGATATAAATATGAATTTTCAAATATTTTTACTTCACAATTTCGATATATAAATATGAATTTTCAAACATTTTTACTTCATAATTCCGATATATAAATATGTATTTTCAAAAATGTCTACTTCACGATTCTGAGATATAACCAAACTTAGAATATTCATATCAAACGTACTATCAGCTCTTACCAACGAATGCGGTAGGTGGAAAACAACAAAAGAGATAGAGAAAGAACTAAACTCTTTTGAAGACAAATGCCTAAGAAAAGTGCTCTGTGTACAATGGAATAAATTTAAGACTAATACAGAGATAAGAAAAATGGCCATGCAACCAAAGATCTCATCTATAATTAGGAAGAGGAAATGGACACAAGTCGGACTTGTGCTGAGAAGAGATAACAAAAGAATTCCAAAAGAGGCTCTTCTATATGAATCATCAGGAAACAGGAAAAAAGGGAAGATCGAGATATACATTAAAAAAGAACATTTATAAGAGGGGCAAAGATGGTAGGCATACACTCTTTAGATAATATCAAACATCTCGCCAAGAATAGAAATGAATAGAAAAACAAAAACACTACGAGCCCTATATGACGTCTAGCGACGCCGGAAGAATCAAGATCAAGGATGCTGTGATATCTATTTGTAAACAACAGCGAACAATTGTGAACGTGCTAAAGGGCCAAACATTTGAGCAAATTATTGCTTGAGGTAATGTGGTCAGTATAACGGCCAGCGAAGTCTTTCGTCCCCATAAACAAGTCCGGTACCCATTTAAGGCTGGGTTCACATGGAGACCGTGGATCAGGATCGAACCCAACATCTTGCCTCTGGCAGTCCGATTCACGAACAACCGAGCTACAACGGCTACTTTATTATCTATGAGTTAATGCATAAGCTAAAGACACAGCTTTCCCGAAAAAATGAGGAAGATACTATGCAATCCATTTTTGACAATAGAAACAAGAAAAAGAGTTCTTAAATGTTATGTAGAGCCAGTCTTAACATATGGATGTGAATCATGGACAATAGAACAACGGACAAGAAAATCACTGGAGTCTGTAGAAATGTAGTTTTACAGAAGAATGTTGAGAGTACCATGGACAACTAAGAAGTGTGGGGAGTCGTGATAGCCCAGTGGTTAGTGAACTGGAATACAAAGGACAAGCGGTAGGGTTCGATCACAACCGACAGGTTCCGGGTTCACACAGTCTTAAATTGGTATCTGAATTTTTCTGGAAAAGTAGAGCGGCACGGGCGTAATACCGACCACATTACTCCAAAAATCATGTGTTGAAGGTCTGTAAAATGTATGGTCACTAACACCATATTCCCTATACGCCACTTGGCGTGACGGGGGTACTTTACTTTACTAAGAAGAGTAATGAAAACGTTCTGAAAGAGGCCAAAGCAAAAAGAGAGCTAATTTCCAATATTAGGAAGAAACAATCATCATTTTTGGCCATGTAATGAGAAGAGAACAGCTGGAATATATTGTAATAACTGGGAAAATTGAGGGACGAAGAGATAGAGGGAAACAAAGAGAAAAGATACCACTCAGCTTAAGAGAATGGCTTGGCAGAAGGTCAACAACAGAAATGATAAGTAGCTGTCATGATCGAAAGTTGTGAAGAGACATGATCACATACGCCAGTAGGCCCGGTACTTGATGATGATGAAAGACACTGCGCAATGCCAGATTTAGACTACCGTACAAATAAACACCAGAATGTCTCACAAAACTGAAATCACAGACTGCTATGATAAAAGCGTCGACCCAAAACAAATTCTGAACAATTGTAAGTAAGGACCTTAAAAAACAAAGTAAAGAGCCCCCGTCACGCCTAGTGGCGTATAGGGAATGTTGCTATTTACTTGCGTTCGCCCGATGTCTAAAGTATTATAGAGTATTCGTAGACTATAGAATTGCTTTTCATCATCCGCTCTTAAAAGGACGTTAAGTGGGTGTGTCTGCGTTGTGTTGTGGTTAGCAGTATAACTGTGATATTTGCGCCTTCCGGCCCAACACATCCGACTTCAGAACGACATTTTTGAGTACCGAGTTGTCTTCCCTCTTCGATCCCTAGTCGCTTGGCCAGACTAGACAGATTAGTCTATTACTAGAGGCACCGCGGAGAGGTGGAGCATGGTCTGGATGGTTCCGGTTCACTGATCCTGCCGCAAGCCATCATCTGTGGGTCGCTGACAACTTCCAGCTCTGGTGCTGTGAGGCGCGCCTTCGCCTCCATATAGGGAATATGGTGTTCTTTCTTCTTTTCTCTTTCTCACTGATACCGAAAAGGTGTCGTGGTTTATCATTTGCCGTTCTTGCGCTGCTCGAACTGTCTGAATTAGTGATTTTCCTTTGTTGTTACATGTCTCGGTCACTGCATCTATCCATCTTCTTCTGGGTCTTCCTCTTGGTCTTTGAGTCATTGAGTTATCTGCGGATCATCATCATTGCACTCCGAACATGTCCATAGGTGCTCAGATCCCCACCTCAGAAATTCCCTCAGCGTCCAGCGACTGACGACTCCAGTTCTATGTTGGTTGATAAGTCTTCTTACACGGCCACTACGTTTCTCATTTCTGGCTGTGCCCATCTTAAAAAAGTAAAGCGGCACGGTAAAAATAGAGAAAAGTGAGATGCAGGCAAAATTCAGCCCCTCGGGACTTCGCTAAAGTAAAGCGGTATCTTGGTCTTTTTCCATGCATTCTCGAGAAGAACGCCCTTGATGGTGATTAGTAAGGATTCATTCTGACCAGGTGGCCAAACCATTTAAGTTGTTGTTTTATAAATTCTTGGCAAGGTTCTGTTACTACTATTTAAAGTGGTGTTAGTGACCATAAATTGTACAGACCTTCAGCACATGATTTTTGGTGTAATGTGGTCGGTATTACGCCCGTGCCGCTTTACTTTCCCATAAAAATCCGGTACCCATTTAAGGCTAAGTAAGGCCCTTAGCTGTAGTTTATTAAGCCGCTAGGTAAATCAGGCCTTAATGGTGCGAATAGTTGCTATTACAAATCAATGGTGCTGTGTTTAAAGGTTATATCTTTGATGTGGTTCACAACTTTGAGGTGAAGGCACGGTGTCCAGGAGAACACGTGGTATTGTAGGTGTGCCAAGGAGTAAGTCACATTAGGACTTGGTCGGCATCACACCAGGCCGCCACAGTTCACAGAATGACACATTTTCAGATGTTAAATTAGGGGGCTGGGAGGTCTAGAGATAGGACGCGCGGCCTCTGCACAAGATGGTTCAGGGTTCGATTCCCATCACAGGCAGTGAAAATTATATTTTTTGTTAATCAGATAAGGTCACGTGCATGCTGCGCACGTTAAAGAACCCTTGGCAGTTGGAAGTCGTTAAAAGTAGGTCAAAATGACCACCACTGCCTGTGAACAAATTAATAGGAGCAACAACAACAAAAATTGCACAAAACGTTAAAACTCTTCGACAGTAACAATATGAGAGTACTTCTGAAGTTGAAGAATGTCTGCCTGTATGGCAGGGGACACCCCAGCACAAGACTGCCGGTGAGAAAAAATAGAGAAAAGTGAGATGCAGGCAAAGTTCAGCCCCTCGGTACTTTGCTAGAGATATAAAGCTGGAGAGCTCACACAGAAGAGGTTTAATAGACTGGGACGTCCTGTCGATGCTAAAAAACAGATCGCAAAATCTGGGGATTTGAACTAAGACCCTTCTGGTTAGTGTCGAACGCACTGACCACTCAGCCAACCAGTGACTAGAGGTGGTTATGAATTATTTATTTCTAGAACGTGCATTTAAGTTACGAGACAGACAGATTTACACGGAGAAGACAGACAAAAAGTTAGATAACAAAACATGTAATAATCTAAGGGGTGACACATAATAGATAATGTAGAGATAATACGACAGACATGAACGATAGGCAGACAGACGAACGGTAGGCAGGCAGACGAACAGTAGGGCAGATGGACATTTAATTAGGTAGGCAGATAGATAGTTTGGTAGATTGACATATCATATCTCACAAAAAATATATATAACAGATTACTACCTGCAAGAGACGCCAACAGCAGAAACAAATGGCTTAGCAGAGCCATGTTAACAGGAGCCTGAGAAATGACAAGGTTCACGAATAACTCCCCTTTTTTGCTCGCTATTATATACATAATCCCCGCCCCTAATTAATTTTAATATCCGTTTTAACCAATGACAGACGTGCAGACAAACGATGATTGACAACCACACTGAATCAAACTTTTATGAGTTCATTTTAGCAATATATCTTTTTATCTGCAACAAGTCGAGATCAAATGAACGATATATCAATTTTCCGAACACATTTGATACAATTACAATTGGTACACAATTGTCATAGATTAATTTATGTAAATAGGAATTTGTGAAGTTTTATTGGTCAACAACGCACGTGCTTAACAGATGTCGGCCGGCCGTTTTTTTAGTTACTTATATTTTCTATTGTTCTTTGGCTATGTAGAGATGCGTCTTTGTAGGGGGAAGTACTTGAGAGCTCTAATCTGACAAGACCATTCAAATTTTCGCGAGTGTGAGTGCGCTTGTGAATGTACATTAAATCTGGATATTATCGCACATTAAACACGCATCGGTTTAAAGTGTGAAGATACAGACGCATTCACATACTTTGAAAATCATCAATTCCAGTACAGTTCACAAAGCATAATCAAGATTTATGAAAGAGGCGAACTTTCGGTGCTTTTTCAATGAATTTGAACGACGAAATACAAGATACAAGGAAATACAGAGGTTTGGGAAAGGAGAAGAGGGGATTATCAGAAAACTTTGACTAAATGAAATTAGCAGCTAAGAACTGTTCTAGAAGTTTAGCGAAGCGGTTATGAGGTGGTCTTAGTTTATTAATGAGGGAATTACTCTGTATAATAAGGGAGCCGCGATAGCTCAGTGGTTAGTGAACTGGACTACAAAGGACAAGAGGTAGGGTTCGATCCCAACCGACGGCTTCCGGGTTCACCCAGCCTTAAATGGGTACCGGATTTTTTTTCTGGGAACGTGAAGCGGCACGGGCGTAATACCGACCACATTACCCTAAAAATCATGTGCCGAAGGTCTGTAAAATTTATGGTCACTAACACCATATTCCCTATACGCCACTTGGCGTGACGGGGGTACTTTACTTTTTTTTTTACGCTGTATAATCTTTACCTTCATTAAAATGTACTTGCTGTTTAACGTGATAAAAATAGGTATTGTTGAGGATTTGATAACGGATTAGTTCACTTTCCATTATTTCTATGGAGAAAAATGTATTCAGATTTCGAACAATTTAGATTTAGAATAATATGTAGCAGCTGAGGGAGGGGGAGGGGGGGGGGAGAAAGAAATATACCAGATACTCAAATGAGATCTCGATAATACCCAAAGTAAAAAAGATAAAGTATAGAGCCCCCGCCACGCCAAGTGACGTATAGGGAATATGGTGTTAGTGACCATAAATTTTTACAGACCTTCGGCACATGATTTTTGGGGTAATATGGTCGGTATTACACCTGTGCCGCTTTACCTTTCCAGAAAAAAATCAGGTACCTATTTAAGACTGGGTGAACCCAGAAGCCGTCGATTGGGATCGAACCCTACCTCTTAATATCCAAAGTACTCCGAGTTAAAGCCAAAGTGACGTAGACAAAGGACAATTAGGTAAATAGTATTGGTCGTAATGATGCATAGTTTGCCAGATTTTGAAGATGTTATAAGGCATGATGTCCACGGACCAAGCAAAGTGAATCATCATCATCGAGTGCCGTCTCCGCAACGAAAGTTGTCTACCACGGAGCGCCATTCCGCTCTGTCTCTTGCTTTGATGGTGCAGGTTGTCATAGTCTGACCTGTCCATCTTTTGATTTTACTCGTCCACGTTAGTCTTTCTCTTCCTCTTTTACTCTGTATTTTCCCTTCCAGGATTACTTTTAGTAGGCTGTTGTATCTTTTAACATGGCCCAAAAATCGAATTTCAGAAAAATGAATAGACTTTCTTCTGGCCAGATCTCCCACAGAACGTTGCACTCACCACAGCCCTCTGTCTCTGGCCAGATCTCCCACAGAACGTTGCATTCATCATAGTACGTCTGAAGGAATCTCTGTCTCTAACCAGATCTCCCACAGAACGTTGCACTCATCACAGCCCGTCTGAATGAATCTCTGTCTCTAACCAGATCTCACACAGAACGTTGCACTCATCACAGCCCGTCTGAATGAATCTCTGTCTCTAACCAGATCTCACACAGAACGTTGCACTCATCACAGCCCGTCTGAAGGAATCTCTGTCTCTAACCAGATCTCACACAGAACGTTGCACTCATCATAGTACGTCTGAAGGAATCTCTGTCTCTAATCAGATCTCACACAGAACGTTGCACTCATCACAGCCCGTCTGAAGGAATCTCTGTCTCTAACCAGATCTCACACAGAACGTTGCACTCATCATAGTACGTCTGAAGGAATCTCTGTCTCTAACCAGATCTCACACAGAACGTTGCACTCATCACAGCCCGTCTGAAGGAATCTCTGTCTCTAACCAGATCTCACACAGAACGTTGCACTCATCACAGCCCGTCTGAATGAATCTCTGTCCCTAGCCAGATCTATCTCTTCTTCTGTTGTCACGTTGATGGTCTCTTTCACGTCTTGAAACCGCCTTCTTCTTGGTCTGCCCCCGTATTCTCTTCCAGGAACCATGTCTTTCTTTACTGTTCTTTCCAGCCCACTGTTTTTAATGACGTGACCATAGTATTTTAATCTGCTCTGTAAGATATAAGCCAGTTCTTGTCAATATTTACGTCCCCGTCGCTCATTAAACTTTGTCGGCAAACAGTTAAAATGGAAGAAGAAAAAAATGAGAAGGCGAAGATATAGAAGAAAAGAATAGATCTATAGAAGATCTCAGTATATTACAGTTTACCTCTCACATTTCAATCAGTCTAACCTCGAACTTCAATCGCTCTGAAGATCGAATGCTAAATTGAACAGAATTTTGTTCGGAAGTTCGAACGATGCTTCTAAGGTCAAAACTGCGCGTGCACAGATGTAGTGGAAACTATTTGTAAATACATTTTGTTGTCTGTCAAGCCATCTCTTGTGCTGTGCTCATGTGTTTTTCAGTCCCCTTTTTGCTTTATTTTTGGTGTGTTTGGTTCTATGTAACACACCCAAGAGAAGTGTGAAAACAAGGAAGCATTATAAGAAGACACTAGAGATTGAAGTGTAAATAAAAGGACTTATCATGAAGCAAGAAAGTTGTACATACATGGCGTGGCAGACCTAGAATTGGGGGACAGTGTATCAAAGACAGCAACCATTAGTGTTGAGAAGCAGACGAAAGAGAGAGACAGAGACTGAGAACACCAGAAGTACAATTTCTTGGTGTGTTTATGGAAGGTATCTTCCTGTGCTCTCCACCAGCCACACGGAACAAACTTTTCACAAGGCTACAGTAAACATATGTCCATTTGTGATACAATCTAAGTCATCATCATCAAGTACGGGGCCTGCTGGCGTAGGTGATCATGTATCTCCACAACTTTCGATCACGATAGTTATTTATCATTTCTGTTGTTGACCTTTTCCCAAGCCATTCTCTTAAGCTGTCTGGTATGTTTTCTCTTCGCTTCCCTCTATCTCATCGTCCCTCAATTTCCCCAGTTGTTACAATATATTCCAACTGTTCTCTTCTCATTACATGGCTAAAAAATGAAGATTGTTTCTTCCTAATATTGGAAATTATCTCTCCTTTTGCTTTGGCCTAAGATGTAAGTAGGAGACGTCAAAAACCTTAAGATAACATTTGATCTCTATAGCTTGTACTTTCTTCTGTAGCTCTGCAGTATGTGTCCATGTTTCGCGAAGATATAGAAAGGGGATATAACAAGGTTGCGCACAAGCTTGATTAGTGAGCTCAGAGTGATGTTCCTATCTGTCCTAATAGGTTTGATTCTTCCAAAGGCTGCTGTAGGTTGCTACTCTAGCAGATATCTCAGGCTTTGAGCCTTCATCACTAACACTATCCCTTAATTTGGCATCTGTTTCCTGATAGTATTCATTTATTTAGTTATTTATAATAATGCTATCAGCTTTATTGACATCAGTTTTGTGTTTTCGGCAAAGAGCTCCATGAGGATACGTTTTATCTAGTCGTTGTATCAAGTCTGTTGCTTCTCGTTCTGTTCCTGCTTAACCATCGATGTCACCAGCAAACCGCCGCTAATTAATAGTTCTATCACCAATACTGACAGTACTTTCTTGAAGCATCGATGTCACCAGCAAACCGCAGGTAATTAATAGTTCTATCACCAATCCTGACAGTACTTTCCCGAAGCATCGATGTCACCTGCAAACCGCAAGTAATTAATAGTTCTATCACCAATCCTGACAGTACTTTCCTGAAGCATCGATGTCACCAGCAAACCGCCGCTAATTAATAGTTCTATCACCAATCCTGACAGTACTTTCCTAAAACATCGAAGTCACCAGCAAACCGTCGCTAATTAATAGTTCTATCACCAATCCTGACAGTACTTTCCTAAAGCATCGATGTCACCAGCAAACCACCGCTAATTAATAGTTCTATCACCAATCCTGACAGTACTTTCCTAAACCATCGATGCCACCAGCAAACCGCCGCTAATTAATAGTTCTATCACCAATCCTGACAGTACTTTCCTAAACCATCGATGTCACCAGCAAACCGCCGCTAATTATTAGTTCTATCACCAATCCTGACAGTACTTTCCTAAACCATCGATGTCACCAGCAAACCGCCGCTAATTAATAGTTCTATCACCAATCCTGACAGTACTTTCCTAAAGCATCTGTTATGGTTCTTTCCAAGATGTTGAGAAATCCAGGAAAGAGTAAACAGCCTTGTTGAACTCTCACTGTTATTATGAAGCAGTCCTCTCGGTTGTCTTACCTATTGCGCTATCACAAATAAACAAAAGAATTGCAAAAGGATACAAGTAATCAGATTACAGGATGATCTTTTGTTTATTGTGAAGAAAGGCAAAAGGAATTGGCGTGGTCACGTGTCTGGTCGCGTGGTCTAGCAAAGCCGGTTAGTGGGGAACCGTGAAATATCATCAAGTACCGGACCTGCTGGCGTAGGAGATCATGTCTCTCCGCAACTTTCGATCTTGACAGTTATTTATCATTTCTGTTGTTTATCTTCTGCCAAGCCATTCTCTTAAGCTGTCTGGTATGTTTTCTCTTCGCTTCCCTCTATCTCTTCGTCCCTCAATTTTCCCAGTTGTTACACTATATTCCAGTTGTTCTCTTCTCATTACATGGCCAACAAATGATGATTGTTTCTTCCTAATATTGGAAATTAGCTCTCTTTTTGCTTTGGCCTCTTTCAGATAGTTTTCATTACTCTTCTTAGCCGCCAATGATATTCTCAACATTCTTCTGTAAAACCACATTTCTACAGACTCCAGTGATTTTCTTGTTTGTTGTTCTATTGTCCATGATTCACATCCATATGTTAAGACTGGCTCTACATAACATTTAAGAACTCTTTTTCTTGTTTCTATTGTCAAAAATGGATTGCATAGTATCTTCCTCATTTTTTGGAAATGCTTTACCCGTGAAATGCTTTACCCGTTCCTGCTTTACCCGTGAAATAAGCAAGATAGAAAGGTAGGCAGAGAAACAGATGGGAAAAAATCGAAGACTAGTGCCAAAGAATACTGAAGGTATGGGAGAAGGTTGACGAATTATGTCAGTGGTGCTCCAACGAGCAGCGCCCGGGGCCCGAAAGGGGAGTAAATAATAATGGCGCTGTTCCCTACCATGCTGTACGTAAGAGGCGGCTAAGGAGCGGTTGGGCATAGGACTGACTATAACGTACTGTAAAAAAAATCAGCCGAAAAAACTTCACAAACATGAACAAGTTAAGGAAAAGAATAAAAGTAAATCCACCATCAACTATAAAGGATCTCTCTCTTTTCCGTGAGGAGTCCGAGTTGCCGACTCACCTTTTGTCTACCAGGACATTTTCCAGAATTGACACCTGGAATGTACGTACCGACGATGGCATTGGATAGGACACACACTACGGAAGCCAACTGAGAGTATTACATAACATGTCCTTTTTTGGAATCCCCAGGGAAAAAGACAAAGAGGAAGACCAAGTAATTCTTGGAGAAGACAGATGGAAGCAGAGATGAAGATGATGGGGAAGACATGGCATGATCTTAAAAGAATGACAGGAACAGAACGGCTTGGAAAGTTTGTGTTGAAGTCCTATGCTCCACATGTAGCTGAAATTGTTTGTTGAAGATCTATGCTCCACGGGGAGCTGAAAGTGTTTGTTGAAGACCTATGCTCAACAGGGAGCTGAAAGTGTTTGTTGAAGACCTAAGCTCCACGGGAAGCTGAAAGTGTTTGTTGAAGACCTATGCTCAACAGGGAGCTGAAAGTGTTTGTTGAAGACCTATGCTCAACAGGGAGCTGAAAGTGTTTGTTGAAGACCTATGCTCAACAGGGAGCAGAAAGTGTTTGTTGAAGACCTATGCTCAACAGGGAGCTGAAAGTGATTGTTGAAGACTTATGCTCAACAGGGAGCTGAAAGTGTTTGTTGAAGACCTATGCTCAACAGGGAGCTGAAAAGTAGAAGTTCGAACTACTCCCAGAGTTATGAGATGACGAAGGAAATACACTGTTAATGTCATTATTTGTATTAATTGTCTTCATGTTTTTATTTATTATTTAGGACACTTAACTATGTTATTTTTACCTTCAATTATTTTTATCTACTGGTTAAGGTGATTAAAATGAGCATTGTTTGAGGTTTGAGAACGGAATGTTTCACTTTCTATTGTTTCAAATGAGAAAAATTGATGCTGAATTCGAACATCTCTTGAATTAATCAAATTAAGTTCGAAGTACGAGGCACCGTCGTACTTGGATTCTGTTCACAACCCTTCCCCATGCCAACACCTGCTGCCTGACGACCTCACACTCTCCACACTGTCCCCCAGCACGTTTAGGATTGTTCTCACACTCACGGGACATGTGATCTACTTAATCTATCCTCGCAGATGTTCCCGCAACATCACGTCTCAATCGGCTGTACTGATTTTCTAAGTATCTTCTCCTCTATTTGATCCATCCCCTTCTGAAAACATGGATTGGAATACGTGCAAGGTTATTATTTTCGTCACACATGGAATGTAACAAACGTATTAACAATGTCAATAAGTACAGCCTGGATCTGTTGAGAGCTTTATGTGCACATCTACAGCTGTTTAAGTTTGCTTATCTCTCATACGTCATTCACATACAATGCATACGCATATCACACTTCTAGTAATAATAGAAAGTAAATTTGTCATGGTAACATACTTTCACCTTGAGATATATGAGAACGCATTTAGATTGACAACAACAAAATGAACCCCCGAAAGAGTTGAAATCGTATTGGTTGGCTTGTGCCTGTCACAGATATCGAGGGGGAGTGGCTAAAATTTGATGATTTGGTATTGAATAAATTAAAATAACGGCTCTGATAGTATTTACAGTAACTTTGACAAGACAAAGCTCCTGTACGTTGTCTCTGCATAGCTGCGAGTTGACAGAAAGCTACAACTGCTAAGTCCTTCATCAACAATGAAGCTTCTAATATCGTGCGCATTCTGTAAGTAAAATTATTTCATCTTTAGAATATTTATTCTACATTTAATTTGTACGTCACCAGTTCTCTTTATCTTTAACATTATTTACAATTACTTTCTCACAGGTTCTGACTAAATAAGATATTAAAGACTTATACTTTCTCTGTGGCCTATTATACGCCTATAGTGGCATTAACAAGGAGAGAAATAATAATAAATGAACATTATCATAGAGGGAAACTGCCGAGGCGATAAATCAGCGAATCAATTCAGGGGGATGAGGTATGTTTACAACACTCGGGAAAAAAAAGTCAAAAATAATCAACAACAGAAAAAAAAAAACAATTGAGTTCCATGCATCTGAGCTCAAGCCATCTTCAGTGCCTTCGTGTGTAGGTATCTGAACACTATGGAGTTGTTCGTTGTGCAATGATGATTTGCCGACTAAACAAAACTTGAACTAAACTAACCTAACCTAAATAAAACTAAACTAAACTAAATAAAACAAAAACTGAACTAAACTTAACCTAACCTAAATAAAACTCTAACTAACCTAACCTAACTAAACTAAACTAAACTAAACAAAACTAGACTAACTGAAAAAAAACTAACCTAAACAAAACTAAACTAACTTAAACTAAACTAACCTAAACAAAACAAAACAAAACAAAACAAAACTAAACTAAACTAAACTGAACTAAACTAAACTAAATTGAACAAAGCAAAACAAAACAACAAAACAAAACAAAACAAAACTAAACTAAACAAAACAAACCTAAACAAAACAAAACAACCCTAAACAAAACTAAAACTAAAATAAACTAAACTAAAAACACGAATATGACCTAGACAGGCAACATCCACAATTAATCGGTTGGGGTCTTCAGCCCTGTCTTGTCCGTGACTGGTGCTGGTCTGTCTAAACTGATAGCAAAACGCGCTGAAGAACTGGTACATCTTGACGAAAGTGGGACAGAGCTAAAGCACAGGACGTTTTAGATAGAAAGCCTTCATCTCTATCGTCTGTAGTTGGGGAGCTGCATCATTTGCCATGTAATAAAACGGCAGCTACTTGTTTTAGTCAAAGTTAATGGCGGTAAACTGGTTTATTTAAGTTGTTAAAGATGTGAGACTTCTCCTGTAGCATTATCAAGCTAGAGTCCAGACTCAAGAACAAGGAGACAAATAAATACTATCGAGATGGAATGTGCTAGACGAATGGCAGGAAACAGCTTGGGAGGTAAGATAAGAAGTGAAGACTACGGGAAAAAAGCTAGGAATAGTTCCCGCTATAGAATACACAAAGAAACAACAAATAAAATGATTCGGCCACGTGATAAGGCAGAAAAATCAAAACACAACGAACCTTTAGCAAATGGTGCGATATACACCAGACCAAAGGGCCGACCACTTAAAAGATGGATTGATGGAAACAACATGAGGCCATAAGAAGAGCAAAACACCGTAAATGATATCTCCCCTCGACGCAGCAACGAGAAAGGAAATAAGAAAAAAGAATTAACACGCTATAAGGCTATAACTATACAACTAAATACAATAAATTAAGATATACAAAAACAATCTTCTTACCGTAAGATAATCAGCGAGACACCGTACGCCACATCATCAAATAGGAAGCAGATCGACGCGCTTTTATCTAATCAATATTTTTCAACGGATAATTAGTCCGTTATTTTGTCGACAGATCAGCACCACTCACGTCGGTCAACTCCACAGGGGTTTAGATCCCTCCTCGGTATGTTCTTCAACGTATAGGAACTGCCAACTCCAATTCTTTTTTTTTTAATTTTACATGTTACAAGTCTTCTTCTTTGGTTCCCTACGTACCGTAATTAGCGCTCCTTTCAGCACTCATCCCTTTTGTGGGGTGCTTTGTCCACCTGCTGTTGCCACACTAACGAAATATCGAAGCTGGTTCCATCTCAGGCGCACGAAGCTCCACAACACCCGCGGAGATTTTTAGAAAAAATATTACCAATAGGTCACACAACGGCACAAGTATCTACATACGAGAGATGGAATTATCTATCCTCAGTGCAACATTAGGGGCTGCCAGTTAAACGCCAACAGCCGTCCGCCATCTTTAAACCGAACTCAGTTTTTGGATGGCACTGAAATACAACAGAAGACACGACTCAAGAGAAAGGAACAAAATCTGACACGCAACATAAAATTATCAAATTTCCTAAAAATTTAACACAATTTATTGCTAACTTTATTGTTTTATTTTAAAATGCATATATTTTTGGGTTGATTAGCAATGACAGCCGAAATGTACATTGTTCTTATTGTATGTTGTGTTCTAACATAAATGAGTTCAGTGTTCAGCTCCTGGTACCACACCGACAATGCTGGCCTACACTGTCTAGATATGTTTCATTTTATTTATCTTAAACTGGGACCGAAGATGGCACATAGGGCGGAAGTCATATTTCTCTACGATTGACGATTTTCTGCTAGTTCTTGCAGTAATTTTGTAGTTCTTGGTTGTTCCTTTGTCCCATGATTGAGTCTTCCCTAGTAATTCTTCTGCCTGGCGTTTCTCTTGTTGTATGAGGGAGGCAAATCTAGGGTGGGCCGAGCAGAAAATGTCATCAAACAGGTGTGTGGTCTTACCAATATCAACGCTGGCGAGGAGTGGATACCGGTTCCTACGTTATTCAAGAGGACATTCTCGTGTATTGTCAAACTCGACAGGAAATGTAGGGAACAGAACTCAGTCGTGGTCAATGCGGAAGTCAACGGTCTTATCTGGGATAACACCGATGAGAATGATGCAGCCATCTATACAGACGGATCTGTAATACGACACCAAAGGAGTTCATGGGCATTTACAGCACGCTCGGCTGAAGAACAGTCAAGGAAGGAGTGGTGCATATGTTATTACCACGAGTAGCATGACGATGGGGGTGATGGCAGTGACCAAGGCATTCATCTAGTTAGATTCACAAGACTACACCCACGCCTGTATACTAAGTGATTCGATGAGCATGATAAGAATAGTGGAGCGGGCTCGGTACGTATGCAATGGTTAGAGTCATTACATAAGTCAAAAATACGTAAGGTCACCTTTGTCTACGTCCTAGGACATGTGGGAGTACGGGGACATGAAAGAGCGGACAGGTTGGCTAGCTGCGCTATCGCTTAGGACGGTCAACCAATGGATCGGGCGGACATCATTAATGCCTTCCGAGATGTTGGAAGAGCACATGACTTCGACAACCATGAGTCCACGTCACTCCTCCGGATGAAAGAGATGGGAGTTAAGATGGGCACAGCCAGAAACGAGAAACTTAGTGGGCGTGTAAGAAGACTTATCAACCAACAATGAACTGGAGTCGTCAGTCGCTGGACGCTGCGGGACTTGCTGAGGAAGGGATCTGAGCAGCTATGGACATATTAGATGATAACCCTCTAATTGCTGAACTCAAGAAAACTATCTTGGTTTGCTTTGTTTTCTTTACCAGATGGTTTCCACGTGAACGCCTTTTGGGGAAGTCTTTCTTCATTCATTTTCAGCACATGACCGATGTATTTCCAACGCTGCCTTATAAAGTTTCACGCGTTTTCTTGTTTTGATTAATTTCTTATGTCTTCATTTGACATGTATTCTTTCCAGATTATGCTTGAGATCCAACGAAGACATTTGTTTTAAAAGACAATTAACTTCCTAACTAAAGTCATGGTGGATTTCCGACTTTCACATCCATATATTAGCACTGGTATCACATCCATATATCAGCACTGGAATCACATCCATATATCAGCACTGGTATCACATCCATATATTAGCACTGGTATCACATCCATATATTAGCACTGGTATCACATCCATATATTAGCGCAGGTTCACATCCATATATTAGCACTGGTATCACATCCATATATTAGCACTGGTATCACATCCATATATTAGCACTGGTATCACACAGGAGTTGAACAGTTTAAGTTTTGTTCATTTACTGAGAACTTTGGATCTCCAGATGTTGATCAGTTTGTTTACAACATTTGATCCTAGTGCGACGCGTGTCTTGATTCTAATGTTATGTCTCCGGACATTTTGCTGCCTAGGTAGGTCAAATGTTAAATTTAATTGTTACATCGAAGGCTTTATTGTAATGTCTAGGGCTTTCGTTTTTGTCGTGTTCGTCTTCTTCTACCTTTCAGCTCCCTGTGGAGCATAGGTCTTCAACAAACACTTTTCAAGTCGTTCTGTTTCTTGCCATTCTTTTAAGATCATTCCACGGCTTCCCCATTATCTTCATCTCCGCTTCCATCTGTCTTCTCCAAGAATTCCTTGGTATTTCTCTTTGTCTTTTCCCCTGGAGATTCCAAAAAAGGAATTTGTGTAATACTTTCTGTTGACTTCCGCCGTGTGTCCTATCCAGCGCCATCGTCCTCACTGTATCTCTTTATCCACTGGTGTTTGACTGGTACATTTCCATAATTCTATGTTAGTGAATTTGTCCTGCCATTTCCATCCTTTTATTCTGCGTAAGCATCCGTTAACGAAAGTCTGTATCTTCATGATTGTTAGTTGTGTTGTTCTCCATGTTTCACAGCCATACAATAGGACTGACTTAACATTCGAATTGAACATTTTTATTTTTGTATTTAACAATTTTTTTTGTATATTTTGTATTTTTGTCGTGTTGATCTGCATTAATTAGCAATGTCCAAATAGTACTACAAGCTGATCTGCTATCGTTTTGATTTATTTTATTTTCCAGTGGTCCTAATGATGAACGCCGCCAAAATGGAAGGTAAGTATCGTGGCCACAGTATTTCGTCGTTCTTAAACCAGAAATGTAATCATTGATATGCTTCTCTTGACATTAATCTAAATAGTGGACTGAGTGGGTAACACGTCGGAATTTAGACAGAATGGTCAAGGGTTCAAATCCTGCCATAGGCGCTTGGGAACTTTCATTTTGAATGCGTGGTTTCTTCGTGGATTTACCTCCCCCTGGTTTCTGGGTAGTAAGATTCGATGTCTAGTCGTCTAGAATAACTGTGAGATACCGTGTTCACTCGCACACGTTAAAAACCTATAGCAGTTAAAAGTCGAAAAGAGTAGGCTAAAAAATAGCCGTTGCCCAGGAAAAAAATTATTGAACAAAAATGTACCCATGTCGGATGTATCGGGCCTCTAAAGGCGCAAATATAGTTGTTTTACTGTAAACTAGAGACACAGTATCGGCGTCCAATTAACGCTAAGATCTAAATAAACATAGGCCACGGATATGTGTAGCTCTGAAAGCCAGAATCCACGTGACAAGGCAGAGTGATCACAACACAACGAGCCTTCAAAAAACGTTATGAGAACATTAGACCCAAGGGTCGACCGCGAAAAAGATGGATTGACGGAATATTAGAAACACTAGGAAACATAGCAGCAGCAGAGGCGAATAGAAGAGCAAAAGACCGCAAATTATATCTCCCCTCGACGCTAAAATGCAAATGAGGAAGGAAAGAAGAAGAAGATGGTCTTGATTGAAAAGTTAGAGCTTGTCCATCTTAGAAGTTGTGCAATACTAGGTCGTCTATATCATCAGACTCCCCAGCCGCGGCGACTTCAGCGATCTTTACCCCAATTACCAATCTTATTTGACGCAAGTTGGTTTGGGGGAACAGTACCAGTAGGGAGGTTTTGACAAGCTTTGGGTCGTCAACTGTAGTGGTACCCGCAGGACTATATCATACGCTTCCCCCATCATTCTAAAACGAGAACGAGGACAGTCCATAGGTGTCATCGTTTTAAACACGAGACAGTTCATCTGTGACATCTTTTAGACACGACTCTTGGGGCAGCTAATATTCTAAAGCTGAGAGAAAAGACAGTATTTTCGACTTCCAGTTTCAAGACGGTAAAATAGTAGTTTGTGTTCCGTCGATCGCTACCAGATTTGTGTTTGGAGACTTATTAATTGCAGCTCTCTAATGTAGTTCGTTGTGTTAAAGTCAACTCAATGTTCTACTTGACGGATTGGTGCCGGTGCTATGGAGTCCGTGAACATGACTGCAGCCATTTAGTTTAGTGGTTAAAACGGTATGATTCGACCTTCCTGCGTCACGAAACCGCTGTGCGTATTACGTCATGACTTTAAGAGTTGCTTAAATAACCGCTGTTGGATTTATTCTGAGCAGATTACTTTCAGTTCCTTCATGAAGATCACTGTCCCTAGTCAACCGAAGGTTCCACTTTGAGGATTCTGCGCCAACGGTGTTCGTGCATCTGGCTGCGTTTTTTTAAAATGAATCAAGCGTTGTGGGTGCATTCATTGCTGACAAATGTTGTGCGTGCTACGTCATACTGATAGACGATCGTATATCCCTAACCGTTAGCTCGGAAAATAAGAGCTACGAGGAAAACGGGGAGGACTCGTGAATCAGTTTATCATTTCACACTTGGCGTTTTGCTGGACAGGTGATTCGAGCTCTTATAGACAATTGATCGATAAGGAAAATGAGACGATTAACTTTAATGAAAGTGATCAGAACTGGGAGAAAGGGTTACAATTATATCATCATCATTGAGTGCCGTCTCCGCATCGAAAGTTGGCTACCATGGAGCGCCATTCCACTCTGTCTCTTGCTTTGATGGTGCAGCTTGTCATAGGTTGACTTATCCATCTCTTGATGTTACTCGTCCATGTTAGTCTTGGTCTGCCTCTACCTCTTTTACCTTGTATTTTCCCTTCCAATATTACTTTTATTAGGCTGTTATGGCTTTCTTTGGAATGTTACGTGATGAGGCTCCAATCTCTTTCACTGTGATCTGCCATATTCGTCTTTCGTGTTCTGAATATGCCTCATGTGTACCACACACTTTGCTGTTTTCGCTTTCTGGGCCGTTGATCATTTCTGATTCTTCCACCCCATCCACCGTCACAGACTTCTCACATTCGGGTTGAACATACCCGACCGGCGCCATTGTTGTCCAAAACTATGTGTTTGCCTGTCGAACCTTTTTGTTTTGGATGTTTCGTTACTGGTTAGCTACGTAGGATTAGTTTTACTTACATATTCGTGAGTGTGTGTGTGTTTTTTTTTTGTTCCTGCTGAAGGCCTATAGGTAGTTTCCGGTTGTTTCCAAAATGGAGGAATTATTTTTCTCCGGCTTGGTATAGAACCGTTGATCAGAGGTTTAACAAGCCGCTATCGTAAAAACGATGTTGTTAATGAAACGTAGACCTGATACAGAATGTGTACTTGGTATAGAATGGAACGAATTCAAAACAAACGAGGAAATTAGAGAAATCGCCAATCAACCACTAATATCTTCAGTAATAAAGAAAAGACGATGGTCATACGTTGGACATGTGATGAGAAGAGATAATAATCGAATAGCAAAGCAAGCCCTCATATGGGAAACAACAGGTAAAAGAATAAGAGGAAGACCCAGGGAGACACTGAGAAGAACATTGATGAGAGAGGCAAGAGCAGCAGGAATCGGCTCCCTCAATGAGATAGAACTGCTTGCACAGAACAGAGACAGATGGCGAGATTTGATAAAATATCTTTAAAAGAAAACTGCTGGAACAGAGATTCCTATAGGAGAAGGTGTATCTTGGTCTGCGCCCTATGGGCCGGTTACGGCTCGAAAGGCCAATAGATAGATGAAGGCCTATTGGGCCGAAATGTCGTTCGAATCTGTGTTGTCTACTAATCACGTAAAGCTTCTAACATATCATTTTTCTTTTTTTTTTTTCAATTTTTCCTCGCATTCAGCTTTACTGCAGCTTCGCATTTTTATGCATTCATTTGCATTTCTTTGCCTTAACCCCTGACTGGAGAACACCAAGCTGTGTTTGAACCCTCGCTCACTTAAAGAGCGTCACCACTAAGCAACTGACTTTATAGAATAATATTATAGTACCTCTCACATCTGTTTCCAATGGTGTGCTACGAAGGCCAAACATGGATATTAACAACAAACGAGAAAAGAACGATTTGTTAAATTTACACTTAATATGTTAATGAGTAATTATTTGTTAAATTTACACTTATATGTTAATGAGCAATTATTTGTTAAATTTACACTTATATGTTAATGAGTAATTATTTGTTAAATTTACACTTATATGTTAATGAGAAATTATTTGTTAAATTTACTCTTATATGTTAATGAGCAAGTATTTGTTAAATTTACACTTACATGTTAATGAGCAAGTATTTGTTAAATTTACACTTACATGTTAATGAGCAAGTATTTGTTAAATTTATACTTATATGTTAATGAGCAATTATTTGTTAAATTTACACTTATATGTTAATGAGCAATTATTTGTTAAATTTACACTTATATGTTAATGCACAACATGTTAACGCCAGACATACCCTGTGGCCTACCGTGCTCACCGGATTGGCCCAAGGATGCTGTAAGGACCTATCCTATGTACAGTGATTGTAATAGTTTCTACGTATGCACCAACGGAACACTTACTGTAGCTTCCTGCAAGTCTGGAGAGGAAATGGACTTCATGACATCGGTAAATTTGATTTTTACAGAAATGATTGTTGTGTTTACTGATTGAGCGCACGGCATGAATTTGGAGGATAAGAAATGAGGTGGGTGAAAGTGAAGGGCCATCTATAGTAATAGAAAGGTAGAGGGAAGAAAGGAAACACCCAAAGTTTATGATGTTTTCAGATTTGTGGGCAGGGGTGGTTATTGGTAAAATGCTTACTTGCTTGCTGCGTTCGCCCGATGACTAAAGGAGTACATCTCTTCGTCATCCGCCCTTAAAAGGACATTAAGTGGGCGTGTCAGCCTTGTGTTGTGGTTTGCTGTATTAAAAAAAAGTAAAGTAACCTCGTCACGCCAAGTGGTGTATAGGGAATATGGTGTTAGTGACCATCAATTTTACAGACCTTCGGCGCATGATTTTTGGAGTAATGTGGTTGGTATTACGCCAATGCCGCTTTACTTTCCCAGAAAACAGTCCGGTACCCATTAAAGGAGCCAGTGATGGGGAGTGTTAGACACTCCAAGGTATGGTGACAGCTTTACAAATAGGGAACACAATATAATACTGACGTTTCGGCTAGGAGCCTTCTTCCGAAAACAAGGGCAACAACAACAAACGATGAAGCACAATTATCTATATCTAAAATGAACCGGAAGCCGTCGGTTGGGATCGAACCCCACCTCTTGTCCTTTTTAGGTCCAGTTCACTAACTACTGATCTATCGTGGCTCCCGATTTGCAGTATAACTGTGATATTTGCGCCTTTCGGTCCAAAACATCCGACTTCAGCACGACATTTTTGAATACCGGGTTGCCTTCCCTCTTCGATCATTACTCGCTTGGTCAGACAAGATAGGTTAGTCTGTTACAAGAGACACCACGGAGAGGTGGAGTAGTGTCTGGATGGTTCTGGTTCACCGATACAGGCGTAAGCCATCAGCCGTGGGTCGCTGACAACGTTCACCTCCTGTTGGTTAAATGACGTCAGCTGTCTATAGCTTACATAGATCAAGACGTCACAAAATGTGGGTGATTCTGTGATTTCCTTCTCAGTTAGCAGGCTTTAGATGTCTGAAGTTTGTATAAACATCGACCTGATACCTTTTGAGGGTTGAACATCTTCGATGTGGGGACAGACAAGGCAGTAACAGAGATGAAGAAGACAAGGAGTTTCTGTCGGAAAATGAAAGTAGAATGGGAAGAAGAATCAACAGGGCGATTAAAAGAAGAAGGTATAAGAAGGAAAAAACAGAAATAAGGAACATAATAATTAATAAGATCAAGGAATACGAAAAAAAATAAGAAGATCAAGGAATAAGAAAAAAAATAAGAAGATCAAGGAATAAGAAAAAAAATAAGAAGATCAAGGAATAAGAAAAAAATAAGAAGATCAAGGAATAAGAAAAAGAACAAGAAGATCACGGAATAAGAAAAAAGAAAAAAGATCACGGAATAAGAAAAAAGAACAAAAAGCTCACGGAATAAGAAAAAAGATCACGGAATAAGAAAAAAGAAAAAAGATCACGGAATAAGAAAAAAGAACAAGAAGATCACGGAATAAGAAAAAAGAACGAGAAGTTCAAGAAATAAGAACATCTAGGAATAATAAAAAAGAATAAGATCAAGGAATAAGAGAAAGAACAAGAAGATTAAGGAATAGTAAACTAATAAGAGGATCAAGGAATACGAAAAAAAGATTAAGAAGACCAAAGAATAATAAATAAGATTTTGGAGTAATACAAAGAATTAGATCAAGGATAAGAGAAAGGACAAGAAGATAGGGGAATAATAATAAAAAAAAGAGGAGGCAGAAGCTGAAGAAAGAGTGGAAGAATCAATGAAGAATAGAGACAAGGCAATGAAGCAAAAATGAAGAAGAAATAGGAGTAGAAGTTAGAGAAGAACAAGAAGGACAATCAGATAAAGTCCTAGATTAAGTGCATAAATAATTTCTGTTCGTAAGAGTATCGTTCCCTTGAGTGACATTGCACTTCTTTCAGTGGTTCTCTAATCTGTCATTCATCATCATCATCATCAAGTACCGGGCCTGCTGGCGTAGGTGATCATGCCTCTCCACAACTTTTGATCTCGATAGTTATTTATCATTTCTGTTGTTGACCTTCTGCCAAGCCATTCTCTTAAGCTGTCTGGTATCTTTTCACTTTGCTTCCCTCTATCTCTTCGTCCCTCAATTTTCCCAGTTGTTACAATATATTCCAGTTGTTCTCTTCTCATTACATGGCCCCAAAAAATATGATTGTTTCTTCCTAATATTGGAAATTAGCTCTCTTTTTGCTTTGGCCTCTTTCAGAACGTTTTCATTACTCTTCTTAGCTGTCCATTGTATTCTCATCATTCTTCTGTAAAACCACATTTCTACAGACTCCAGTGATTTTCTTGTCTGTTGTCCTATTGTCCATGATTCACATCGATTTGTTAAGACTGGTTCTACATATCTGTCATTTGAAGACCCCTAATTTAAAAGAAAAGAGAAACAACCCGGGGGGTAAATCCCTAACCTTAACCCTAAACTAAACCTAACTCTAAACTAAACCTAACCCTAAATCGTTTAATAAACTAAACCCTATCATAATTTTTAGTATTTGAGAACCACTGTAGTTTTGTAATGATGTTAACTAAGGGAAAATCACTCGTAATTTATGCGCCTAAACTAGGACTTTACTGAAAATTCATGCGAAAAATAAAAAGAAAGCAAGAATAAGATGAACAAAGAGAGTGAGAATAAAAACAAACAGAATCAATAAGAAGGCGGGAAAGAAGAGAGATCATTTCTGTGCCTGGTTTATTCAGTTATAAAATGGTTACTGGGTTCTTTGTGGGAAGGAAAGATAGTTTCACACTTCTAGCCATGTTGTAAACAACAGGGACCCTGGACAAAACAATATGAACAATAACGTCTTATGTTGTCATATATGCTACAGTTTTGGTACAACGGAGTTCGTTCAAAACGGGAAGAGAGTGGTGATTATCTTCGGTGTAAAGTTAGATAATGTAATGAAAGGAAGTAGGATAACGATGAAAAAGAGTATGATGACGAAGAAGATAATGAATTAGAAGAAAAGATGATTTTAGTGATGATGGAGAGGTTGAGTATGAAGAAGGTGATGAAGGTAAAACTGAAAAGAAAAGATAATGATGATGCTGATGAAAGAGACAAGGGAGGAGAAGAAGAAGGGAAAAGAAATAAAAAGATAACAATGAAAAAGAAGAAAAGGGGAAATAAGAAGATGATGATTATAGTAAAGAAGAAAAAAAGAAATGCAAACAGGAAAGCAACAAGAATAATAAGCGGGAATGGAAAATAAGAGGAAAATACCAAGAAAAGGTAGTGATTAACAAGATAATTATTGATGTTTTCAAAACAAAAGTTCATGAAGTAAAGATAATATCTCACGAAGTAAAGATAATTTCCCATAAGTACAGATAATTTTCCACGAAGTAAAGATAATTTCACACGAAGTAAAGATAATTTTCCACGAAGTAGAAATAATTTTCCATGAAGTAAAGATAATTTCCCACGAAGTAAAGATAATTTCCCATAAGTACAGATAATTTCACACGAAGTAAAAATAATTTCACAGGTAATAAAGATATTTTTCCACGATGAAGAAATAATTTTCCCCGAAGTAAAGATAATTTCCATGAAGTAAAGATAATTTCCATGAAGTAAAAATAATTTTCCACGAAGTAAAGATAATTTCCCATAAGTACAGATAATTTTCCACGAAGTAAAGATACTTTCCATGAAGTAAAGATACTTTCCCACGAAGTAAAGATATAATTTCCCAAAAGTACAGATAATTTTCCACGAAGTAAAGATAATTTTCCATGAAGTAATGACAACCATGTTGTATTTTTTGTCTTCGTGTTTTCTATTTATTTCCTTCTTCTTCTATTAAACTACTATTGAAACATAGCAGGAGAAAGGGGGGAATATATAATATAATCTAATATCTGTAAATGTTTTACTACTTTTTCTTGTAGTCACTTCCCATTTAGATATAGTGTCGTTATTGGGTGTATCTTGACGCTGTAAAAATATAAATGTTTTGGGTCTTGCATATGTTTTTTATTCCACCTATCCATCTCTTCCTTGGTCTTCCTCTTGCTTTCTGTCCTGTTTTCAGGTAGAATGTTTTTGATGTTTGGTCTGGCTTGATTCATACCAAGTGTCCGAATAATTTAATTTCCTGTTTGTTTATATATTCCAGGTACAGTTTAATTTCTATCTATCTATCTTTCGTTCACCTGAAGTATTGTCTATATCTACAATGTTGTTTCCTGTATAAATTTTACTGTCTTTTGTAATTCTTGCAGTGGCCCATATAGTTTTGTCTGTAGTGTTGTATCTATGGGCCAATGGATTTTCCTCAGTCTACTATATTCAGTGCAATCTTGAAGTAAGTGTTCAGCAGTCTGGGGCGCCTGTCCACATGTACAAGTAGATGATGTGCCGATCTTGAATTTTGTATACATGTGACTATGGAGTCGACTGTGTCCTGTTCTGAAGCGTATAATGTTAACTTGTTTATATCTATTCATATTATGAAAGGCATCCTGATTTGGGGCTTGTGGTCCTCTGATTGATTTGATTATCTGTTTCTTATGATGGTATGTAACCGGTGCATCTAGTTGTGTGCATGTTGAACCTTCCTTTGCCTACTGATCTGCTTTCTCATTTCCTGGTATTCCACAGTGAGATGGGATTCACTGCAGTGCAACCCTGTGGTGCTTGCGGAGTTCAGTTAATAAGGTCTGCAGATGTGGTAATTTTCTGGATTGTAGTGCCTGGAGTACTGATCTTGCATCTGTCAAAAACACTATAGGCTGCGGGCTAAGATTACTGTTAAGCAGTTTTTCTATTGCCAACTTTATTGCTTGAATTTCTGCATCATAATTGTGACACTATTTCCCTGTTGCTATGTTATTCATATCCCTAGTGTTATTTGGGTACTCTATATATGCACCTGCTCCCCCATTCTTTACTGCATTCTGTGCTGATCCATCTGTGTACACACGAATCCATAGGTCTTGTGGGTATTCTTCATCCAGGAAACTGAGTTATTGTTTTACGCTGTAGATTATTCTGTTCCTCTTTGTCAACTATTCCTTTCACTTCTGTCCGTATTTGAACTGATAATCCTAATTCCTCTGTCCAGGGAGTCTGTTCTGGTATGGGCAGTAGGGGTTGACAACTCTTGGTATGTCTGGTGTTTGTCTACTAATACGCTTAACTTGGTGGATAAAACTGCTTCTCTTAAGTCGTCCCAATGCAAGATTTTGGAATCTGTCCTTCATTGGATGTCTCGGCATGCATGAAAATTTGTCTGCCTGTATCAGCACATTTGTGTCCCTCCGTTCTCTCAGTGCTGGTATCCTCCACAATTTCTCCATCTCCAATATTGGTGTTGATTTCATTGCTCCTGTGATGACCCTAAGTGCCTGGTTTTGTACTTTATCCAGTTCTTGCAGTGTAGTGTTTGATGCTGAGCACCATGCGGATGATCCATATTCTAAATGTGGGCGTATACTCTGTTGGTAAACTTTACTGAGTATTTTCCCACTCGCACCTCATGTGGTTCCAAACAGCTTTCTTAGAATAGCCAACTTCAATCAGTTTAATTTCAATCTGTTCTCTGATTTTCACATTGGATATTCGATCTATCTTTGTGTTGTTTGTTAACTTTCTCAAGCACCTCATTTCGCAGTTTGTGACTTTCAGTGTATGTGCGTTGTTCAGTGGTCATGTTGTAATATAATTCATGTTTCTTTAATAACATAAGACTGATATAATTTACTATTTTTTTTTCTCTTAAACTATACATTTCTCTTTCAGGTTTGCGTAACTAAGGGGACAGCATTTATGTCATGTAGAATGATGCTAAACAGCACACAGTGTTAGCCTTGATCCACAACCCAACCAGACGTCTCCAAACACGGATGCCTTGTGATGTTCACTGTTGTCCACAGAACTCAACTACCAATTACTCCTAGTACTTGTACTATCGTTCACTTCTATTGCAACATTACAAATGTAAACCTTCCAAATTTTATAATAAATTGAAGAATATAAACACCAACAAGAGAACACATCTAAAAACGTTAATATTTTGAACATTAATTAAAAAAAAAACACACTCAAGTTTAGCCATCTCAACATTTTAAGTATACAACTTTCATGTAATTTTTAAAATGTTTTGGAAATAATGGTTCCAGGTAATTTCAATATTTTATCTAAATAACTCTCAACTCTTACTCTAGCAATATAACATTTTAATATTTTTAAAAAGGAATTTAAATATTTTAGACATAAAACTGTCGGCTGTGCGATTATTACAGTTGGAATGTGCAAACTTAATTTCTTGAAAATCATCAAACTAAATTATTATTTGACAAAAAATGCCATAGAATTGTATATCTTCAACCCGACATTCTGTTGATGATTTTAAAATGAGAGTTTTTAGCGGCGTCATTTCGTTATTTTCAAAGTCCATTTAACAGTTGCAATGTCTTTGTTGTAAACTTTGAAACTGTCTGAAAGTTCGTATTTCAAAGCCGTAGCCTTTTCTTTCATAGTTTTTAAGAAACTGTGTTATTATTATTATTTTTTTTTTGTCGTGTGGAAAAAAAAACACAATAAAAATCTGCTGTGTCAACAATAAAATTAATGTTCCTTATGATGAGTGTTTGTTGATTTGTTTCGTGTATACTTTTGTGTCAACATTTACAGCGTCATAAAAAAGCACATAATCGAGTGCCATCTCTGCATCGAAGTTTGCTTACCATGGAGCGCCATTCCGATATGTCTCTTGCTTTAATGGTGCAGGTTGTCATAGGCTGACTTGTCCATCTTTTAATGTTACTCGTCCATGTTAGTCTTGGCCTGCTTCTACCTCTTTTACCTTGTATTTTCCCTTCCAAGATTACTTTTAGTAGGCTGCTGTGTCTTTTAACATGCCCAAAAAAATCGCATTTATCGTGTTTGAATTGTGTTTAGTAGTTAATTTTTCATTTTTAGTTGTTTTAAAACTTCATCGTTTGTTTTCTTTTCTTTCCATCCAATTCTACCTATTCTTCTATAAATCCACATTTCAAAGGCTTCAATTTTCACATTTCAAAGGTTTCAATTGTGTTTATTTCATTAAGTAATTGTAGATCTTTAGGATTTTTTAAAAACCAGAAATAAGTGAGGAACAATGTGGATTTGTGGAAGGAAAGGGCACCAATAATGCAATATACATCTTAAGAACATTGATAGAAAGATCTGTAGAGGTAAAGAAAGATCTATATATGTGCTTTATAGACTACACGAAAGCATTTGACAAAGTAAAGCATGTGGAAATAATCAATATGCTGGAGAAATTAAACATTGATGGCAAGGATCTGCGAATCATAAAAAATATGTACTGGCAACAAACAGCAGCTATACGAATTAACAATCAAACAGGACAATTCCAATATATAAAGCAAGGAGTCAGACAAGGCTGTGTTCTGTCACTGGATTTGTTTTCACTTTACAGCGAATATATTATGGGATCAATAGTAGACAAAAAAGGAATTGAAGTCAACGGTCACAACATAAATAATTTGCGATATGCGGATGACACAGTCTTAATAGCAGAGACAGAGAACGAACTACAAGAAATGATAGACGTAATAGTAAAAGAAAGCAACAAGAAAGGTCTCAGTCTGAATAGTAAGAAAACAGAAGTAATGGTTATATCGAAGAAACAATTATCACCATCATGCAGCATAAAAATAAACGAGACAAATCTGAAACAAGTGCAACGTTTCAAATACTTGGGCACAATAATAACATCAGATGGGAGATGCATCACAGAAATAAAAAGCAGAATAGCTCAGGCCAAAATAGCATTTCAGAAAATGGAAAAATATCTTATGCAACAAATCTATGTCAATAAAAATGAGAAAGAGAGTTCATCGGTGCTATATAGAACCAATTCTGACCTATGGAAGCAAATCATGGACAGTAGACAAACAAATGAAAAGACGATTAAAAAGACGATTAGAGGCCACAGAGATGGGATTTCTCAGAAGAATGTTGAAACTTCCCTGGACAGCTAAAAAGACCAATGAGGAAGTTCTCAAAGAGGCCAACACAAAAGGGGAGCTCTTAAAAAACATCAGAAAGAAGCAATCAACATTTTTCGGGCACATCATGAGAAGAGGAAAGTTGGAATACCTGGTTACAACTGGCAAAATAAAAGGAAAGAGAGATCGCGGACGACAAAGAGAGAAAATACTGGATAGCTTGGTGTCATGGTATGGAAAACAGCCAACAACAGAACTGATGCGATGCACTGTAGATAGAAGATTATGGAGGGACATGATCGCCTACGCCAACCGGTATGGCACATGATGATGATGATAAAGTATCATCAGCATATCTTACGTTATTGATTATCTTTCCACAAAAATCCCAGGTGATTTAATTTAAATTTTAAAAATTGTGAAATAACACCGTTGGCCTGTACATCGTTAACGATATTTTTGGTCACGTGGCCTTTAATTTCCAACAATCCCCCCCCCCCCTCCCCCCAAAGAAATGTTTAAAAAAGGGCTAAATGTTTTTGTTTGTTTTGTAGTCACGTCACGAGGTCTATAAATTACCCACGTGATATGAAACTGCACATTCATTGGTTCTGCTTGAAGAACGTGGACCATACAGTTTAGATAAATGATTCGGAAAGTATGCTACGGAAGATTGAATAGGAGTGGATGCAGCTCTTGGGTGGCTTTAACGTGAACGCGTTAACATGGGTATACTGTCCAGGACACACTGGTGTACATGGCAGTGGAATAGCTGGTGTGTTCACTGGCAGCTCTTCGGTGGCTTTAACGTGAACGCGTTAACATGGGTATACTGTCCAGGACACACTGGTGTACATGGCAGTGGAATAGCTGGTGTGTTCACTGGCAGCTCTTCGGTGGCTTTAACGTGAACGCGTTAACATGGGTATACTGTCCAGGACACACTGGTGTACATGGCAGTGGAATAGCTGGTGTGTTCACTGGCAGCTCTTAGGTGGCTTTAACGTGAACGCGTTAACATGGGTATACTGTCCAGGACACACTGGCGTACATGGCAGTGGAATAGCTGGTATGCTCACTGGCGCTGAGTGTGGCACTACTCTGGACAAAGAGAACATCATCATGTTTGTTCTTCATCACATAAGAGAAGAGGAGGAGAATGGGTGGGACAATGATGTATATTTTGAAAGACTGATGTGTCTTAAGGTGAGAGAGGGGTCTGGTCGACTCGGAGTGTTTAATAGGACAAGCTGATGTATCTATAATCAACACGTGACAGGGCCCGGAGTGTTTAATAGGACAAGCTGATGTATCTATAATCAACACGTTACAGGGCCCGGAGTGTTTAATAGGACAAGCAGATGTATCTATAATCAACACGTTACAGGGCCCGGAGTGTTTAATAGGACAAGCTGATGTATCTATAATCAACACGTTACAGGGCCTGGAGTGTTTAATAGGACAAGCAGATGTAACTATAATCAACACGTTACAGGGCCTGGAGTGTTTAATAGGAATAGCTGATGTACCTATAATCAACACGTTACAGGGCCTGGAGTGTTTAATAGGAATAGCTGATGTACCTATAATCAACACGTTACAGTAACAATCAGTCTGTACACACTTTGAAAAATGCTGTGACGGGCGGTGGAGCGGATATGGGGATGCCCCGATTGCAATGAAACTGATTTCATGAATAGTATAGGTTGGAGGCAACACTGTGGAAGCATCTTCTTTCCTTCTCCTTTCCCAATAAAGCTGGTGATAACATTTTGTTATAGTTTTACGATTAATACTGACGTGAAAACTTGATCATTATATACTGACGTGAAAACTTGATCATTATATACTGACGTGAAAACTTGATCATTATATCATTTTGATCCAAAAGACATCTACAACAATCCCCCCCACCACATAGTAAAATAAAATTGTAAAATAAATAGTAAGACTTTTTTTCCTTCTTCTTTGAAAAAAAACAAACAATAGTCTACTGGAACTATAGGTTCTACCGGAATAAGGCCTCGTAAGTTCGGTTGCAAAAAAAAATTTTAAAAAGTAAAGTGCCCCATTACACCAAATGGCGTTTAGGAAATATGGTATCAGTGACCATAATTTTTATAGACCTTCAAAAATCAGATACCCATTTATGGCTGGATGAACTCAGAAGCCGTCAATCAGGATCAAACCTGACCGCTTGTCCTTCGCAGTACAGTTCACTAACCACTGAGCTATCAAGGTTCTCTGAGGTCCGGTTGTACTTATCTTTGAGTTATCGCTGTCAACGACCATTCTATAAGAATCTAAACTGACGGTCGTTGTAGTTTTCAGTCACTTATATTTTTAACAAATATATCTTGGAACTCCTTAATCATAAAATATATCTTGGAACTCCTTAATCATAAAATATATCTTGGAACTCCTTAATCATAAAATATATCTTGGAACTCCTTAATCATAAAATATATCTTGGAACTCCTTAATCATAAAATATATCTTGGAACTCCTTAGTCATAAAATATATCTTGGAACTCCTTAATCATAAAATATATCTTGGAACTCCTTAATCATAAAATATATCTTGGAACTCCTTAGTCATAAAATATATCTTGGAACTCCTTAGTCATAAAATATATCTTGGAACTCCTTAATCATAAAATATATCTTGGAACTCCTTAATCATAAAATATATCTTGGAACTCCTTAGTCATAAAATATATCTTGGAACTCCTTAATCATAAAATATATCTTGGAACTCCTTAGTCATAAAATATATCTTGGAACTCCTTAATCATAAAATATATCTTGGAACTCCTAGGACTATGGCTTTGCATTCATATATTCTAGGTTCAAACTAAATCTTTAAACTCCAGTTGGCTCGGCTAACAAATAAAAGATGAGTCCCTAAATCAATCAATTCTTTTTTTGTCATTTCTCATTTGCCTGTCAGTGTCGAGGGGAGATACAGTTTACAGTCATTTCCTCTTCTGTTGGCTTCTCCTGATGTTGTTTCCTATATTTCTATTATTCCGGTCAACCATTAAGTCTAGTGTTATCGCAATGTTTATTGAAGTCTTGTTGTAATTGTATTTTGCTCTTACTGTTTATCACATGACCAAAACATTTTATCTATTGTTTCTTGATGTATTCAATGGTGAGAATTATTCCTAGCTCTTTTTTCAGCTCATTATTTCTGACCTTATCTTTCAGGCTGTTTCCTATCATTCGCCTAAAACATTTCATGTTGCTTGTGCTTATTTGTTTTATTGCTCTTGCATCTAGAGTCCAGTTCATTAATGGTTGCTTACTCAGAATAAAAGGATGGAAATGACAGGACAAAATCACTAACATAGAATTATGGAAATGTACCAGTATGGAAATGAACCAGTGGATAAAGAGATACAGTGAAGACGATGGCGCTGGATAGGACACACACTGCGGAAGCCAACTGAGAGTATTACACAACAGGCCCTTTTTTTTTAATCCCTAGGGTAAAAGTCAAAGAGGAAGACCAAGGAATTCTTGGAGAAGACAGATAGAAGCCTAGATGAAGATGATGGGGAAGACATGGAATGATCTTAAAAGAATGGCAAGAAACAGAACGGCTTGGAAAGTGTTTGTTGAAGACCTATGCTCCACAGGGAGCTGAAAGGTAGAAGATGAAGAACCTAGAGTCCAGGTCTGAGTTAGCATGATGTTGGGATGGTGTTATATAGTGCCAGTTATTGTCTCCCACTGAGTTGGAAAAGCTATTTAAGTAACAGCATCAGCACCTTAAAAAGCTGAGATCTACAACAGGCTAGATATTTCACTCCTTTACAATATCATGTGTAAAACAAGGACAAGAGGTAGGGTTCGATCCCAACCGACAGCTTCCGGGTTCACCCAGCCTTTAATGGATACCGGATTTTTTTCTGGGAAAGTAAAGCGGCACAGACGTAATACCAACCACATTACCCCAAAAATCATGTGCCGAAGGTCTGTAAAATTTATGGTCACTAACACCATATTTCCTATAGCCACTTGGCGTGACGGGGTTACCTTTCTTTTACTTTACATGTACTTAAGTAAATAGTAACCTAAAGTACAAATGATAAAACTAGATGTATAAGTGATAAAACTAGATGTATAAGTGATAAAACTAGATGTATAAGTGATAAAACTAGATGTATAAGTGATAAAACTAGATGTATAAGTGATAAAACTAGATGTATAAGTGATTATACGACTTATACTGGAGGAACATATTGAAAAGCAAAAACCTTTTGTACTTAACTTCATCGACTTCAAAAAAGCATTTGATAGTATTCATAGAGATTCTTTGTGGAAAATTCTGAAGCAATATGGTTTACCATCAAAAATCATAAATATTATCAAAGACATGTATGATGGTTACACATGTGCAGTTCGAACAGAGGAAGGACTGAGCGAATGTTTCCCAATAGAAACTGGGGTTAAACAAGGATGTATTTTATCGCCCTTGTTATTTGGAATTGTTATGGACTTCATAATGAAGAAATGCTGCACTGGTAATAAAGGCATCGAATGGATACAAGGAGACCATTTGGAGGACCTCGACTTTGCTGATGACATAGTTCTCATCAGCAGTCAGATAAAAACGATGCAGGAAAACACAAATGAACTATCATCAATAGCCAGCAAAATTGGGCTTGAGGTCAATCATGAAAAGACTAAAGTCATGAAAAGTTTAATTCCAACAAGTGACAAAATATACATGGAAAACAAACCAGTAGAAGAGATCGATCACTTTATCTATCTTGGAAGTCACATTGATCGAGAAGGGGATACGAGCAAAGAAATTAGAATCAGACTGGCTAAAGCAGCAATGTCTTTCAGAAGCCTTGAAAAGTTGTGGAAATCAAAACTCATTAGCACAAACACAAAACTTAGGCTATTCAAATCAAATGTACTATCAACCCTTACGTATGCGTGTGAAAGCTGGAAAACAACAAGAGATATAGAAACAAAGTTGAACGCATTCGAAAATAAATGTCTAAGGAAAATACTTGGTATAGAATGGAACGAATTCAAAACAAACGAGGAAATTAGAGAAATCGCCAATCAACCACTAATATCTTCAGTAATAAAGAAAAGACGATGGTCATACGTTGGACATGTGATGAGAAGAGATAATAATCGAATAGCAAAGCAAGCCCTCATATGGGAAACAACAGGTAAAAGAAAAAGAGGAAGACCCAGGGAGACACTGAGAAGAACATTGATGAGAGAGGCAAGAGCAGCAGGAATCGGCTCCCTCAATGAGATAGAACTGCTTGCACAGAACAGAGACAGATGGCGAGATTTAATAAAATATCTTTAAAAGAAAACTGCTAGAACAAAAATTCATATAGGAGAAGGTGTATCTTGGTCTACGCCCTATGGGCCGGTTACGGCTCGAAAGGTCAATAGATAAGTGATAAAACTAGATGTATAAGTGATAAAACTAGATGTATAAGTGATAAAACTAGATGTATAAGTGATAAAACTAAATGTATAAGTGATAAAACTAGATGTATATATGATAATAATAGTGATACTGTTAGATGTACAAAAGATAATACCAGACTACAAATGATAAAACTAAATGTACAAAAGATAATACCAGACTAGAAATGACAAAATTAAATGTAAAAAAGAGCACCGTCACGCCAAGTGGTGTATAGGGAATATGGTGTTAGTGTCCCTGGTCAACTCATCAGATCCCATTCGTACTACTGGTGTAACATCATTTTTTGGTCGTATGAACGATATGATTGTTAAGGGAGAACAATGAAACTGATGCTTTATTAGGATTAACCACGGCACCTGAAACCCCACACCAGGATGAAATGCGATCGAGTTCGTCTTGCATTGTTGAAGCGATTCTCTGTCTGTCTCTTCCATGTCGATATACCAGAATATCATCAGCAAAAGTCATAGTTCTTCCCCTCCCATCCAGCTGTTGTTCCGTGATCGTTATTGTGTACACATTAAATAGAACTGGTGACAATGGTGAGCCTTGTGGCAGTCCTGGACAAATGGATGTTGGCTCGGAAGACCAACTTCCACATCTGAGTATCACCTTCCTCTGAAACAGTGCCGCGGCGATCCATCTAATGAAGAAGGGGTGCACCGCCAGTTTGAGGAGCATATGCATGAGATATTCAAATGGTACCCTGTTGTATGCATCCTCCAGATCTATAGCAGCAGCACATGTCTCCTCTCGTCTGTGGTAGCCTTTGAAGATATGAAGATCTAAATACAGCTATGAAGCAAGTGAAATCTTCAGACATCTTGATTGTAATGGGTGACATGAACGCAAAAGTGGGAAAAGGCCATAAGACCATTATAGGAAATCATGGGTTAGGAAAAAGAAATGACAGAGGAGAAAGATTAATTCAATTTTGTGAAGAAAACAGGCTAATAATATGTAAAACCTACTTTGAGCAAGAGAAAAGGAAATTATACACATGGAAAAGCACTAGAGATGGAAAGAGGAATCAAATAGATTATATAATGATAAAAGACAGATTCCGGAACAGCATCAAGAAAGCCAAAACCTACCCAGGAGCAGATATTAATTCAGATCACAATCCTATATTGATTAAAATGAAAATCAAATTAAAGAGAAATAAACAAAATACTAATTCAGCAATACCAATAGATACAACAGCTCTAAATCAGAATGATGTGAAAGAAACTTATACTGTACAAGTAAAGAACACATATCAGAGGCTGCTAGAAGAAGGGATTGAGCAGTACAGAAGAGAAAATCCTGAAGAAAAAGTCACATCCAAATGGCAATGCATAAAAAACAGCATACAAGAATCCTGCATCACCTTACCCAATATGGAAAGTAACAAAAAACAAAAATGGACAACTGACATTTTAGAAAAAATGGAAGAGAGAAGACAAGCGAAGAACACTGCCAAATACAAGGAAATTGATATTGAAATATGAAAAATGTGCAAAAAGGCAAAAGAAGACTGGCTCAACCAAAGATGTCTAGAAGTAGAAACTATGGAAAGTAAACAAAATTTAAGAGGAATGCACACAGAAATAAAAAGAATGACTAATAAAGACAAAAAAGCTGCAGGAAACGGATGTATTGCAAACAAAGAGGGAAGAATGCTAACAGACAACAAAGATATAGATAGCAGGAATACATAACAGAATTATTTCATGACGAAAGGGACAAAAAATCATTTATAAAATGTACATCCAGCTATAAAATCCTGAAATCTGAAGAAGAAAAAGCTATAAAAACAATGAAAAAGGGAAAAGCAGCAGTACCTGACATTATACAGATAGAGATGATACAGGCACTAGAAGATTTTGGCATTGAAGTGATCACAGACATATGCAATGACATATACAGTACAGGATACATACCAAATGAACTTTTATAGCATTGCCTAAAAAGAATGGTGCAGTTGAATGCAGCGATTTTAGAACAATAAGCTTAATGAGCCAGGTAACCAAAATTTTACTACAAGTTATACAAGGAAGGATTCAGAATAAAATTAATAATGAATTAGATGAGCAGCAATTCGGATTCAGGAAAAACAGTGGGACAAAAGAAGCCATATTCAGCATGAGGACATTGATCGAAAAGTACATAGAAGTAAACAAACCAATATATGCCTGCTACACCAAAGCATTTGATAGAATACACCATAATCAACTTCTACAAAATATAAATCTGGATGACACAGACATACGACTGATATGTAATTTGTACTGGGAGCAAACAGCAATAATAAAATATAACAAGGAGAACTCTACACCCATTGATATAAAAAGAGGAGTAAGACAAGAATGCATCCTATCACCAAGCTTGTTCAATTTATACACTGAGTAAATCTTTAAAAACATCACTGAGATGCCAGGCCTAAACATTAATGGAAAGATAATCAATCACCTAAGATATGCTGATGATACTGTACTACTAGCAGAAAATCATAAAGATCTACAAAAATTACTTAATGTAATAAACATGACGAGCAAAAAATATGGACTAGATATGAATATCAAAAAGACTAAAACTATGATCATAAACAAAGAAAATTCTCAAGACCTACAATTAAATATCAAAGTTGAAGGAATACATCTGGAGACAGTTCAGAACTACAACTACCTGGGACATACTATAACCTGAGTTTCTCTATGTTCACGACAGCCGCACTTGGTTGCTATTTCCTTTTGTTTTGACAGGATAGTTAATTTTGTTTTCTTTAACACATTTCGATTGTTTTTGTTTTGGTTGTTTCATTATTAGTTTTGTGTATGTGTTTTTTTGTTTGTTCCTGATGAAGGCCTATTGGGCCGAAACATCATTTAGTCTGTGTCGTCCACTTATCACGTAAAGCTTCTTACATACCATTTTTTTATTTTTATTTTTTAATTTTTCCTCACATTCAGCTTTACTGCAGCTTCGCATTTTTATGCCTTAACCCTCTACGGCATACTATAACCAGTGATGGAAAATGTACAACTGAAATAAATAAAAGAATAGGTATGGCAAAAAGTAATTTCAATGCCATGAAAAATATACTAACATCAAAACAAATAACACCAGGGCTAATACTAAGAATAGCAAAATGTTACATCTTCTCAATATTCCTGTATGGTGCAGAAACATGGACATTAGACCAGAAAACAGAACAGAAAATTGAAGCCTTTGAAATGTGGATTTATAGAAGATTAGGTAGAATTGGATGGAAAGAAAAAAAAACAAACGAGGAAGTTTTAAAACAACTAAAAATGAAAAGAAGAATGTTGAGAATACCATGGACAGCTAAGAAGAGTAATGAAGAGGTTCTGAGAGAGGTCAAAGCAAAAAGAGAGCTAATTTCCAATGTTAGGAAGAGACAATCATCATTTTTTGGCCATGTAATGAGAAGAGAACAACTTGAATATATTGTAACAACTGGAAAAATTGAGGGACGAAGAGATAGAGGGAAGCAAAGAGAAAAAAAACAGACAGCTTAAGAGAATGGCTTGGCAGAAGGTCAACAACAGAAATGATAAATAGCTGCCGAGATCGAAAGTTGTGGAGAGACATGATCACCTACGCCACTAGGCCCGGTACTTGATGATGATGATGAAAAATGAAAAAAGAACTACTAAACACAATTAGAGCAAGACAAATGAAATTTTTTGGTCATTTTAAAAGACACAACAGTCTAAAAAAAAGTAATATTAGAAGGGAAAATACAAGGTAAAAGAGGCAGAGGCAGACCAAGACTAACATGGACGAGTAACATCAAAAGATGGACAAGTCAGCCTATGGCAATCTGCACCATTAAAGCAAGAGACAGAGTGGAATGGTGCTCCATGGTAGCCAACCTTCGATGCGGAGACGGCACTCAATGATGATGATGATGATTTACTACTAGGTCTACAAATGATAATACTTGATTTACTACTAGGTCTACAAATGATAATACTTGATTTACTACTATCAATCTATCTATCTATTGTCCTTTCGAGCCGAAGACGGCACATAGGGCAGAACCACAATCTCAAAAACAGAAACCTTGCGTGCCAAAATGGCACATATTGCAGAGATCACTGCTAAAATCTATGGTCTGTTTCTATAACAATGCTTTTTACAATGACAGCTTGTCAAGCCATCGATCAACCTCCTTAGTCGCCTCTTACGACATGCCTGGAAGGTCACAGTGTCACTATTCTTTACATCCCACATAATGAGGCTCCGGTAACACACGGGAGGATTTACTACTAGGTCTACAAATTATAATACTTGATTTACTACTAGGTCTACAAATTATAATACTTGATTTACTAGTCTACAGATGATAATACTTGATTTACTACTAGGTCTACAGATGATAATACTTGATTTACTACTAGGTCTACAGATGATAATACTTGATTTACTACTAGGTCTACAGATGATAATACTTGATTTACTACTAGGTCTACAGATGATAATACTTGATTTACTACTAGGTCTACAGATGACAATACTTGATTTACTACTAGGTCTACAGATGACAATACTTGATTTACTACTAGGTCTACAGATGATAATACTTGATTTACTACTAGGCCTACAGATGACAATACTTGATTTACTACTAGGTCTACAGATGACAATACTTGATTTACTACTAGGTCTACAGATGATAATACTTGATTTACTACTAGGTCTACAGATGATAATACTTGATTTACTACTAGGTCTACAGATGATAATACTTGATTTACTACTAGGTCTACAGATGATAATACTTGATTTACTACTAGGTCTACAGATGATAATACTTGATTTACTACTAGGTCTACCGATGACAATACTTGATTTACTACTAGGTCTACAGATGACAATACTTGATTTACTACTAGGTCTACAGATGATAATACTTGATTTACTACTAGGTCTACCGATGACAATACTTGATTTACTACTAGGTCTACAGATGACAATACTTGATTTACTACTAGGTCTACAGATGATAATACTTGATTTACTACTAGGTCTATAGATGACAATACTTGATTTACTACTAGGTCTACAGATGATAATACTTGATTTACTACTAGGTCTAAGGATGATAATACTTGATTTACTACTAGGTCTACAGATGATACTACTAAACTAAACTGCACAAATTAAGAAGATAAAAAAACTCTGTATGCGCGGTACCCATTTACAACCAATTAACTAAAACCTGCCTGCATTCAGGAAAATACACTGATACCCTTCATGTTTACATTTACAAAAGGCAAAACAAAGAAAAACAGTGAACACAACTTTAATAACATTCTTATGTCAACATTTTACAAGCAAATTTCCAAAGTAAATCATATTTAAGTACGTTTGACATCAAACCACATACTTTACAATGTCATACATCAATGGTTTGTAAGCTATTTTTAAACAAAAGTACAAAAACATAGATTTCCTTCCAACATAAATTCTATATATAATTTGTTGTTGTAAAGAAAAAGCAATATTAAGAATGTCATTATTTTCTAGAACCTGCCCGAGGAAAATGCTCAGGTAATTTTAGTCAAGAAAAAAAAAAAAGAAATCAAGAAATGCTAAACGAGAATACCTAAACAGAGATAATAGGTTGAAAGTGGAGTTGGATGAGCCACGTGCTGAGAAAAGGTACAAAAACAATAACTGTCATTTAGTGGACTCCATGATGATGATAAGGATTTAAGGGTGATCTTGACAGCAACAGTGTGGGATGGGATGGGGTACAGTGTGAGCCAGCATTAGGGGATTCTGCTGAGAATGGTCATGGATTGAGTAAGATGGAGCATTTTGTTACTGCTCTGAACAATGTCACAAAACATGACAATTGTATGATTTGTTTGTTCTTAATCAAGGAGATGAAGCAGAGGAAGATGAGGGAAAGGAGGGGGAAGGAAAGAAAAGAACAAAAGGAAGATATAAAAAGAAAGAGGAGATATATGAAAAAAGCAGAAAAGGAATCCCTACAAAACAAATTGCAAACAGTAGATTATTTATTTGACAAATCATTTGAAAACAATTTAAACTTTATGACCAAATTATCATGAATGTTAACTCCTGAAATACACCAAAACTAAACCATATATTTTATTGACAAATATAACGTCAACTAACTCCCAAAATACACCAAAATTAAACCATATATTTTATTGACAAGTATAATTTCAACTAACTCCCAAAATACACCAAAATTAAACCATATATTTTATTAACAAGTATAATTTCAACTAACTCCCAAAATACACCAAAATTAAACCATATATTTTATTAACAAGAATAATTTCAACAAACTCCCAAAATACACCAAAATTAAACCATATATTTTATTGACAAGTATAACTTCAACTAACTCTCAAAATACACCAAAATTAAACCATATATTTTATTAACAAGTATAATTTCAACTAACTCCCAAAATACACCAAAATTAAACCATATATTTTATTGACACGTATAACTTCAACTAACTCCAAAATACACCAAAATTAAACCATATATTTTATTGACAAGTATAACTTCAAGACCAAATTGTCAGGAACATTAACTCCCAAAATGGACCAATCAAAAACAAAACCGTTCACATAACAACATAACTTTAAATTTATGACTAAACTGATAAATCCACTCCACCAAAAAAAAACATCAAATACCAAACATTAATGTTGAGCAATTTAGATAATGACTGATGCTGAAGAACATGAGATAAACAAGAGATTTGTTCAGCAGTTTACACACAGGAAACATGCTGAAACAAAGTTCCACAATCACAAACTGAAATTCTGAGCTAATGTACAAAAATGTGACAAGAACAAACGCAAAGACAAAAAAACAAACTAAAAATTGATTAAATAGCTACTATTTTGTATGTAAGGAATAAATTCTAGAGAAAGAAATGTATAATTAGTTTACCAATAGAAAGAAATGTATTAACTAGTGTTTGAATAGAAAGAATTGTATTAATTAGTGTACAAATTGAAAGAATTGTATTCATTTGTGTTCCAATAGAAAGAATTGTATTAATTAGTGTTCAAATTGAAAGAATTGTAGTAAATAGTGTTCAAATTGAAAAAAAAATTGTATTAATTAGTATTCCAATAGAAAGTATTATGTTAATTAGTGTTCAAATTGAAAAAAAATTGTATTAAATAGTGTTCAAATTGAAAAAAATTGTATTAATTAGTGTTCAAATTGAAAAAAAATTGTATTAATTAGTGTTCCAATAGAAAGAATTGTATTAATTGGTGTTCCAGTAGAAAGATAAAAAAAACCCTGTCTTGCCTTAAGTGTGATGGATTAAGGAAGGATACGTGCTCAGTGTCCATATAGTTTTTGAGCACCAGCACAATTTTTGATCACATGGTCAGAACTATTCCAGGCCATCTTCGTTCCCTAGAAAAAATATCAGGCATCCATTTAAAGGGTGAACTCAGAAGCAGGTCAGTCGAGGGAATAAGCATTAGTTCTCAGCCACTTTTAGTACGTACAAATGGATGTTTACAACAGCTGGTTACTCACTTTCCCCTAATAGAGCACAAAGTGTGGATGCATTGCCTATGAACAAGTGTTGTACATTGATTTTCTCAATTATTAATTGGTAATTAACCATAGGTCAAGTCGTAAAAATTACAATCTCACAATACACACTTTTAGATATCGACAGTTTTCAGCGTGCATGGACTCTTTCCCACCATGCACCTTCCTAATTTTTAACGCCAGTGACCCACGATGCGTCATCATGACTGGAAGTGATTTAAAAAAAATACAATATAGTAGAAAATACGATTTTATTTAACAGTACGTGTGCTGTGGTCATGGAAAAATACGGTCACCAACACTGCATTTTCCATACACCCAGTATGATGTGTAGGGAACCTTTACTTTATGTGTAAGGGATTTTTTGGGGCGATTCTTGTGCTCTGTTAATGTCGAAAAAAGAGATTATTGCTATTGGTTCCTCATGAATACTTTTGTTTGTTTAAAATAAAAATAAAAATCTATATGTCATGCACATAATGCTAATGTTTGTGCTGGCTGTGTTTTACTTGTTTGTTAAACTGTATGTGCTCCACATCTTAACTGTTCCACACACTGGACCCAAAACATTAATACAAACATTATTTATCACAATTACACAGGATTTTCTATGAGTAGTAAACTTTATAACTGTTTTGTCAAAAAGTAACTTACAGCAGAAGTGTCATAATCTAGGGTTAATATTTTGTTCCACTACTTTAGATTGTTTTTTGTGAAAGGAGATGAAGTGGATGTCACAGTTTGTATTCAGAACTTGTTTGACAGACATGTATAAAGGACAACAAAACAAAGGACAACATAACGAAGGACAACATAAAAAAGGACAAACACTATGGTGGATGCAGAACTAATACATTTGTTGTATGCAAATTTACATAACTTGTTTGTAAATTAAGCATAGAAAGAGGAAGAAATTAAGTTTGTTGCATATAATTCTATATAAATCTGGTCCCTCCAAAAAGAGTATTTTGAAGAAATAACAAATTAATTGCATATAAATCTACGTAGCTCTAATTCTTCCATAAATTTGACATAATTATTAAAGTATTAAATTTGATGCATATAAATCTATGTAACTCTAATTCTTCCATAAATTTGATATAATTAAAGTATTAAATTTGATGCCTATAAATATACGTAACTCTAATTCTTCCATAAATTTGCCATAATTAAAGTATTAAATGTGATGCATATAAATCTATGTAACTCTAATTCTTCCATAAATTTGACATAATTAAAGTATTAAATGTGATGCATATAAATCTATGTAACTCTAATTCTTCCATAAATTTGACATAATTAAAGTATTAAATGTGATGCATATAAATCTATGTAACTCTAATTCTTCCATAAATTTGACATAATTAAAGTATTAAATGTGATGCATATAAATCTATGTAACTCTAATTCTTCCATAAATTTGCCATAATTAAAGTATTAAATTTGATGCATATAAATCTATGTAACTCTAATTCTTCCATAAATTTGCCATAATTAAAGTATTAAATTTGATGCATATAAATCTATACAAATCTAACTAAGCAGCAAATAAAGATAGTTGCAAGTCATACAATGGAGTAAAGCTCTAACAAACATAAATGCAATCTCTTTAACAACTTAAACTGGGTGGGTTAATGACTCTGTGTGTGGAATTTTGTTTCATGTCAACAGCACAAGGCAAAACACTACATTCAAGGCTGGAGGCCAGTTCAAGGTTACAGCAACATGGTAAGGTCAGGGTCAAAACACAAGGCTGATAGGTCAAAGGTCTTGTTCAGCAACACTCTGCTGCAGGTATTCCTGGTACAGACTTTGCTGTGGACCACAAATTTGAATGAAAACATATTTTTTTTTTTTAAATCATCAAAGGGTAAAATCATCAAGTCAGACTAAAATTAATTATTAAACTAAAATAATTGGCTAAATTATCAGACTAAAATAATGAAAAAATAATTAAAGATAAAAACAATGAAACCAAAATATTAAAGATTAAATTAATAGCATCAATGTAATTATACTAAAATAAAAGTAGTAAAAAAAGTAAAGTACTACTGTCATGCCAAGTGGTGGCGTATAGGGAATATGGTGTTAGTGACCATAACTTTTACTGACCTTCGGCACATGATTTTTGGGGTAATTATATTAAAGTAAGCATACCAATATTACCAGTGCATATTTTGCTTACAAGATCTTGCAACTTCTAATAGAACTTGTCCTTAAATTCATTATTGGCCTCATTAGTGGGTGCATAACTCTGGATAATCGCCAGTCTTCAGAATGTAGCCATATAGTATTTTTTTTTTTTTAAGTATGTTCTAATTTATTTGTTGTTTATCAGCTCTCATTCTATAAGGTTGCTAGCAGCTGTGGTGTTCATTATAATTCCTACACCTTCAGGACATGGAGTGGTCTTAAGAAATTAGCACCAAACAGAACGGTTTGAAAAATGTTTACTGAAGTCCTGTGCTCCGTAGGGAGTTGAACGAAAGATGGAAAAGAAAGTAATTTAAGTAAAGGTCTGCGTTCACGTTTTAGATTGTATGAGGTGTTGGTGTTCATGTTTTAGATTGTATGAGGTGTTGGTGTTCATGTTTTTCCAAGACCAACATCATATTTCATGGCTGATTGGATTGAATTTGTGTAAGACTAATAAATATAAAATGTTAGCGCACTCGCCTGCTAACCTGAAGGCTTGGAGTTCTGTTAAAGCAGATTTTTTTGTTTCAACCTAAAAGGTTCTCAGGGGTGTCCACCTAGGTTCTGTAAGCGAGTCCCAGAGATATTCTCTTGGAAGGAAAGGCAGCGAGGATTTGGTAATGCCATCTCACAGAGTTGAGCAATGAAGTCACTTATTTTTTGACAGGCCCTATTCTCAAATCTCCAGGAGGAGAAATCAGTGGTCAAGGACAAAATATTCTTCCAGAAGTTTGAGAATTTCAGCTCCTTAAAAACGGATTTTTGCAAACTCAATGAAGTCTTCATCAATTAATGCAACCAACACTAAAAAAGATTAAAAGCAAAATCAGAAACATACAGCCACATTTGTTGCCATAGCCATTTCAAATAATTCAAAATTCTAAAAAACAAAAATTCATTTGTAAAGGGCTGCATTTATTTGCCCGTTACTACTGGCTTAATTTATCTGCCCGTTCCCTCCTCATTTGTAAAGTTGACTTTGGCACCTCATGTCCCACAATTAACACATCTCCAGGAAAACAAAACTAAGAAAGACTCCTAACAAAAAAAAATTAAATTCACCTCAGAACTGCAGGGCTACCAGAAAAATGATGTCTACCACCAGCACAAGAAATAAATAACAATTTTTAGACTCCAAACAGGCCACAACTGGCTGAAGTGCCACCTTTTCAATAAAATAAGGACAGGAAACTCTGAGTAATGTGACCGTGGCACTGGCACAATGACTGCTGAACATCTACTACAATCATGCCCAGCATGTGATCAACAGAGAAGGCTCTTGTGGACATCAACCGCACCATACTGGGACACGCTGTGTGATGATGTAACTAGGCTTGAGTTGATGAACCCTTTCTTCAAACTCATTAATATTTACTTCTAGAGGTATATGCAGAAGAAAGTCATCTCTAAAAACCTAATAAAGGACAGACATAATTGAGTTCTTTGCGGGTCTTCATATCATTGCACTCCGAACATGTCTTTATGCGCTCAGATCTCCTCCTCAGCAAGTCTTGCAGTGTCCAGCGACTGACGACTCCAGTCCTGTGTTGGTTGAAAAGTCTTCTTATACGCCCACTAAGTTTCTTGTTTCTGACTGTGCCCATTTTAACTCCCATTTATTTTATCCGAAGGAGTGACGTGGACTTATGGTTGTCAAAATCTTGTGCTAATGAGTAGAACTATGACAGACACAATGAGGGGAACAAGTAGAAGGTATTGTGGTTGCATGAAGCTTAAATTTCAATCGTTATTACATGGATACATAGCATGATTTCTGAGTAAAGTACAGAAATACACAAAAACATGCAGTTTGCCAGACTTGTCACCAATTGAGCTTAAAAAGCCTATTGTTGATGGTTCTATTTACAAGAAGAAAAAATAGAACAGAAAGGAGACAAATAATAATAAATGAATATTATTATAGAGGGAAACTTCCGAGGCGATAATCAGCGAATCAATTCAGAGGAAGAGGTATGTTTACAGCACTCAGAAAATTTGACAAAATAATCAACAACAAAAAAAAATATGGACCAAAGCAGGATCGAACCCGTACTCAGTGGCACAGCGCCTTGCCATGAAAAGCCAAACGCAAGGGAACACTGCCACTCAGCTAACAAAGAACAGAAACTTACATTTATGACTCAACTAGCACCTGATTGTTGGTAAAAAAAGACAGATATAAATGTGTACCTCACCTTCTTCCTCTTCACTGTGCTCTGTACATAATCACTGATCTCAGTCAAGGCTTTCTTCTGCTTTCTTGTCAGAGTGGCCACAGTTCTGTTGATACAACAATCAAGTGATTCATTCATTTATGTTGGATTAGTTCATATGTTTGTTAATTCCTAATTCAACTTCCATTGAAGTTCAAATATACATATATATATATCAAATTCAGATAACTGCTCAAAACAGCAAAATAATTCTTGTACTAAAGAGTTAAAGAAACAGCTGGTGAGAGAGACTGACCTTGAGGAAAACTTGGCCACAAGCAACATGATCAAAGCCAGACCTAGAATTGCAGAAATGATGTAGCGGGTGTAGTCCTTGGGCACACTTTTCCAGACTGAGCTTAGGGGACCCTGAAAGGGAGCATCACATGAAACATAAATTACCTAACTTTGGGCATTTCAGCACACACAGATTTCTAGATATTTATATACAAAATTATTAACACTCTCGGAATATCACATTATAACAATTAATATTCTCTAAAAATGTCACTTTTATGGCAATTAATATTCTCAGCGAAAGACACGTTATGACAATCATCTCTCACCACATTCAAGAAGGTTTTGGTCATTTTGTTCATGTCTGACAATAGAAACAAGAAAAAGAGTTCTTAAAAGTTATGTAGAGCCAGTCTTAAGATATGGATGAGAATCATGGACAATAGGACAACAGACAAAAAAATCACTGGAGACTGTAGAAATGTGGTTTTACAGAAGAATGTTAAAAATACCATGGACTAAGAGGAGTAATGAAAACATTCTGAAATACGCTAAAGCAAAGAGAGAGCTAATATCCAATATTATGAAGAAACAATCACTATTTTTTGGCCATGTAAAGAAAAGAGAACAGCTGAAATATATTGTAACAAATGGAAAAATTGAGGGATGAAGAGATAGAGGGAAGCAAAGAAAATAGATACCAGACAGCTTAAGAGAATAGCTTGGCAGAAGGTCAACAACAGAAATGATAAAAAACAAGATTGAAAGTTGTGGAGAGACATGATCATCTATGCCAGCAGGCGTGGTACTTGATAATGATGAAGAATATAACTGTACAATAATTAATACAACTTTAGTAATGAGTTGTGGATCTATTTGATCAAGAATGACATTCGTCAAGGAATGAACTTACCAGATAGATATCGAGAGTGAGCATGACATTCTGACCAAGCCAAGAGTTGAGGGTCGCGTGGGATGTGCTGATCAGGAAGGTCGCCAGGAGCAGCATGGGAAGGATCATCCCAATCATTCCATAGCACAAACCTCGGAACCTGGCTCGCAAGTTACGAGAGCCACACAGGCTGTGGAATGAAGTAATATTCAATTAAAATCTTACAAAAGTTGTTCTCCTCTACATACATATTTAACTCATGACATATTTAACTCATGACATATTTAACTCATGACATATTTAACTCATGACATATTTAACTCATGACATATTTAACTCATGACATATTTAACTCATGACATATTTAACTCATGACATATTTAACTCATGACATATTTAACTCATGACATATTTAACTCATGACATATTTAACTCATGACATATTTAACTCATGACATATTTAACTCATGACATATTTAACTCATGACATATTTAACTCATGACATATTTAACTCATGACATATTTAACTCATGACATATTTAACTCATGACATATTTAACTCATGAAAGTTGTTGTTACACCAGGGTCTGGAGCCACCAAACAACTATTTTAAAGGTCTTTTCCAGTGCTACAGAGTTTGTGCATCTGAAGAAAAACCATCTTAAGTGCTTTCTTTAGCACATTGCAGTAGTGCTGCACACTGAGGGAAGGGTGGAGGTAGTGAGAAGGGGATCTGGATTAGTCTGATGTACAATGAAGATGATCTATCACCCTAAACTAAAACTCACAACTCATTACTGAATTGCATTGACTGATAATGAATGACCTAATGAATCTACTGTCCATGATATGCTGGCAGATGTTCAACAGTAATGTTATCAGTATCACAGTCATAATCTTTATGTGCTCTTATTCTACAGCAGTGGTTCCCAAACTTGTGGTCTCAGAGGGTCTCTTTCCTTGCTAATCATATACTGGTGGCGCCCTCATAGCAGTTACAATCATATAAGCTGGATAAAGATGATGATGACAAATTAAAAATAGAGAAAAGTGGTATGGTAACAGCTTTATATAGGTGAGAAACAAAACAAAAGTCAAACGACGTTTCAGTCATTTAGGTCTTCAGCTGGAACAATATACAACAACACAAAAATATATATAAGCTTCGCATCTCTGTGCATCATGATGTCTTTATTCCTAGGCTGGATAAACTCTAACCCTGTATTTGTTTTATGGTAGGTTACTATTTTAGTTGCATAAATCAAGTTCAGTAACAATAAAGATATACAATTGACCTAGTAGCCAGAAAACAACCTACAGTAAACTGAAGTTTACAAATGGCACTTTCACACACATCTTCTCAAACACACAGTTGATCATTTCACCTACTCAGAAAAACACAATGACTTTTTTTTTCTTAAATCTATCAATTAAAAAAAAACAAAACAAAAACGAAGAACAATTTTTTCAATATCACAAGTTGATTAGTAAACAAAATCAAGTATATTTTTTAAACAAGTGACTTTCTTGACATTCCAGGCTCTTACTGGAGAAGTTGGAGTTCGGCTATCCCAGGCTATGCTGGGAAACTACTAGTCCAGCCCAGAGGTACTGCAATACTGGGTATTCTATATCAGTAACAACTACCACTACAGGGAACACGGCGATCCTAGCTTCTGTTAGCCAGTCTGTTTTGACACAGACTGTTACCAGGGGAGACCACGAGGAGGTAGAACTGCTAGGTCTTGGTCAGCTGATGGTGCGCCAACCCTGTTATTGCGACCGCAGGTTGCAGAAGCTTCTGCTCCCCCGTATATTTGTATCCAATTTCACTGTCCTAATGGATGAAGCTGTTTATGGTGCACAGAATATAACAACAAAAAGCACAACGACTATATCCTTGGCGACAGTGCATAAGTTTGCTGAAGCCCCTAGCCGTGCACACATTTTGGGAACTACTGTTCTGCAGGCCCAAAAAAATATGGCAACAGATGTCCTATAAAGCATCACATGCCAAAGGAGTGAATCTTCATCGTCATGTTGGCACTTTCAATAACTAATAAAAATGAATGGTTATAGTATTATAATATATTATAGGACACATGCAGTGTTGTGGGCCTGAGGCATTTTAAAGGGGTCAGACAATAAATACAAAATAAATGGCAATAAAGAAGACAGGGTGAAGGTGCCAAGAAGAGAAGGTGATGGTGCTATTAAGAAACAGAGGTGAAAACTCAATCATAGCTTATGGTGCCAGGATTTATATCCCCACAACTATCCAGATCCTACTCCACCTCTTCACAGTGCCCCCAGAAACAGACTAACCAGTCACTGGCGAAGTGAGCAGGAATTGGGAGGTACAGCAACCCAGTAATGCTGGTGTTGAAGTTGAATGTGCTGGACAGAGAGACACAAATATTACAGTCCTACTGCAAATCACAAAACAGTGCATCCACTTAAAGTGCTTTTAAGGGTGGATAATGACGGGGTCTATTTCTTTAGTGAATGCACCAGTGAATATAAGCAAGCAATATATAAAAGAAAAATAGTAACTACTTTCTATCTATCTATTTATTGACCTTTCGAGCCGTAGCCGGCCCATAGGGCGTAGACCAAGATACACCTTCTCCTATATGAATTTTTGTTCTAGCAGTTTTCTTTTAAAGATATTTTATCAAATCTCGCCATCTGTCTCTGTTCTGTGCAAGCAACTCTATCTCATTGAGGGAGCCGAATCCTGCTGCTCTTGCCTCTCTCATCAATGTTCTTCTCAGTGTCTCCCTGGGTCTTCCTCTTTTTCTCTTACCTGTTGTTTCGCATATGAGGGCTTGCTTTGTTATTCGGTTATTATCTCTTCTCATCACATGTCCAACATATGACCATCGTCTTTTCTTTATTACTGAAGATATCAGTGGTTGACTGGCGATTTCTCTAATTTCTTCGTTAGTAACTACTTTACTCAATATGTAAAGAATGTGAATTAAAAAAATACAAAATACTTCATCTTTCCTTCTTCAGTTGCCTTCATTTAGCAGTGATAAAGGAGATAGTTTGTAGTCTCTTATTCTTTGATTGGTCACTTCTGCTGTGATGTTTCCACAAGTTTCAAGTATTCTCTCTATCCACTTATTTGGAGAACACCCTTCTGGTCTTCTAGCATTTGTTGCATGAATTGTATTTAACTGTTTCTGTCATGTCAGGTTTCTTTATGCAGTGTAACCCCCAACAGTTTTCCAGGGTAGTTGCTTCTAATTTTGTATGACAAGCTGGCTTACATTATGCACCTGACATATTTGATTCTGCTGGTGTTTATCTTATTGATTGTTCCCTAATCTTGGTATAACATTGTGATAAAGCTTGTTTCGAGGAGTGATCTTTATCTTTTTGCTGCTACTGGATTTATTTGTTAGTTGAAGTGCTGGGTAATGAGTTATTTGCGGGTCATCATCATTGCACTCCGAACATGGGGGAAGTGCTGGGTAATGAGTTATTTGCAGGTCATCATCATTGCACTCCGAACATGGGGGAAGTGCTGGGTAATGAGTTATTTGCAGGTCATCATCATTGCACTCCGAACATGGGGGAAGTGCTGGGTAATGAGTTATTTGCGGGTCATCATCATTGCACTCCGAACATGGGGGAAGTGCTGGGTAATGAGTTATTTGCAGGTCATCATCATTGCACTCCGAACATGGGGAAGTGCTGGGTAATGAGTTATTTGCAGGTCATCATCATTGCACTCCGAACATGGGGGAAGTGCAGTGTAATCTAAAGTGTCTGAACAAGGAGATCCAAGGTTCAAATCTTGCTATAGGTAGAGGTAAAGTACAAGACTTGAATCGGCGTCATAGTATCCAAGTTTTCACCCATATGTGCTCGGCCGCCTATTCAGAAGTGTTCGGAGACTTCTGACTAATGTCGCTTTAAGTATCAAGACTCACGATACAATGAGGCATTCCTCATCTTCCCAGAGCACTACCGTGGTACCCATTTCTGCCAGCATCTGGGTCGACTGCAGAGGTATTTTTTTTTCCAGTCATGAGTACAATTGACACTGCTTCCAGTGGGAATCGAACACAGGTTGTCCGAACGCCGGTAGCCCAGTCAGGTGGTTTTCCCAACTAGGCTACCAAAGCCCCTGGTATCCTGCTATTATCATCATCATCATCGAGTGCCGTCTCCGCATTGAAGGTTGGTAACCATGGAGCGCCATTCCACTCTGTCTCTTGCTTTGATGGTGCAGATTGTCATAGGTTGACTTGTCCATCTTTTGATGTTACTCGTCCATGTTAGTCTTGGTCTGCCTCTGCCTCTTTTACCTTGTATTTTCCCTTCCAAGATTAATTTTAATAGGCTGTTGTGTCGTTTAACATGCCCCAAAAATCGCATTTGTTTTGTTTGAACTGTATTTAGTAATTCTCTTTTCATTTTTATTTATTTTAAGACTTCATCATTTGTTTTCCTGCTATATAGAGTGGGAATTTTTCTCTTCTAATCCATGGTTTATTTATGACATTACCCTTCCCCGTGTCTGGATTGTGAGTTCCAACATCCAGCTCTCTTGGATAACAATGAAGACCACAAGCAAATTTGGCCGCTGGAAAAAAAAATACCCAAAACCTCAAAACATTTTAATATCTCTGAAACTGGATAAAGTCTGCCTGTATGGTGAGGGGCACTAAAGCATACAACTGCCAGTGTTAAGAAAGGGATATTCACAAAAAATTCAGTTCCTCTGGATTATTTTGCTAGAGATGTAAAACTGTCATACACAAACAATTTGTTAGTCAACAAAATGAATTGAATAAGGAAAACAAAGAGGGGGGACAAAAATATGTGTGAGAGATGATTATGACAAGTTTAACCAATCTGGATGTGAGAATCTCAAAAGGGAGAGTAGAGAACATAAAGTACAAATAAAATATATATTGTTAAGAATGTAACAAACTGATCCCTTGTGGAAACTAACAGCCATTCACAGAGCTGGGGCTTTGAACATATGGACAAGAGAGGTGAAGAACTTGAAAATTGGCAGAACAACAATGGGCTTATGCTGCAAAACCAGACAATAGATCCATCAACATTCTATTCCAGACCAACATTCTATTCCTGACCAATGTTCTATTCCAGACCAATGTTCTATTCCAGACCAACATTCTATTCCAAACCAACTTTCTATTCCAGACCAACTATGATGTTTCAAAGAAAATTAAGCTATTCCCATAGCTCAAAATGTCATATAAGCCAAAATGGTTGAGAGAATGAAAATGGCAATGCAGGAAATGTCATAGAGGCTCACAGAAACAGTTCCCAAAATATCTGTCTGTTTTACCAAAATAGATGTTGATGGAAATGAAGACATAGGATTGTGTTTACATTACTAGAAATGCGGGAGAAGAATTTCCCTAATCTTTTAGGACCACCTGAGAAATGAACAGAGCTCATAAAATGATTCTTTTATTTTCTGTAATTTCTTATGTTGTTTGAAGATTTCTTAGTTTACTGTTCACATACTCGTATAAGTCTTTGATTTATGTCTGTCCTTGTTTTAGATTATAGCTCAGTGGTTAGTGAACTGGACTACAAAGGAAAAAAAGGTAGGGTTTGATCCCAACCGACGGCTTCCATGCTCACCTAGCCTTTAATGGGTACCAGATTTTTTTTTTCTGAGAAAGTAAAGCGGCATGGGCATAATACCGACCACATTACCACAAAAATCATATGCTGAAGGTCTGTAAAATTTATGGTCACTAACACCATATTCCCCCTCGACGCCAATAGCAATGGAAGAAGGATACAAGAAAGAAGAACACCATATTCCCTATATGCCACTTGGCGTGACAGGGGTACTTTACTTTTTTTTTGTTTTGGATTCTTTGAGCAGAAGACGGCACAGAAGGCAGAAACTTTAGACTCTTTATCTTTGACTTTGTTATGAAGGTCTTTCAGACCTTACACACGACCAGCAGTGTATCTCACCACAAAGCCCTGCTTTAAGCAGGCAAGTCAATCTCAACAAGTGAGCTGATGTCTCCTATTGTTGCTTCTTTCCTCAGTATTCCTTCAAGTGTTTCTCAAGGTCCACTTATTCTTCTTTTATCCACTTGTTCCCATTTGAGGGCCTGCATTGAGATTCTCTTGTTGTCTCTTCTAATGACATGGCCAACATGTGTCCACCTTCTCTCGATTACAGAATGGTATTTTTTATTGTTTCATCATTTCTCTTACTTCTGCACTAGTCTTAGTCTTTTTAGATTAATAATTATTTATTTACTAATGACTTTGGACTTTTATCTGAATGTAGCATATTTCATTGTTTAATTACTATAATATAGAGTGCTTTATTTTTTTTAGTGAATTTATTCCTCTTCTCTTCTTCCTTATTTGCCTTTCAGCACAGAGGATAGGTATGTTTACTGTTTGTTCTATAGATATTCTATTGACACAGATATGTTTACTGTTTGTTCTATAGATCTTCTATTGACACAAATGTTTACTGTTTGTTCTATAGATCTTCTATTGACACAGAATATGTTTACTGTTTGTTCTACAGATATTCTATTGACACAGAATATGTTTACTGTTTGTTCTATAGATCTTCTATTGACACAAATATGTTTACTGTTTGTTCTATAGATCTTCTATTGACACAGATATGTTTACTGTTTGTTCTATAGATCTTCTATAGACACATATATGTTTACTGTTTGTTCTATAGATCTTATTTTGAATTTCTCCTGCTGTTAAGCTTCCTATTGTTTGAATATCTCATCAATCCCTCTATTATTGTGACCTGCCCTTGGATCTGGTGTTCTTGTAGCATTTGTTGATAGCTCAATATGCCCCTACTAAAGATCAACATCTTCTAGTTCCCACATTTTTGTGATGACACAAAAGCTCATATAACCAAGAAGAATTGCTCTATGCCAGATGTCACTCTCAACAAAGTTGAACACATTAAAAAATAAATGTCTAAGGAAAATACTTGGTTTAGCGTGGAACGAATTCAAAACAAACGAGGAAATTAGAGAAATCATCAATCAACCACTAATATCTTCAGTAATCAAGAAAAGACTATGGACACATGTTGGACATGTGATGAAGAGAGATAATAACCAAATAGCAAAGCAAGCCCTCATGTGAGAAACAATAGGTAGGAGGAAAAGAGGTCGACCCAGAGAAATCTAAGAAGAACATTGATCAGGGAGGCAAAGGCAACAGGAATCGGCTCCCCCAATGAGTTCAAGATGCTTGCACAGAACAGACAAATGGTGAGATTTGATAAAATATCTTTGCAAGGATTGAGACTGCTAGAAAAGAAAATTTAGAAAAGAGAAAAAGTATCTGGGTCTATGCCCTATGGGCCGGCTACGGCTCGTAAGGTCAATAGATAGATAGATGTCACTCTCCTTGGGGTAAAATGAGAAGATGATGAGCAACAAGATAATGGTCCTTCTCCTCACCTGTCATGTCGGAGCTTATCTTCCACCAGCTGGGAGATCTGGTCGCAGTCCCTCTCCAGGGAATTAAGTGTATTCTGGATGGTTTGGTTAATAGTCTTCTCAATCTCTCTGCACACTTCCTCAATCTGGTTGGCACAGCGGCTGCCCTGTTAAATACATACAATACATGTAATCTGGTTGGCACAGTGGCTGCCCTGTTAAGTACATACAATACATGTAATCTGGTTGGCACAGCGGCTGCCCTGTTAAGTACATACACAATACATGTAATCTGGTTGGCACAGCGGCTGCCCTGTTAAGTACATACACAATACATGTAATCTGGTTGGCACAGCGGCTGCCCTGTTAAGTACATACACAATACATGTAATCTGGTTGGCACAGCGGCTGCCCTGTTAAGTACATACAATACATGTAATCTGGTTGGCACAGTGGCTGCCCTGTTAAGTACATACAATACATGTAATCTGGTTGGCACAGTGTAAACTCTGTGAAGTACATAAACATACACTAAAGATTAAGATGGTTGGCACAGTGGAAACCCTGTTAAGTACATAAACATACACTAAAGATTAAGATGGTTGGCACAGCAGCTGACTACCCTGTACGAACACATAAAGCTAAAATAGTTGTATATGGACCACTCCGGTACCCATTTTAAGGCTGGGTGAACCAAGAAGCCGTCAGTTGGGATCGAACCCTACCCCTTGTCCTTTGTAGTCCAGTTCACTAACCACTGAGCTATCGTGGCTCCCAAGTACAAACATATACAGTAACCAAATTCAAGAGAGTTAAAGGAAAAATTAGGAAAAGAAAAAGTAATTTTAATGCCATGAAAATAGTAACATCAAAACAAATAACACCAGGGTTAAAACTAATAATAGCAAAATGTTATATCTTCTCAATATTCCTGTATGGTGCAGAAACATGGACATCAGACAGAACAGAAATTTGAATTCTTTGAAATGTGGCTATATAGAAGAATAGGTAGAATTTTATGGAAAGAAAAGAAAACAAACGATGAAGTCTTAAAACAAATAAAAATGAAAAGAGAACAACTAAACACAATTCAAACAAGACAAATGCAATTTTTGGGGCATGTTAAAAGACACAACAGCCTACTAAAATTAATCTTGGAAGGGAAAATACAAGGTAAAAGAAGCAGAGGCAGACCAAGACTAACATGGACGAGTAACATCAAAAGATGGACAAGTCAGCCTATGACAACCTGCATCATCAAAGCAAGAGGCCGAGTGGAATGGAGCTCCATGGTAGCCAACCTTAGATGTGGAGACAGAGCTCAATGATGATGATGAAAAGGGAGAACAAGGGAAGACGACTTGTGAACCAGCAGTTTTGTTTCTCATTCATTTCATGGATTTGTTGAGGGGGTATTTGTTCAATGTGTTGTACACTGGCTCACCATGTGGTGTATAGTTTACAGTCTTTATTTCAAGAAAAAAAGCTTTTCGATTTAGTAAGTAAAAAAGTAAAGGTTCCCCTTGCTAGGCGTACGGGGAATATGGTGTAGTGATCATATTTTTCTATAACCACGGCACATTTTTGGGTGATGTGATCAGTATCACGCCAAGCCGCCTTTACTTCCCAGAAAAATCTCTGGTACCCATTTTTAGAGGCTGGGTGAACCCCAGAGCCTTGTCAGTTGGAAAAAAAATCCGCCATTGCTAGGGATTGAACCCAAACCCTTCTGGTTAGGAAGTGAGCACACTAACCACTCAGCCACCGAGGCGAGCACACTAACCACTCAGCCACCGAGGCGAGCACACTAACCACTCAGCCACCGAGGCGAGCACACTAACCACTCAGCCACTGAGGCGAGCACACTAACCACTCAGCCACCGAGGCGAGCACACTAACCACTCAGCCACCGAGGCGAGCACACTAACCACTCAGCCACCGAGGCAAGCACACTAACCACTCAGCCACCGAGGCGAGCACACTAACCACTCAGCCACCGAGGCGAGCACACTAACCACTCAGCCACCGAGGCGAGCACACTAACCACTCAGCCACCGAGGCGAGCACACTAACCACTCAGCCACCGAGGCGAGCACACTAACCACTCAGCCACCGAGGCGAGCACACTAACCACTCAGCCACCGAGGCGAGCACACTAACCACTCAGCCACCGAGGCGAGCACACTAACCACTCAGCCACCGAGGCGAGCACACTAACCACTCAGCCACCGAGGCGAGCACACTAACCACTCAGCCACCGAGGCGAGCACACTAACCACTCAGCCACTGAGGCTCCCAAACAGATCTACCAGAGTATAAAACCCTTCTGATTTGAAAATATGCCCACTACCTCCAGCCATCCCCTAACACATCAATACAGATCACACTTAAGTGAATTCAAAGTCTAGTCTTTAAGTTCTGTAGTCATGTCACTCTTCTGTTCCCTTTCTTCCTCAACTTTCCTCATATTAATCAGTTTAGAGACACTGGTATTAAAACTGACTGGTCAAATCACTGCAGCCTGACCTCATCCCTGTAGAAGGTCTTTGGTTGAAATGTTGGTCACTCTTGTTGGTCTTGTGTTTCTATGACATAACCATATATTTGTTAACTTGTTCTCTGCACTTTATTTTGCCCTACTCAGAGAGCAGGTGTAGAGATAACATTTGATCATGTCACTGTGATGTACCATCACATCTAGCGACTAAAACCACTTGTATGATTATCTGTCACCTTCTGCTGCAAGGAGTTGAGGGCATGTCAGAACCACTGCTTTTTAATGTTGCAGAACCACTGTTTTAGATGTGGCAGAATCAGTTTTAGACAATCATTAGATGTGGCAGAACCACTGTTTTAGATGTGGCAGAACTGCTGTTTTAGATGTGGTAGAATCAATTTTAGACAATTATTAGATGTGGCAGAACCACTGTTTTAGATGTGGTAGAACTGCTGTTTTAGATGTGACAGAGCCACTGTTTTAGGTATGGCAGAATCAGTTTTAGACAACCATTAGAAGTGGCAGAACCACTGTTTTAGATGTGGCAGAATCAGTTTTAGACAATCATTAGTAGTGGCAGAACCACTGTTTTAGATGTGGCAGAATCAGTTTTAGACAATCACTAGATGCACCAGAACCACTGTTTGAAACAATCATGGATATCTCTACCATTTAAGACTACCTTTTGGTTCATGGAGGGGATGTAGATGGTAGGCATGTCAAACCCAGTGCGGTTGAGACCAGGCCGCTTGCACAGCTCTTGAACTATCTGCATCATGACTCTCTGGAGATAGTAAAACACTCATGTTCAGTCATATGAAATGGGACAATCACATATGTGAAGATCACAGGATTTGGACAATGACATAAGATCACAGTATTTGGACATTAACATAAGATTACAGGATTTGAACAATGACATAAGATCACATGATTTGGACAATGACATAAGATCACAGGATTTGGACAATGACATAAGATTACAGGATTTGGACAATGACATAAGATTACAGGATTTGGACAATGACATAAGATCACAGGATTTGGACAATGACATAAGATTACATGATTTGGACAATGGCATAAGATCACAGGATTTGGACAACGACATAAGATTACATGATTTGGACAATGACATAAGATCACAGGATTTGGACAATGACATAAGATTACAGGATTTGAACAATGACATAAGATTACAGGATTTGGACAATGACAAAAGATTACAGGATTTGGACAATGACATAAGATCACATGATTTGGACAATGACATAAGATCACATGATTTGGACAATGACATAAGATCACATGATTTGGACAATGACATAAGATCACAGGATTTGAACAATGACATAAGATCACAGGATTTGGACAATGACATAAGATTACAGGATTTGAACAATGACATAAGATTACAGGATTTGGACAATGACAAAAGATTACAGGATTTGGACAATGACATAAGATTACAGGATTTGAACAATGACATAAGATTACAGGATTTGAATAAGACATAAGATTACAGGATTTGAACAATGACATAAGATTACAGGATTTGAACAATGACATAAGATTAAAGGATTTGAACAATGACATAAGATTACAGGATTTGAACAATGACATAAGATTACAGGATATGAAAACAATGACATATATGTAGATCACATGTGAGGAGCGACATAATGAACAAATATTACAATGCTGGGGGAATGACATCTAAGAATAACACCACAGTAGGAAAGGACATATAATAAGATCATACATATGCTGGGGGGGACGGGATGGGACATATTGTACAATGTTACAATATTGGGGGATTGACATGGGGGATTGACATCTAAAAGACGACAAGAGGAAACCAAGAAGATTAAACATAACAATCTATAAAAACATAATGTAAGCACTTTAAATTATAAATAATATCAACGTAATGTATGAAATCTAACGTAGTGTCAATATTTTCTATGACAGCCTGTCTCTTTTAACATATCAACACAACATATACTTATCATGCAAGATATCATTTCATGTTATGTCTAGGTTTTCCTGTTTGTCTTCACTAACTAAAACTGGAAGTGAAGAAAAGAAAGAAAAATGCTGCCACGCCCCTTTGACATACAGGGAACATCTATCTATCTATCTATTGTCCTTTCGAGCCGAAGGCACATAAGGCAGAACCACAATCTCAAAAACAGAAACCTTGCGTGCCAAAGTGGCACATATTGCAGAGATCACTGTTCTAAAATATATGGCGCTGTTTCCATAACAATAGTTTTTACAATGACAGCTTGTCAAGCCATCGATCAACCTCCATAGTCGCCTCTTACGACATGCCTGGAAGGTCACAGTGTCACTATACAGGGAATATGCTACTAGTTTATTACCAATTTTTTTGTTTAACCCTCGACACATTTTGATCAGCATGGTCAGCATTATGCCAGTGCCATCTTTCTTTATCAGAAATATCTGGATAAGTCAGGTGAGTTGAATCGAGAAGCAACTTCCTGGTTTCTGTTAAAAATGGAGGATTGATTTTATTCTTCTTGTTATGGACTGTTGATCAGCGGCCTAATAAACCGCCATTGTGAAACATCTATTATCGCTGTGAGACATCACCTAGGGCTTGTAGTGTTTTTAGCCACGCATCTCTATTCTGGGCGAGATGTTCGTCTTGTTATCTCTTCTCGGCACATGTCAGACAAATGTCAATCTTATCTTCCTAATTGTAGATGAGATCATTGGATGCATGATCATTTCTCTTATTAGTTATCTTAGTCTTGAATTCATTCCATTGTTGCAGAGTATTCTCATTAGTCATTTGCCTTCAAAAGTGTTTTATTTTTTTCTCTTTCCCTTTTGATGTTTTCCAGCTTGCACATGCATAATTAAGTGTTGATAATATGTTTGAGTTGGATATTCTAAGTTTAGTGTTCTTGCGTAGTATTTTTTATTTCCAAATTTTGTCCAGGTTTTTAATATTTTTCTGCTACTTTTACTATCCTGCTTCTGATCTCTTTCGTTGTTTCAACTTCTTGATCTATATTACTGCCAATATATATATATATAGTGGTCTACTTTTACTATTGCCTGGTGACTGAGATATATATTGCCATCTGGAGTATTGTTCTTCATTATTTTTTTTTTATTGCTGTAGATATCAAGCACTATTTAACTGAAACAAAAATCTGGACTCTTTATCAAGCTCATGATTATCAAATCAAATGTATTAGCCACCCTTACCTATGCATACCAGAGCTAGAAAACAAATTATCATCATCAAGTACCATGCCTGATGGCGTAGGTGATTATGTCTCTCCACAACTTTCGATCTCGACAGTTATTTATCATTTCTGATGTTGACCTTCTGCCAAGCCATTCTCTTAAGCTGTCCGGTATCTTTTCTCTTTGCTTCCCTCTATCTCTTCATGACCTCAATTTTCCCAGTTGTTACAATATATTTCAGCAGTTCTCTTCTCATTACATGGCCAAAAAATGATGATCGTTTCTTCCTAATAATGGTTATTACCTCTCTTTTTGCTTTGGCCTCTTTTAGAACATTTTCATTACTCTTCTTAGGTGTCCACGGTGTTCTGAACATTCTTCTGTAAAACCACATTTCTACAGACTCCAGTGGTTTTCTTGTATGTTGTCCTATTGTCCATGATTCGCATCCATATGTTAAGACTGGCTCTACATAACATTAAAGAACTTTTTTCCTTGGTTCTATTGTCAAAAATGAATTGCACAGAAAACAACTAAGAAATAGAAAACAAATTAGATGCATTCAAGAGCAAATGTCTCAATAAAGTACTTTGTATACCATGGAATAAATTCAAGACTGTAGTAGCAGTTTGAGAAACTGTCATTATTCAGCAATATCGTCTATAGTCAGGAGAAGAAGGTGGGCATATGTCAGCCACCTGAAGATAAGAGACAAGATATTTGCAAAGTAAGCCCTCAAATGGAAAACAGAAGGAAAGATTAAAAAGAGGCAAGAACTAGCGAAAAACTAAAGAGAACACTAAGTTGAGAAACAACAACAGGAGGCATCAGCTCCTTTGTTGAGGTGGAGAGACTTGTCCAGAACAGGGACAAGTGATGAGATACAAAGCTGATCTTCTTCTTCTTTCCTTCCTCATTTGCCTTTCAGTGTCGAGGGCAGATACAATTTGCGGTCTTTTGCTCTTCTGTTCGCCTCTACTGCTGTTATGTTTCCTAGTGCTTCTAATATTCCGTTGCTCCATCTTTTTCATGGTCAACCCTTGGGTCTGGTGTTCTCACATTTATTGAGGGCGTGTTGTATTTTAATCACTCTGTCTTGTCACGTGGCTAAACCATTCTATCTGTTGTTTCTTCATATTTTCTATATTTCATCCGTTTTGATAGTGTTTTGATATTCCGATTGTTTACGATGAGTGATGATATCGTATTACAGGGAACAGTTGGCTGTGTTTACTTTATGTGCGGTTTCGCCTTATGTCTTTTGGCGTGTGCTGAGACTGCTATGATGGGGACTAGAGCTACCTTTCTTTATTTGGGAGATGAGATAGTATTTCAGATGATTCCACTGGCACGGGTGGTTGAGCAATTATGGATTTTAATTCGTTTGCAGTGATACCGGGGCCTTCCATAACCAAAGAATATTCTATAATAATTAATAATATCAATGTTAGTGTCACAAACAATATTGAAGACCTCACTTGGTTCCATTCATCTCAAAGTTTTTAGTACCATCCATGTATTACGTCATTCATCATTTAGTGAGAAAAGAATGTTTGTAAGTGAAGATATTATTTACAGCCAAAATCTGATATTTTACAATAATCGATCCCCACACATCTGATTTCATCATTTTTTTGTGTGGATTTTCCCTTTTTTTTTATTCTATACCTAAGAGATCTTAAACATGACAACAGAAGAAGTGGGAGATCTGACTAGAGACAGGGATTCTTTCAGACGGGCTGTGGTGAATGTAACATTCTGCAAAGGATATGCAACATGATGATGATGACATCCAAATTCATAGACTAATTGGTTTCAAAGACAACTATACTGAGAATTATTTCAATGATGACTTGATCAATTCCAGTTCCTGATATCTCCCATATAAATTAAGTGCCAAAAAACATGTCCACTAAAGACTTTAGACAAAGATCTAGTTATCCATCTCCTAATCCGTACATTCTTAATCGCTAAGAGTGAACATGAGTTACAAGAAATGTTAGACATTACAATGAAAGAAAGCAAAAATAAGGGGCTCAGCCTTAAATGCAAAAAGACAGAGGTAATGGTAACAACAAAGAAAAAGACATCACATCAGTGCAAAATAAAGACAAGTGGAACAATATTAAAACAGATAAATGGATTTAAATATTTGGGAACTTTGTTAACCTCAGACGGAAGATGTACAAAAGAGGTGAGACACAGAATGGCTCAGGCAAAAGCAGCTTTCCAAAAATGAGGAAAAAATTATGCAATCCATTTTTGACAATAGAAACAAGAAAAAGAGTTCTTAAATGTTATGTAGAGCCAGTCTTAACATATTGATTTGAATCATGGACAATAGGACAACAGACAAGAAAATCACTGGAGTCTGTAGAAATGTGATTTTACAGAAGAATGTTGAGAATACCATGGACAGCTAAGAAGAGTAATGAAAATGTTCTAAAAGAGGCCAAAGCAAAAAGAGAGCTAACTTCCAATATTATAAAGAAACAATCATCATTTTTTGGCCATGTAATGAGAAGAGAACAACTGGAATATATTGTAACAACCGGGAAAATTGAGGGACGAAGAGATAGAGGGAAGCAAAAAGGAAAAATACTAGACAGCTTAAGAGAATGGCTAGGCAGAAGGTCAACAACAGAAATGATAAATAACTGTTGTGATCGAAAGTTGTGGAGAGACATGATCACCTACGCCAACATGCTTGGCACTTGATGATGATGATGAATCCATACATACCTGTCTATCGCTCTCATGGCCAGCCTCATCTGCCTTACTGAGGTAAAACTTGATCCTGTCTGCGTGTTTGTCATTCAACGACTCCACCAGATTGAGTGTCCGTTTACACAAAGCTTGCCCGATGGGATCGAAGAACACAAAGATCAGGTCTGCAGTGTCACCTGGAGAAACATCAAATGAAGATGGTCACAACGAAGATAAGTACACTATACTAGTTATCAGGATCTGTGAATCCAATGATACAGAAGAGATATTAGTTATCAGGATCTGTGCATCCAATGATACAGAAGAGATATTAGTTATCAGGATCTGTGCATCCAATGATACAGAAGAGATACTAGTTATCAGGATCTGTGCATCCAATGATACAGAAAAGACACTAGTTATCAGGATCTGTGCATCTAATGATACAGAAGAGACACTAGTTATCAGGATCTGTGCATCCAATGATACAGAAGAGATACTAGTTATCAGGATCTGTGCATCCAATGATACAGAAGAGATACTAGTTATCAGGATCTGTGCATCCAATGATACAGAAGAGATACTAGTTATCAGGATCTGTGCATCCAATGATACAGAAGAGACACTAGTTATCAGGATCTGTGCATCTAATGATACAGAAGAGACACTAGTTATCAGGATCTGTGCATCCAATGATACAGAAGAGATATTAGTTACCAGGATCTGTGCACCCAATGATACAGAAGAGATATTAGTTATCAGGATCTGTGCATCCAATGATACAGAAGAGATACTAGTTATCAGGATCTGTGCACTCAAAGATACAGAAACCATACCTCCAGCAATGAGTGGACACATGTACTGAAGCTTCAAAACTTGGAAGGACTAGATGGTCTAGATGTCAGCCTCTTGACAGGAATGTCCTGGGTTTAAAACGACTGAGATTTTTCTTTCTGAATTGATGGTTTCTCTATGATATTTAAATTACTCCTCTGAAACACAATGACAGCAGAAGGCTGACTTGATAACTTATCGTGCTCCAAACCCAAAGCATGTGGGTTCAAATCATGGTAGGGTTAAACGTTTTCTCTGTCGGCGGTGAAACAAAAACTTTCGACTTGAAGACCTTGTAGCGACTGTACAGAACAAGCTGCCTTTATTCTTTGGTCCTAAAAGTACTCCCCCTGGTAGACTCAGAAACGGGATAATGTAAATATTTTTTTTGTGGGTAACATTTACATTCAAAGGCATAAACTGAATCTTGAGTTATTTGCGGGTCACCATCACTGCATTCCGAACATGCCCATAGGTGCTCAGATCCCCTCCACAGCAAGTCCTGCAGTGTCCAGTGACTGTGACTGACGACTCCAGTTCTGTGTTAGTTGATAAGTCTTCTTATACGCCAACTAAGTTTCTCGTTTCTGGCTGTGGCCATCTTAACTCCCATCTCTGTTATCCCAAGGAGTGACGTGGACTCATGGTTGTCGAAGCCCTATGCACTTCCCACATCTCGGAGGGCATTGATGATGTCTGCCTGATCCATTGGTTGACCGTCTTCAATGACAGCGCAGCTAGCCAACCTCTCTTTATTTCCCCATACTCCCACATGTCCAGGAACGTAGACAAAGGTGCCCTTATGTATTTTTGACTTCTGTAATGACTCTACCCATTGCATACGTACAGAGCCCGTCTCCACTTTTTTATTGTCATGCTCACTGAATCACTCAGTATACAGGCGTGGGTGTTGTCATGTGACTCTAACCAGATGAATATATGCTGATATATCAACCATTCACATTTCACAGCCGTATGTTGCTGGGGAAACTGTACGTTGCTAGAGGAAACCATATGTTGCTAGAGGAAACCGTATGTTGCTAGAGGAAACCGTATGTTACTAGAGGAAACCGTATGTTGCTGGGAAAACTGTATGTTGCTAGAGGAAACCGTATGTTACTAGAGGAAACCGTATGTTGCTAGAGGAAACCGTATGTTGCTGGGGAAACCGTATGTTGCTAGAGGAAACCGTATGTTGCTAGAGGAAACCGTATGTTGCTAGAGGAAACCATATGTTGCTAGAGGAAACTGTATGTTGCTAGAGGAAACCGTATGTTGCTAGAGGAAACCGTATGTTGCTAGAGGAAACCGTATGTTGCTAGAGGAAACTGTATGTTGCTAGAGGAAACCATATGTTGCTAGAGGAAACCGTATGTTGCTAGAGGAAACCATATGTTGCTAGAGGAAACCGTATGTTGCTAGAGGAAACCGTATGTTGCTAGAGGAAACCATATGTTGCTAGAGGAAACCGTATGTTGCTAGAGGAAACCATATGTTGCTAGAGGAAACCGTATGTTGCTAGAGGAAACCATATGTTGCTAGAGGAAACCGTATGTTGCTAGAGGAAACCGTATGTTGCTAGAGGAAACCGTATGTTGCTAGAGGAAACCATATGTTGCTAGGGCTAAAAAAATGTCTTACAAGTTTGAGTTAGTTTCTTTCTTCTGAAAAACACAACTGGCTGAGAACACAAAACAAAAAAAACCTGTCCATGTGCAACGATTCATACTGTTATCCCACCAGTGTCGTCAGACTTTGCACGGTGAGTTTTTCTACAAGTCTCTAATCTAGGCGAGCCACTCAAACTCAGCAAGAGAAATGATGCCTGTTGTCATTGCCTCTCTTATAAATGTTTTTTTCCTAAGTGTTTCACTAGGCCAGTCATTTTCTTTTGTCTGATGTTTCCCATTTGAGGTCTTCATTTGTGGCTCATTTGGTATCTGTTCTCATCACAGAGCCAACATGTCCATCCTCATTTCTTGATAATGGATGACCACATTGGTTGCATGATCATTTCACTTCTGTACTAGTTTTGAATTAATTCCAAAGTACTGTCCTAAGAGGGGAGCCGCGGTAGCTCAGTGGTTAGTGAACTGGACTACAAAGGACAAGGGGTAGGGTTCGATCCCAGAAAGCAACATTCTGTAAAGGGCAAGCAACTAGAAGATAATGATATAATATGCCACTTCAACATTAAAACATGCGATTATGCCAAAATGATGGCACATATTGATGATGACGTAATGTGTGCCACTTCAATACTAAGACGTGCAATTGTGCCAAAAAGATGGTGTATATTAATGACATAATATGCCATTTCAATATTAAAACATACAGTTGTGCCAAACAGATGGCACATATTGATAATGAAATAAAAACAATGATACTGAAATCTTTATACAAAACTACGCAACAGTGAAGAATCTGATCACCAGAAGCGGGTACTGTCAAGCAAATGTTTCAGCCCTTTAGCTTCTTGAGTTAAACAGCATGGCACATAATGATGATAATGTAACTGATAGGAAACTCTACATACAAAGCTTTGGTTGGTTGGTTGGTTGCATTCGCCCGATGACTAAAGTATTCCAGAGTATCGTAGTAGACTAGAATATTCCTCTTTATCATCCGCCCTTACAAGGACGTAGTGGGCGTGTCTGCGTTGTGTTGTGGTTTGCAGTATAACTGTTATATTTGCGCCTTTCGGCCCAACACATCCGACTTCAGCACGATACAAAGCTTTGAAACATGGGGCATTATAACCACTGGAAATTTGGAACCCACTGGACAAGTATTTCGGTGCTGCAGCTTCTTGAGCTAAATAGCACGGCACACAATGATGTTAACCTAAACCTATCTCCCTGTGGGCAAAGATGAAACTCACTAACCCCGCCCATATGTTGCTACTCTAACAACAGCAGCTGGTGCAGCCCATAACCTCCCATCATTGTCTTGATTTAACGACCTTGGATGCTCGCGAGCGTATGCCATCAACGTGTCAAATATGTTCACCACTACTATGCTTGTTTTTGAAAACACCATCCCCAGGCTATGATTAGACATTTATCATCTGTGACAGACAACTGTGTCCGCGAGGTGTGTAGATTTAGATATGACTGTGATACTTACTATCACGTGGTAAATGTGTGCTTTATTCAGCAGAATGGATGATACAAGATTACTGATATTTTGTACTAAGGTAGATGTAGAAAGTAAGGAAGGACATACTAAGATAGACGAACAAAGTAAGGAAGGACATGCTAAGATAGACGAACAAAGTAAGGAAGGACATACTAAGATAGACGAACAAAGTAAGGAAGGACATACTAAGATAGACGAACAAAGTAAGGAAGGACATACTAAGATAGACGAACAAAGTAAGGAAAGACAGATTAAGGTAGATGTAGAAAGTAAGAAAGGACAAAATAAGGTAGTCAGAAAGTATGAAAGGACTGACTAAGGTAGACAGAAAGTAAGAAAGGATAAACTAAGGTAGACAGAAAGTAAGAAAGGACAAACTAAGGTAGATAGAAAGTAGGAAAGGACACACTGAGGTAGACAGAAAGTAAGAAATGACAAACTAAGGTAGACAATGTAAGAAAGGACACACTAAGGTATAAATAAAGTAAGAAAGGACAAACTAAGGTAAACAGAAAGTAAGGAAGAACAGACAAAAGGTATCCAAGAAGTAAGGAAGGACAGACAAAGGTATCCAAGAAGTAAGGAAGGACAGACAAAGGTATACAAGAAGTAAGGAAGGACAAACAAGGGTATACAAGAAGTAAGGAAGGACAAACAAAGGTATACAAGAAGTAAGGAAGGACAAACAAAGGTGTACAAAAAGTAAGGAAGGACAGGTTAAGGTAGACAGACAATAAGATGGTGGGATTGGATGATGGGTGGTCTAAAGGTAATACCGTCAACCTCAGCAAAATAATGTCTGTGGATTAAATCACGCAACAGGTGGTGGGTATTTTCCTCATGATGATTAAATCACGCAACAGGTGGTGGGTATTTTCCTCATGATGATTAAATCACGCAACAGGTGGTGGGTATTTTCCTCATCATGATTAAATCACGCAACAGGTGGTGGGTATTTTCCTCATCATGATTAAATCACGCAACAGGTGGTGGGTATTTTCCTCATCATGATTAAATCACGCAACAGGTGGTGGGTATTTTCCTCATCATGATTAAATCACGCAACAGGTGGTGGGTATTTTCCTCATCATGATTAAATCACGCAACAGGTGGTGGGTATTTTCCTCATCATGATTAAATCACGCAACAGGTGGTGGGTATTTTCCTCATCATGATTAAATCAGGCAACAGGTGGTGGGTATTTTCCTCATCATGATTAAATCACGCAACAGGTGGTGGGTATTTTCCTCATCATGATTAAATCACGCAACAGGTGGTGGGTATTTTCCTCATCATGATTAAATCACGCAACAGGTGGTGGGTATTTTCCTCATCATGATTAAATCACGCAACAGGTGGTGGGTATTTTCCTCATCATGATTAAATCACGCAACAGGTGGTGGGTATTTTCCTCATCATGATTAAATCACGCAACAGGTGATGGGTATTTTCCTCATCATGATTAAATCACGCAACAGGTGGTGGGTATTTTCCTCATCATGATTAAATCACGCAACAGGTGGTGGGTATTTTCCTCATCATGATTTCTTCAGATTTATGAAGTTCAACACTTTCACAATAAATGGCAACATAATTGGAGAACTCAGTTATGCTGAGTTCGACACTTTCACAATAAATGGCAACATAATTGGAGAACTCAGTTATGCTGAGTTCAACACTTTCACAATAAATGGCAACATAATTGGAGAACTCAGTTATGCTGAGTTCAACACTTTCACAATAAATGGCAACATAATTGGATAACTCAGTTATGCTGAGTTCGACACTTTCACAATAAATGGCAACATAATTGGAGAACTCAGTTATGCTGAGTTCGACACTTTCACAATAAATGGCAACATAATTGGAGAACTCAGTTATGCTGAGTTCGACACTATCACAATAAATGGCAACATAATTGGAGAACTCAGTTATGCTGAGTACAACACTTTCACAATAAATGGCAACATAATTGGAGAACTCAGTTATGTTGAGTTCAACACTTTCACAATAAATGGCAACATAATTGGAGAACTCAGTTATGCTGAGTTCAACACTTTCACAATAAATGGCAACATAATTGGAGAACTCAGTTATGCTGAGTTCAACACTTTCCCAATAAATGGCAACATAATTGGAGAACTCAGTTATGCTGAGTTCAACACTTTCACAATAAATGGCAACATAATTGGAGAACTCAGTTATGCTGATGACACAGTCCTCCTCTCAAACGGAGCAGAAGAATTAAGAGACAATCGAGTGTGTTAAAAAACACATTGAAGGGCAAAATCTCTATACAAATATACAGCGCACTAAGATAATGTTGAATATGAAAACAAAAAGCCAACACAAAATCATTAAAAGTGATGAACATGAAATACTAACAAATTACGAATATCTGAAATATGTAGCACTACAATGGAAGCTGCCAGAAGGAGATCAAAACAAAGATTCTATCTATCTATTGACCTTTCGAGCCGTAGCCAGCCCATAGGGCATAGACCCAGATACTCTTTCTCTTACCTAAATTTTTATTCTAACAGTTTTCAATCCTTTTAAAGATATTTTATCAAATAACGCCATTTGTCTCTGTTCTGTGCAAGCAACTCTCATTGAGGGAGCCGATTCCTGCTGCTATTGCCAACAAAGATTAGTAAAAGTGAAATAATTAAACTCCATGAAGAACACCTGACACAATACCAGCATGGCAGTACATTTGAAATTACTGAGGACATGTATCTTTCTTGTGTGTATTGTCACACTCCCTAGGAAATGTAGGGAACTGAACTTAGTCGGGGTCAATGCGGAGGTCAACGGTCTTATCTGGGATAACACTGATGAGAAATATGTAATCATCAATACAGACGGATCTGTAATGCGACACAAAAGGAGTGCATGGGCATTTACAACACGCTCGGCAGGCAGAATAGTCAAGGAAGAGAGTGGATATGTTGACCACGAGTAGCAGAACGATGAAAGTGATGGCAGTGACCAGGGCATTCATTTGGTTAGAGTCACAAGACTACACCCACGCCTGCATACTGAGTGATTCGATGAGCATGATAAAAAAAGTGGAGGCGGGCTCTGTACGCATGCACTTGGTAGAGTCGTTGCAGAAATCAAAAATACGTTAGGTCACCTTTGTCTATGTCCCTGGAGATGCGGGTGTACGGGGAAATGAAAGAGCGGCCAGGTTGGCTAGCTGCGCTGTCGTTGAGGACGGGCAACCAATGGATCGGGCGAACATCATCAATGCCCTCCGAGATGTGGGAAGAGCACAGGACTTCGACAAACACAGATCCACGTCACTTCTTCGGATGAAAGAGATGGGAGTTAAGATGGGCACAGTCATCTTTAGTGGTCGTGTAAGAATATTTATCAACCAACACAGAACTAGAGTCATCAGTCGCTGGACACTGCGGGACTTGCTGAGGAGGGGATCTGAGCACCCTTGAGCATATTTGGAGTGCAATGATGTTGACCCGCAAATAACTCATTAACCCAATGTATCTTTTCGATAGCAACATATAATTGTGAATCATTGACAATCTCGAAAACAGCAAGGAAGAAAATTGATTCTTTCGAAACAAAATTCTACAGAAAAATCCTTATATCTTGGATAATGAAAAAAAGCAAAGAAGGAATATTAAAAGATTTAAACATTTAAAAATGAACTGAGTTATAAACATCATTCTATATAGGAAATTAAAATGCTATGGTCAAGTTAAAAGGTACAGAGGGATGGAAAGAACAATAGTGGAAAACTTGGTTCCTGTGTGGCGCATCAGGGAGAACCAAGAAGGTGATTTCAAGACATCAAGGAGACGTTGAATATGATAACAGAAGAAGTGGGAGATCTGGCTAGAGACAGAGATTCTTTAAGACGGGCTGTGTTGAAATGCAACGTTCTGTGGGAGATCTGGCTAGACACAGAGATTCTTTAAGACGGGCTGTGTTGAAATGCAACGTTCTGTGGGAGATCTGGCTATATTCTTTAAGACGGGCTGTGTTGAAGTGCAACGTTCTGTGGGAGATCTGGTTAGAGACAGAGATTCTTTAAGACGGGCTGTGTTGAAGTGCAACGTTCTGCAAAGAACATGTGACCTGATGATGCTTTTTTCTCTTCGTGGTTCTGTCAAAATGGAAAAAAAGTAGCAACAGAAAAAAGCAAATAAACAGATAAAAAACATCAATTATGAAAAAAAAGTACTATATAACTCAGCATTTGTGGCATCGTTGTGTTATTAGCGTGGATTCTAAGTGGATATTAACAGCTAAAGAGAAAAGAAATATCACAACTACTGAAGTGAGGTGTTTTTGAAGGACACTTAGAGTGACGATAAGGGGGTTATTCAGTTATTTGTGAGTTAACATTCATTGAGTTATGTGTGAGTTATCATCATTGAGTTATTTTGCGGGTTATCATCATTGAGTTATTTTGCGGGTTATCATCATTGAGTTATTTGTTGGTTATCACCATTGAGTTATTTGTTGGTTATCATCATTGAGTTATTTTTTGGGGTTATCATCATTGAGTTATTTTTTGGGTTATCATCATTGAGTTATTTGTGGGTTATCATCATTGAGTTATTTTGCGGGTTATCATCATTGCACTCAGAACATGCCCGTAGGTGCTCAGATCCCGTCCTCAGCAAGTTCCGTAACATCCACCGACTGACCACTCCAGCTCTGTTTTGGTAGATAATTACTCATATGCGCCCACTAAGTTTCTCGTGTCTGGATGTATTCATTATCGCTCCCATCTTTTCACCCGAAGGTGAGACATGCACTCGTGGCTGTCGAAGTTCTCTCACCGCATCTTGGAGAGCATTGATTACATCCGCTCGATCCCCTGGCTGACCATCCTCATCGACAGCACAACTAGCGAGCCTATCCGCTCTTTCATTACCACATACTCCCGCATGTCCAGGGAGGCAGATGAAGGTAACTCTATATATCATTTACTTCAGCAAAGGCTCGCCGCCGGCGTACAGAGCCCGACTCCACTTTTCTTGTCATCCTCATCGAATCACTCAGTATACAGGCGCGGATGTAGTCTTGTGACTCCAACCAGATGAATGCTCTAGTCACAATCATCAACTCCATCATCATACAACTTGTGGTCATAACATATGCATCACTGCCATTCTTTGACTGTTCTTTCTGCAGAGCATGCTGTAAATGCCCATGCGCTTCTTCTATGATACGTGATAAACTAAGAAACGGAGAAACCATGAAAAGAGAGGAAGTAACACGAAAACACATACAGAAGTGAAATCTTAAAAGAATGGCAAAAAAAACAGAACGACTTGGAAAGTGTTTGTTGAAGACTTATGCTCCACTGGGAGCTAAAAAGGTAGAAGATGAAGACATACAGAACCTTATGAACATATATTCCTAATATACTTTAAGACATGAAGAGATCCCTGCATTTTAAAATTATTTTGTTTACACACAAATTCACATAGTCAGCACTTACCGAGCCAAGTGATAGCCTTGTTGACATCAAACGGGTACTTCATGTCCCCATCGACCAGGCCTGGCGTGTCCACAAAAGTTACCAGACTAAACTTCTTCTGTTTTGAGGTTGAGATCTCTGTGGCCAGATAGTCGATCACGCCTGAAGCCATGAGAAACGATTAAATTATTATAGACAATAGGCAGCTGCTAGATAAAGAATGGTTCCCTGCGTCAATGGCAGTCATCAGACACACTATCAGTCATCTAACATAAGAGGTAGCTAACATATGTGTCATCTAACATACGAGGTAGCTAACATATGTGTCATCTAACATAAGAGGTAGATAACATATGTGTCATCTAACATACGAGGTAGCTAACATCCGTGTCATCTAACATACGAGGTAGATAACATATGTGTCATCTAACATACGAGGTAGCTAACATACGTGTCATCTAACATACGAGGTATCTAACATACGAGGTAGCTAACATATGTGGCATCTAACATACGAGGTAGCTAACATATGTGTCATCTAACATAAGAGGTAGATAACATATGTGTCATCTAACATACGAGGTAGTTAACATATGTGTCATTTAACATACGAGGTAGCTAACATATGTGTCGTCTAACATACGAGGTAGCTAACATATGTGTAATTTAACATACGAGGTAGCTAACATATGTGTCATCTAACATACGAGGTAACTAACATATGTGTCATCTAACATAAGAGGCAGCTAACATATGTGTCATCTAACATAGGAGGCAGCTAACATATGTGTCATCTAACATACGATGTAGCTAAAATATGTGTCATTTAACATACGAGGTAGCTAACATATGTGTCATCTAACATACGAGGTAACTAGCATATGTGTCATTTAACATACGAGGTAGCTAACATATGTGTCATCTAACATACGAGGTAGCTAACATAGGTGTCATCTAACATACGAGGTAGCTAACATATGTGTCATCTAACATAAGAGGTAGATAACATATGTGCTTTAACTACATGGATTAAGTGAGACACTTTAACTATATCGATTACGACAGACACTTTAACTGAATGGATTAAGTGAGACATCTTAACTGCATGGATTAAGTCAGACACTTTAACTATATGGATTAAGTGAGACACTTTAACTGTATGGATTAAGTCAGACACTTTAACTACATGGATTAAGTCAGACACTTTAACTGTATGGATTAAGAGTCAGATTATGTGCGGCTAGAATCCACTATAACCATATAAATGAGTCGGGGAAATGGGTGGCCTAGAGGTAAGCCGTCAGCCTCTGGATAGGAAGACCCAGGGTTCAATACCTGCGGAACTTTTTCAAAAATCGAATCCGTGGTTAATTAGTTGACTTAACCCTCCCCTTGCCTCAGAGATTCCATGTCTAGCCCTCTCAAAAAACAGCGGAAAAACAGGGGGTATCGTGTGCACTTGCGCACGTTAAAGGACTCTTGGCAGTTTAAACAAAACGGAAAGGTGGGCAAATATTGTTACACAAATTTACTCATCTATGTCGATGACGGATGTGTCGGGTCAAAAGGCGCAGATATCGCGGCGTTGTCATAAACTAGCGACACAATACACCCACGCTCATTTAATGTGTGGAGGCAAAGAGAAGGAAGAGAGGATATAAATGAACACAGCCTCCGTAAACAGGGTCCCTCGTTGAACGTCTGTTGACTCACTCCGGTGGGCGGACACAAGCAGTCAACCACAGCCCTTCATTTGGCAGCTCCCAACATGAGCAGAGGATAGCTGACCAAAGGAGGAGCTACAGTGAACCGCTAGACATATCCTCTCTTTATCATGGACGCAATATGGCCTCCTTTGGGAACTTTGTTAACCTCAGACGGTAGATGTACAACAGAGGTGAGATGCAGAATGGCTCAGGCAAAAGCAGCTTTCCAAAAAATGAGGAAGATACTATGCAATCCATTTTTGACAATAGAAACAAGAAAGAGAGTTCTTAAATGTTATGTAGAGCCAGTCTTAACATATGGATGCGAATCATGGACAATAGGACAACAGACAAGAAAATCACTGGAGTCTGTAGAAATGTGGTACAGAAGAATGTTGAGAATACCATGTGCAGCTAAGAAGAGTAATGAAGATGTTCTGAAAGAGGCCAAAGCAAAAAGATAACTTATGTCCAATATTAGGAAGAAACAATCATCATTTTTTGGCCATGTAATGAGAAGGGAACAACTGGAATATATTGTAACAACTGGGAAAATTGAGGGACGAAGAGATAGAGGGAAGCAAAGAGAAAAGATACCAGACAGATTAAGAGAATGGCTTGGCTGAAGGTCCACAACAGAAATGATAAGTAACTGTCGTGATCGAAAGTTATGGAGAGATATGATGACCTACGCCAGCAGGCCCGGTACTTGATGATGATGAATATGGCCTGAGGTAGACATAAAATCAGTTGAGGCGTTGAGCTACGCCTCTATTCACAAGAAACATTACGCACAAATCCAATACTAAGGGGTCAGAGACTAAGGTGGCTGGGTCATGTAAGAGGTATGGACAACAACCGTACTCCCAACATATGTTGTATGGCGAAGTTAGGGACGGAAAGGGCAGAACAGGGCTGAGATATAAGGATGTTTGCAGGGCTTCCGTCATTGAGTTAACTCCCTTCTAGTGAAAGAAACCGGGAAAGGCTGACATCAGATCGTAGCAGATGGAGAATAATATTTTTAAAAATTAAAAAAAAACACGGCACAGCAATATTCGAGGAAGCGAAGGAGAGAAAAGACGAGGCCATGCACTAGAAATAGATCTTTCTGCAGTCGAATCTGTCCATCCAATATTGGCAAATTCAGCCACGAGAAAAGCTGCTCAGTAAAACAACATCCAACATAAAACAATATATAACCAAACTGCTGACTAATCAGCATTGCTTGTTACCAACCGCCCGTCAAGAGTCCAAATGACATACAATATGGGCAAGGGCACATACTAGTACATACTCCACCACCCAGCTGATGTATCCAGTGAACAAGTTGAACATCTTTTCTCTCTCTCCCGTTGAGGTAATAAAAACAAGTGTATTCCCCCACCTCTGGGTGTTATCATCCAGTGAATTCCGATAATCTTACGTGTCAAGGGAAACAACTGGATTGACGATAAGGTAGTCAAAGAAAAGATAAATCAAAGTCTTGTGCAGATTAAATGCGTTTTGTTAACTTTTGTCGTGCATGTCATTGGATGGTGAGATTGATTTGAGATGTGTAACGATAAAACAGGCAAATGGTGATTTGACATAGATAAAACAGGCAAATGGTGATTTGACATAGATAAAACAGGCAAATGGTGATTTGACATAGATAAAACAGGCAAATGGTGAGTTGACATAGATAAAACAGGCAAATGGTGAGTTGACATAGATAAAAGAGGCAAATGGTGATTTGACATAGATAAAACAGGCAAATGGTGATTTGACATAGATAAAACAGGCAAATGGTGATTTGACATAGATAAAACAGGCAAATGGTGATTTGACATAGATAAAGCGATGTCAGGTAAATGGTTAATGGAGGGAAATAGCGATCAGAGACATATGATAACTAAGAAATTAACGATTGGTGACAGTGACAACAAGTAAGGGTGATTGGAGACAAATAGCTATAACATATAGATGGTGATTGGAGGCAAATGACGACAACAAATGGTGACTGGAGACAAATAGTAATAAAAATGGTGATCGGAGATAAATAGTGATAACAGATAGTGATTGGAGACAAATAGCGATAACCTATAGATGGTGATTGGAGACAAATAGCGATAACCTATAGATGGTGATTGGAGACAAATAGCGATAACCTATAGATGGTGATTGGAGACAAATGGTGACAACAAATGGTGACTGGAGACAAATAGTCTTTAAAATGGTGATCGGAGATAAATAGTGATAACAGATAGTGATTGGAGACAAATAGCGATGACAAAAATAAATGCTGATAACAGACAAATAACGATAATATATATGTGATGATAACAGACCAATAGCGATAACATATAGATGGTGATTGGAGACCAATAGCGATGACAAAAATAAATGGTGATTGGAGACCAATAGCGATAACATATGGATGGTGATTGGAGACCAATAGCGATGACAAAAATAAATGGTGATTGGAGACCAATAGCGATAACAAAAATAAATGGTGATTGGATACAAATAGCGATAACATACAGATGGCGACTGAAAACACATGGCGATAACATATAGATGGTGAATAGATACAAATAGCGATAACAAATACATGATGAATGGAGGACAGATATCGATAACAGGGTTAAATGATAACGGCATGAAACTGATGGGTGGAGACAGGATAACAGGTAAATGGAGACAATAAGCAAGACCATGTAAATGATGATTATATTCAAATGGTGATTGAAAGAATATAAAGATAAGATAAGTAAATGGTGATTGAAAGCATATAAAGATAAGATAAGTAAATAGTGATTGAAAGCATATAAAGATAAGATAAGTAAATGGTGATTGAAAGCATATAAAGATAAGATAAGTAAATGGTGATTGAAAGCATATAAAGATAAGATAAGTAAATGGTGATTGAAAGCATATAAAGATAAGATAAGTAAATGGTGATTGAAAGCATATAAAGATAAGATAAGTAAATGGTGATTGAAAGCATATAAAGATAAGATAAGTAAATGGTGATTGAAAGCATATAAAGATAAGTAAATGGTGATTGAAAGCATATAAAGATAAGATAAGTAAATGGTGATTGTAAGCATATCAAGATAAGATAAGTAAATGGTGATGAAAGCATATAAAGATAAGTAAATGGTGATTGAAAGCATATAAAGATAACTTGGATAACTTATAATAAGTGAACTTGGGTACAAGCAAACAACAACAATAGCCTCCCCTTTCCCCGAACTGTCACCCACAAGTGAACTCGGGTACAAGCAAACAACAACAATAGCCTCCCCTTTCCCCGAACTGTCACCCATAAGTGAACTTGGGTACAAGCAAACAATAGCAATAGCCTCCCCTTTCTCCGAACTGTCACCCACAAGTGAACTTGGGTACAAGCAAACAACAACAACAATAGCCTCCCCTTTTCCCGAACTGTCACCCACAAGTGAACTTGGGTACAAGCAAACAACAACAACAACAATAGCCTCCCCTTTCTCCGAACTGTCACCCATAAGTGAACTTGGGTACAAGCAAACAACAACAATAGCCTCCCCTTTCTCCGAACTGTCACCCACAAGTGAACTCGGGTACAAGCAAACAACAACAACAACAGCCTCCCCTTTCTCCGAACTGTCACCCACAAGTGAACTAGGGTACAAGCAAACAACAACAATCACAGCAACAAACATCAACAAAACAGACAAGCTAAAGAAGGTGATGAAGATGATGATATCGGCGATGGTAGATGGCGTGGGGACAGCTCTTCATCAGGCAGCTTGATCATGTGACACAAGTCTACCAGGTGAAGAGCCGACACACACCTCCATGTAATCTCCGCACCCAAAATACTTGACTATATGAAGATAATGAAAACTTTAATTGAAACAGAAATAATGCCAGTAAAAGGTTTCCTCCATGCCAAGCGTATGGGAAATACAGTAAGTGACTAGATTTGTCCATGACCACGGCACGTTATGAAGGTTGTGTGTACAGCATGACAGCAAGCCACCTTTACTTTCTAGAAAAAACAATCTGCGGGTTATGAAGGTTGTGTGTACAGCATGACAGCAAGCCACCTTTACTTTCTAGAAAAAACAATCTGCGGGTTATGAAGGTTGTGTGTACAGCATGACAGCAAGCCACCTTTACTTTCTAGAAAAAACAATCTGCGGGTTATGAAGGTTGTGTGTACAGCATGACAGCAAGCCACCTTTACTTTCTAGAAAAAACAATCTGCGGGTTATGAAGGTTGTGTGTACAGCATGACAGCAAGCCACCTTTACTTTCTAGAAAAAACAATCTGCGGGTTATGAAGGTTGTGTGTACAGCATGACAGCAAGCCACCTTTACTTTCTAGAAAAAACAATCTGCGGGTTATGAAGGTTGTGTGTACAGCATGACAGCAAGCCACCTTTACTTTCTAGAAAAAACAATCTGCGGTATCAATTTTTAGAGGCTGGGTGTAAAAACGATGTTGTTAATGAAACGTAGACCTGATACAGAATGTGTAAATTAGCAGTAGATAGTAGTGATAGTTTTTTCGGCCCTAAAACAACAACAAAAATAGGATTCTGGAATGTGCGAACAATGGCCGCTCCGACGAAACATGCACAGGTCGCGAGCGAGATGGACAGATACGATCTAGATATTTTAGGATTAAGCGAAATGCGCTGGCCTGGAACAGGTAGGAGATCTATTGATAATAAAATAGTAGTTTTTTCTGGAAGGGAAGATGGAAAACACCGTGAAGGAGTAGGCATAATGATGACAGACAAAGCTGCAAGAAGTTTATTAGAATGGGAACCGGTAAATAGCCGTCTGATACGAACACGATACAAAACAAAACATGGAAGACTTTCAATTATTCAATGTTATGCGCCTACTAACGAAGCTGATGATGAAGTTAAGGATGATTTTTATAACCAACTGCAACAACTTATAAACAAAATACCAAAACACGATCTTTTAATTGTAATGGGAGACTTCAACGCCAAAGTAGGACAAGATAACGCAGGAGTGGAACATGTGATGGGGAGAGAAGGCTGTAATACAACAAGTCAGAATGGAGAAAGATTAATAGAATTATGTTTAATAGAAAATTTAGTTATAGGTGGGACATTATTTCCACACAAAAATATCCACAAAACAACATGGATATCTCCTGATGATAGAACATCAAATCAAATTGACCACCTATGTATTAAACAACAATTCAGATCATCATTAATAGATGTAAGAGCATACAGAGGTGCTGATGTTAATAGTGACCACAACCTGTGCATTGGGAAAATAAGATTAAAATTTAGAAACCAACAGAAGAGGTCAATTACACATAAAATTGATAGTCATAAACTGAAAGATGAAGCCATAAAGGAAAAGTTTAACATAGAGCTAAGTAATTGTTATTCAGCACTTGGTGAAATAGACTTAGATATCAATGAAATGTGGGACTCACAGAGCAAAATACTAATGACAGCAGCAGAAGCAAGTGCTGGACTGAAGAAAATGGAAAAACGAGCTTGGATCTCAGACACCACATGGAAATACATCAAAGAAAGAAAAGAAGCAAAGAGAGCCATGACTAATGTAAAGACAGATCTTGGAAAGGTTCTGGCAAAAGCAACATACAAAGAATTAGACAACAAAGTGAAAAGTTCGGCAAGAAGAGATACAAGAGCTTATATAGACAACTTGGCAGAGAAAGCAGAGACAGCTGCAATTACAGGAGACAGCAGAACTCTTTATACTGTACAAAAGATGCTGACAAACACCTATACATCCAGTGGAACACCAATTCTAGACAAATCTGGATTAATGCTAACAACAAGCGCAGACATAAAAGCTCGTTGGGCGGAACACTTCAAAGAAATTCTTAACCGTCCACTACCTCACAGTTTAATAGATTTTGAAGCTGAAACACCAGCAGCAGAATTAGATGTAAATTTAGATGACTTCACCTTGAGTGAAATAGAAACCACCTTAAAGCTAATGACCAATAACAAGGCTGCTGGAGAGGATAAGTTAACAGCTGAGATCCTCAAGGCAATTGATAGCCATAATTTAATACATCTCCAAAAAATGTTCAACATCATTTGGAAAACAGAGAAGACGCCTCATAAATGGAAAAAAGGAATCATTGTTAAGATCCCAAAAAAGGGCAATCTTAGAGATTGTAACAACTGGAGAGGCGTGACACTTTTGTCAGTTGCCTCAAAGTTATTCTGTAAAATCATCCTAAATAGAATAAAGGATTCAATAGATACAGTGATGCGTGAAGAACAGGCTGGGTTTAGAAAAGGGAGAAGCTGTCTTGACCACATTTTCACTCTACGACTTATATTGGAGGAACACATTGAAAAGCAAAAACCTTTTGTACTTAACTTCATCGACTTCAAAAAAGCATTTGATAGTATTCATAGAGATTCTTTGTGGAAAATTCTGAAGCAATATGGCTTACCATCAAAAATCATAAATATTATCAAAGACATGTATGATGGTTACACATGTGCAGTTCGAACAGAGGAAGGACTGAGCGAATGTTTCCCAATAGAAACTGGGGTTAAACAAGGATGTATTTTATCGCCCTTGTTATTTGGAATTGTTATGGACTTCATAATGAAGAAATGCTGCACTGGTAATAAAGGCATCGAATGGATACAAGGAGACCATTTGGAGGACCTCGACTTTGCTGATGACATAGTTCTCATCAGCAGTCAGATAAAAACGATGCAGGAAAACACAAATGAACTATCATCAATAGCCAGCAAAATTGGGCTTGAGGTCAATCATGAAAAGACTAAAGTCATGAAAAGTTTAATTCCAACAAGTGACAAAATATACATGGAAAACAAACCAGTAGAAGAGATCGATCACTTTATCTATCTTGGAAGTCACATTGATCGAGAAGGGGATACGAGCAAAGAAATTAGAATCAGACTGGCTAAAGCAGCAATGTCTTTCAGAAGCCTTGAAAAGTTGTGGAAATCAAAACTCATTAGCACAAACACAAAACTTAGGCTATTCAAATCAAATGTACTATCAACCCTTACGTATGCGTGTGAAAGCTGGAAAACAACAAGAGATATAGAAACAAAGTTGAACGCATTCGAAAATAAATGTCTAAGGAAAATACTTGGTATAGAATGGAACGAATTCAAAACAAACGAGGAAATTAGAGAAATCGCCAATCAACCACTAATATCTTCAGTAATAAAGAAAAGACGATGGTCATACGTTGGACATGTGATGAGAAGAGATAATAATCGAATAGCAAAGCAAGCCCTCATATGGGAAACAACAGGTAAAAGAAAAAGAGGAAGACCCAGGGAGACACTGAGAAGAACATTGATGAGAGAGGCAAGAGCAGCAGGAATCGGCTCCCTCAATGAGATAGAACTGCTTGCACAGAACAGAGACAGATGGCGAGATTTGATAAAATATCTTTAAAAGAAAACTGCTAGAACAAAAATTCATATAGGAGAAGGTGTATCTTGGTCTACGCCCTATGGGACGGTTACGGCTCGAAAGGTCAATAGATAGATAGATAGATAGATAGGGTGAATCCCGGAGCTTTGTCTGTCGCAAAAAATTAGTCTGCCACTTCTGGGCATTGAACCAGGACCTTTCAGATGCGTATGTATGTATAGCACGATACGAGATATCATTCACAAACACGTCGGTGGTTAGGATAGAACGATATAGACGCGACAGTTCTCATACACCAGAGACGCGACCTGTTGGGAGTGACTGTAGGCACTCTCCTTTCGGCGTTGTTGTTTGAAGTTGTCGTCCACACAGTCGACGTGGCTCGCACTGGAGTTCAACCTTGCTAACGCCAAAACCGACAATGATAAATGGTTGCGTATCGCCTTGTCTTTGCAAAAACTAACGCAGTTGCTTAAATCGTGTCAGTTGTTTCGTTTGTTTTAAATGTGGGTTTTAAATGTGTGTTTTAAATGCGTGTTTTAAATGTGGGTTTTAAATATGGGTTTTAAATGTGTGTTTTAAATGTATGTTTTAAATGTGTGTTTTAAATGTGGGTTTTAAATGTGTGTTTTAAATGTGTGTTTTAAATGTGTGTTTTAAATGTGGGTTTTAAATGTGTGTTTTAAATGTGTGTTTTAAATGTGTGTTTTAAATGTGTGTTTTCGAGGAACCTGGAGTAAGGAAGTGACTTAATACACTCTATTCGATGAAAATCAACATGAATCGTCGCCTGTGCCGCCGATTAGGGTTGCATGGTAGTCGACCTTGTCAACAAATTTTGTCAACTTGATTTGACGGGAGCTGTAACATGAGTGGAGCGAATATGGTCACATTCCAAACTGAAGTTACACTGATTCCATGAATAGAACAGAACAAAACGAGCAGGCCTCTTTAGTTTGTAAACAAAGTAAGTCAACCAATCATTATTGCTCTAATCTGCTTCTTGTTAACAAGAAGCCGAGTTCACCTTTGACACAAGTTCAAAGTTCAAAACCCTTGACATACATGTACTCCGATGTTTACTATAGAACATAAATATAGCACGTTAGTGGACACGAATTCTGACGTTGTTCTGCACTTTTCCTTCACTGAAAAGATACTGTAAATAGATGACTTTGGTGGTTAGCGATGTCGCTGGACCGGTTTTAACAAGTCTGAAGGACTGACTTATAAGGCAGAAGAATTCTGGTCTCTATTCACGCCCTTAGGGTTAGTTTTTTCTTGCAATATTGCGTTCCTGTCCATATCAACAGCGCATTTTACGAGTGATATGGTAGGTGGCATGCTTAACTTGAACAAAATAATTATGAATGGTAAGCTGTGTCAGCCTGGGCAGGAAACACAAACACGCACGCACACAACGAATTTAACTAACCCAAAGACTTAAAAAGATCGTTTCCCCATCAAGACCAGCTCCTTGTCGTGGGGATGCGGTTTAACAGTCACCAGGGATTGAAAACAAAGACTGGCCAGGCCTTCCTACACCCGAGCAAGACCAGAATCTGCTGTAGCTAGTTTAAGTGCTTTGTGGGAGGAAAAGGTGGTCTAATCTATCTGGAGAGCTTAGTGGGACAAGTATAAACACCTCACAGAAACAGTCTGATCTATCTGGAGAGCTTAGTGGGACAAGTATAAACACCTCACAGAAACAGTCTGATCTATCTGGAGAGCTTAGTGGGACAAGTATAAACACCTCACAGAAACAGTATCTCTGAGACTGGTGACTGGGGGATATCTCTGAGACTGGTGACTAGGGGGATATCTCTGAGACTGGTGACTAGGGGGATATCTTTGAGACTGGTGACTAGGTGGATATCTCTGAGACTGGTGACTGGGGGATATCTCTGAGACGTGACTAGGGGATATCTCTGAGACTGGTGACTGGGGGATATCTCTGAGACTGGTGACTAGGGGGATATCTTTGAGACTGGTGACTAGGGGGATATCTTTGAGACTGGTGACTAGGTGGATATCTCTGAGACTGGTGACTGGGGGATATCTCTGAGACTGGTGACTAGGGGGATATCTCTGAGACTGGTGACTGGGGGATATCTCTGAGACTCGTGACTGGGGGATATCTCTGAGACTGGTGACTGGGGGATATCTCTGAGACTGGTGACTAGGGGGATATCTCTGAGACTGGTGACTGGGGGATATCTCTGAGACTGGTGACTGGGGGATATCTTTGAGACTGGTGACTGGGGAATATCTCTGAGACTGGTGACTAGGGGGATATCTCTGAGACTGGTGACTGGGGGATATCTCTGAGACTGGTGACTAGGGGGATATCTCTGAGACTGGTGACTGGGGGATATCTCTGAGACTGATGACTGGGGGATATCTTTGAGACTGGTGACTAGGGGGATATCTCTGAGACTGGTGACTGGGGGATATCTCTGAGACTGGTGACTAGGGGGTTATCTCTGAGACTGGTGACTAGGGGGATATCTTTGAGACTGATGACTGGGGGATATCTTTGAGACTGATGACTGGGGGATATCTCTGAGACTGGTGACTAGGGGGTTATCTCTGAGACTGGTGACTGGGGGATATCTCTGAGACTGATGACTGGGGGATATCTCTGAGACTGGTGACTAGGGGGTTATCTCTGAGACTGGTGACTAGGGGGATATCTTTGAGACTGATGACTGGGGGATATCTCTGAGACTGGTGACTAGGGGGTTATCTCTGAGACTGGTGACTGGGGGATATCTCTGAGACTGATGACTGGGGGATATCTTTGAGACTGGTGACTAGGGGGATATCTCTGAGACTGGTGACTGGGGGATATCTCTGAGACTGGTGACTAGGGGGTTATCTCTGAGACTGGTGACTAGGGGGATATCTCTGAGACTGGTGACTGGGGGATATCTCTGAGACTGGTGACTAGGGGGTTATCTCTGAGACTGGTGACTAGGGGGATATCTTTGAGACTGGTGACTAGGGGGATATCTCTGAGACTGGTGACTGGGGGATATCTCTGAGACTGGTGACTAGGGGGTTATCTCTGAGACTGGTGACTAGGGGGATATCTTTGAGACTGGTGACTAGGTGGATATCTCTGAGACTGGTGACTAGGGGGATATCTCTGAGACTGGTGACTAGGGGGTTATCTCTGAGACTGGTGACTAGGGGGTTATCTCTGAGACTGGTGACTAGGGGTTATCTCTGAGACTGGTGACTAGGTGGATATCTTTGAGACTGGTGACTAGGTGGATATCTCTGAGACTGGCGACTAGGGGATATCTCTGAGACTGGCGACTAGGGGGATATCTCTGAGACTGGCGACTAGGGGGATATCTCTGAGACTGGTGACTAGGGGGATATCTCTGAGACTGGCGACTAGGGGGATATCTTTGAGACTGGTGACTAGGTGGATATCTCTGAGACTGGCGACTAGGGGGATATCACAGCGACTGGTGACTAGGGGGATATCTCTGAGACTGGCGACTAGGGGATATCTCTGAGACTGGCGACTAGGGGGATATCTTTGAGACTGGTGACTAGGGGGATATCTTTGAGACTGGTGACTAGGGGGATATCTCTGAGACTGGTGACTAGGGGGATATCTCTGAGACTGGTGACTAGGGGGATATCTCTGAGACTGGTGACTAGGGGGATATCTTTGAGACTGGTGACTAGGGGGATATCTCTGAGACTGGCGACTAGGGGGATATCTCTGAGACTGGTGACTAGGGGGATATCTCTGAGACTGGTGACTAGGGGGATATCTCTGAGACTGGTGACTAGGGGGATATCTTTGAGACTGGTGACTAGGGGGATATCTTTGAGACTGGTGACTAGGTGGATATCTTTGAGACTGGTGACTAGGTGGATATCTCTGAGACTGGCGACTAGGGGGATATCTCTGAGACTGGCGACTAGGGGGATATCTCTGAGACTGGTGACTAGGTGGATATCTCTGAGACTGGCGACTAGGGGGATATCTTTGAGACTGGTGACTAGGTGGATATCTCTGAGACTGGCGACTAGGGGGATATCACAGCGACTGGTGACTAGGGGGATATCTTTGAGACTGGTGACTAGGGGGATATCTCTGAGACTGGTGACTAGGGGGATATCTCTGAGACTGGTGACTAGGGGGATATCTCTGAGACTGGTGACTAGGGGGATATCTTTGAGACTGGTGACTAGGGGGATATCTTTGAGACTGGTGACTAGGGGGATATCTTTGAGACTGGCGACTAGGGGGATATCACAGCGACTGGTGACTAGGGGGATATCTTTGAGACTGGTGACTAGGGGGATATCTTTGAGACTGGTGACTAGGGGGATATCTTTGAGACTGGTGACTAGGGGGATATCTCTGAGACTGGTGACTAGGTGGATATCTCTGAGACTGGCGACTAGGGGGATATCTCTGAGACTGATGACTGGGGGATATCTTTGAGACTGGTGACTAGGGGGATATCTTTGAGACTGGTGACTAGGGGGATATCTTTGAGACTGGTGACTAGGGGGATATCTTTGAGACTGGTGACTAGGGGGATATCTCTGAGACTGGTGACTAGGGGGATATCTTTGAGACTGGTGACTAGGGGGATATCTTTGAGACTGGTGACTAGGGGGATATCTTTGAGACTGGTGACTAGGGGGATATCTTTGAGACTGGCGACTAGGGGGATATCTCAGCGACTGGTGACTAGGGGGATATCACAGCGACTGGTGACTAGGGGGATATCTTTGAGACTGGTGACTAGGGGGATATCACAGCGACTGGTGACTAGGGGGATATCTTTGAGACTGGCGACTAGGGGGATATCACAGCGACTGGTGACTAGGGGGATATCTTTGAGACTGGTGACTAGGGGGATATCTTTGAGACTGGTGACTAGGGGGATATCTTTGAGACTGGCGACTAGGGGGATATCTCTGAGACTGGTGACTAGGGGGATATCTCTGAGGCTGGTGACTAGGGGGATATCTTTGAGACTGGTGACTAGGGGGATATCTCTGAGACTGGTGACTAGGGGGATATCTCTGAGACTGGTGACTAGGGGGATATCTTTGAGACTGGTGACTAGGGGGATATCTCTGAGACTGGCGACTAGGGGGATATCACAGCGACTGGTGACTAGGGGGATATCTTTGAGACTGGTGACTAGGGGGATATCTTTGAGACTGGTGACTAGGGGGATATCTTTGAGACTGGCGACTAGGGGGATATCACAGCGACTGGTGACTAGGGGGATATCTTTGAGACTGGCGACTAGGGGGATATCTTTGAGACTGGCGACTAGGGGGATATCACAGCGACTGGTGACTAGGGGGATATCTTTGAGACTGGCGACTAGGGGGATATCACAGCGACTGGTGACTAGGGGGATATCTTTGAGACTGGCGACTAGGGGGATATCTTTGAGACTGGTGACTAGGGGGATATCTTTGAGACTGGCGACTAGGGGGATATCTTTGAGACTGGCGACTAGGGGGATATCACAGCGACTGGTGACTAGGGGGATATCTTTGAGACTGGCGACTAGGGGGATATCTTTGAGACTGGTGACTAGGGGGATATCTTTGAGACTGGCGACTAGGGGGATATCTTTGAGACTGGTGACTAGGGGATATCTTTGAGACTGGCGACTAGGGGGATATCTCTGAGACTGGCGACTAGGGGGATATCTTTGAGACTGGTGACTAGGGGGATATCTCTGAGAATGGTGACTAGGGGGATATCACTGAGAATGGTGACTAGGGGGATATCTTTGAGACTGGTGACTAGGGGGATATCTCTGAGACTGGTGACTAGGGGGATATCTTTGAGACTGGTGACTAGGGGGATATCTTTGAGACTGGTGACTAGGGGGATATCTTTGAGACTGGTGACTAGGGGGATATCTCTGAGACTGGTGACTAGGGGGATATCTTTGAGACTGGTGACTAGGGGGATATCTCTGAGACTGGCGACTAGGGGGATATCTTTGAGACTGGTGACTAGGGGGATATCTCTGAGACTGGCGACTAGGGGGATATCTTTGAGACTGGTGACTAGGGGGATATCTTTGAGACTGGTGACTAGGGGGATACCACAGAGACTGGTGACTAGGGGGATATCTCTGAGACTGGTGACTAAGGGGATATCTTTGAGACTGGTGACTAGGGGGATACCACAGAGACTGGTGACTAGGGGGATATCTCTGAGAATGGTGACTAGGGGGATACCACAGAGACTGGTGACTAGGGGGATATCTCTGAGAATGGTGACTAGGGGGATATCTCTGAGACTCGTGACTAGGGGGATATCACAGAGACTGGTGACTAGGGGGATATCACAGAGACTGGCGACTAGGGGGATATCACAGAGACTGGCGACTAGGGGGATATCACAGAGACTGGTGACTAGGGGGATATCACAGAGACTGGCGACTAGGGGGATATCACAGAGACTGGTGACTAGGGGGATATCACAGAGACTGGTGACTAGGGGGATATCACAGAGACTGGTGACTAGGGGGATATCACAGAGACTGGCGACTAGGGGGATATCACAGAGACTGGTGACTAGGGGGATATCACAGAGACTGGCGACTAGGGGGATATCACAGAGACTGGCGACTAGGGGGATATCACAGAGACTGGCGACTAGGGGGATATCACAGAGACTGGCGACTAGGGGGATATCACACAGACTGGCGACTAGGGGGATATCACAGAGACTGGTGACTAGGGGGATATCACAGAGACTGGTGACTAGGGGGATATCACAGAGACTGGTGACTAGGGGGATATCACAGAGACTGGCGACTAGGGGGATATCACAGAGACTGGTGACTAGGGGGATATCACAGAGACTGGTGACTAGGGGGATATCACAGAGACTGGTGACTAGGGGGATATCTCTGAGACTGGTGATTAGGGGGATATCACAGCGACTGGTGACTAGGGGGATATCTCTGAGACTGGCGACCTGGGGGACATCATAAAGTCTTGTGACCTGGGGTGACATCACAGAGACTGGTGACCTGGGGGGGGGAGGGAGGGGGATAGCACAGAGACTGGTGACCTGGAGGGACATCACAGAGACTGGTGACCTGGGGGGACATCACAGAGACTGGTGACTAGAAATCACAGAAAAGTATTTGCGTGACAAAAGGTTTTGCGCGGGAGATATGCGTCATAATTGACGTCAGTAAGAGAGTATGTACGTCATGAGTTCTAGGTGTGGGATGATACGCGTCATAAGTGATATCTGAGAAGAAGAACAATAACTTTATCATGAGTGGATTGACAGAAAAAAAAGAGGAGACATTGTGCAATGAGAAGTAAACTAGGACAGAAGCATGAAACCTGTGTACCGGTATCTCTCTCTCTCTCGGAGATAGGAGGAGGAGGAAAGAGATGTGATATCTGATATTCAACACAAGTTATACAGTATCAGCCTATCCTATAATTACTTTGCTTTACGCCAGATTAACTGTCAGGAGTTGAAAATCGTTGCCTGCGGAGGGACGGGGGCTGAGACGTGTCTGGCAAGTTGTGAACTCAAAAACCCATAAATTAAAAATGAAACCGAAGTGTTGGATCAAGCAACATGTGCCAACTGGCACACTGAAATGAAATAACTGTAGAGCTACAGCGCAATGTGGCTTTCGCCATAACATTAAGATAAATATATGAAGCCCGTTCAGTACAGTTAAATAACATATGAACAGGTAGGGAAGAGATCTAATCTATTGACTAGCTTTGTCAGAAGGTTCGAGAATTAACGAATTAAAATAATTCATCATCATCGTGTGCCCTCTCCGCAACGAAGGTTGGCTACCATGGATCGCCATTCTACTCTGTTTCTTGCTTTGATGGTGCAGGCTGACATAGATTGACTTGTCCATCTTTTGATGTTACTCGTCCATGTTAGTCTTGGTCTGCCTCTGCCTCTTTTGCCTTGTATTTTTCCTTCCAATATTACTTTTAATAGGCTGTTGTGTCTTTTAACATGCCCCAAAAATTGTAATTTGTCTTGTCTTAATTGTGTTGAGCAGTTCTCTTTTTATTTTCAGTTGTTTTAAAACTTCATCGTTTGTTATCTTTTGTTTCCATCCAATTCTACCTATTCTTCTATAAATCCACATTTCAAAGGCTTCAATTTTCTGTTCTGTTTTCTTGTCTAATGTCCATGTTTCTGCACCATACAGGAATATTGAGAAGATGTAACATTTTGCCATTCTTAGTTTCAGCCCTACTGATATTTGTTTTGTTGTTAGTATATTTTTCATGGCATTAAAATTACTTTTTGCCATACCTATTCTTTTGTTTATTTCAATTTAAAATAATTAATCTTTCGAAATTATGGTCGGCATTCTTTAGAAAGAACAAAAAAATGAAAGACTAAACAAGGTTATATCTTTCGATTTTGAAATTGGAAATATCTTGTAGATTTAGTTTTGACGATCCTTGTAAAGTATTCTTTAGAGAAAAAAACACCCTGTTCAGAATCGACAGTCATTCAAGAGATAAACATGAATAGATAAATAAACAGTCGTATTTATAATAACTTGTATGTTAGACATACGACAACAGGTGTACACATAAACTGATATGCGGACGAACTGATATGCGGACGAAAAGGTGTAAATAGGTTAGATTGTTACCTGCCTTACATTAGTCAAAGCCCTTCCTCGCATAGGTCAGATTGTTACCTGCCTGACATTAGTCAAAGCCCTTCCTCGCATAGGTCAGATTGTTACCTGCCTGACATTAGTCAAAGCCCTTCCTCGCATAGGTCAGATTGTTACCTGCCTGACATTAGTCAAAGCCCTTCCTCGCATAGGTCAGATTGTTACCTGCCTGACATTAGTCAAAGCCCTTCCTCGCATAGGTCAGATTGTTACCTGCCTGACATTAGTCAAAGCCCTTCCTCGCATAGGTCAGATTGTTACCTGCCTGACATTAGTCAAAGCCCTTCCTCGCGTTTTAATCCTCCCTGTCACAACCTAACCCACACATTTATCCAAACCTCTCTCTCACATTAATCTATCTTTCCCCACAAATTTATCTAAACCTTCCTCTCACATTAACCTAACTCTCCCCACACATTAATCCAACCCTTCCACTAATATTAACCTAACTCTCCCCACACATTAATCCAACCCTTCCACTCATATTAACCTAACTCTCCCCTCACATTAATCCAACCCTTCCACTCATATTAACCTAACTCTCCCCACACATTAATCGAACCCTTCCACTCATATTAACCTAACTCTCCCCTCACATTAATCCAACCCTTCCACTCATATTAACATAACTCTCCCCTCATATTAGCATAACTATCCCCTCACATTAATCCAACCTTTCCCCTCATATTAACATAACTCTTCCCCTCACATTGACCCAACCCTTCCCCTCATATTAACCTAACCCTTCCCGCCACATTAATCCAACTCTTCCCCTCATATTAACCTAACCCTTCCCCCCACATTAATCCAACCCTTCCCCTCACATTAACCTAACTCTCGCCTTACATTAATCCCACCCTCACTAAAACACACCCCAGACACCACACACTCACCTTCAATCTGCCGAAGCGGCTCCAGGTATGGGTAGAGGTGAAGCGTGGCATTGCCCTGCAGAGAGAAGCAAACAGTGGGTGAGTTCATGAGACCTCTTGATATCCTGCCATTGCACTGAATGGGAGAAACACAAACTGGGAGAAACACAAACTGGGAGAAAAACAAACTGGGAAAAACACAAACTGGGAGAAACACAAACTGGGAGAAACACAAAGGGGAGAAACACAAACTGGGAGAAAAACAAACTGACAGAGACATCAGGTATAGGCATTTATCAGGAGAGTATTTGTTTATTGTTTATTGGTGTTCGTTGTTGAGTTGACATGGCAGCACTCATAGCAATCCCACAGGTGCCCGATTTTTTCAGGAGACGATGAAATGTCTGAATGCAGTGATTCCGATGCAAGGTGAATGATGTATGATTTAGTGAGAGGGAGAGACAGAGAGAAAGTGAAAGACAGCATGAGAGAGGGAGAGAGAGAAGCGAAAAAGGAATTGGATATGGGTGGGAGAAAAAGAGAAAAAATTATTAGAAGATATACAAAATATAGTGACACGTATAACACAGAGAGAAAGAGAAAGGGAGAAGAAAGAAATGGGGGGGGGGGGGGGCAAAATAGACAAAAAAAACCCAAATATAACGATATTGAAAATGAGTGAGACAGAGAGATAGAAAATAGAAATGAGAATGAAAACAGAAGAGAGCTGACGAAAGCGAGAAGAAGAGAAAAAAAAGAGAGAGAAAGATAATAGGGGAAAGAATACAATAATAAAGTAACAAAGAAAATGCGGGTCGGAAATAGAAACAATAACAGAAACAATAACAGAAACAATAACAGAAACAATACTAGAAACAATACTAGAAACAATAACAGAAACAATAACAGAAACAATAACAGAAACAATAACGGAAACAATAACAGAAACAATAACAGAAAAAGAGATGAAAATAAAAATAAATGTGACCAGGAATGAAAGAAATGAGAGACAGAGGTTGGAAATGACAGTACAATTATAAACGTAGAATCATCATCATCATCTGGTACCGTGCCTGCTGGCGTAGGTGATCATGTCTCTTCACAACTTTCGATCTCGACAGTTATTTATCATTTATGTTTCAACCTTCTGCCAAGCCATTTTCTTAAGCGGTCTGGTATCTTTTCTCTTTGCTTCCCTCTATCTCTTCGTCCCTCAAGTTTCTCAGTTGTTACAATATATTCCAGCTGTTTCCCTTCTCATTACATGGCCAAATAATGATGACTGATTCTTTTTAATATTGGAAATTTACTCTCTTTTTGCTTTGGCCTCTTTCAGAACGTTTTCATTACTCTTCTTAGCTGTCTATGGTATTCTCAACATTCTTCTGTAAAATTACATTTCTCCAATCCCCAGTGATTTTCTTGTCTGTTGTCCATGATTTTCATCCATATGTTAAGACTGGCTCTACATAACATTTAAGAACTCTTTTTCTTGTTCTATTGCCAAAGATGGATTGCACAGTATCTTCCTCATTCTTTTGGAAAACTGCTTTTGCCTGAGCCATTCCGCATCTCACCTCTGTTGTTAAAAAGAAAATATAAACAAGATAAAGAGAGTGGTATGACACACAAAGTGATCCGCGATAGCTCAGTGGTTAGTGAACTGGACTACAAAGGACAAGAGGTCGGGTTCGATCCTGATCGACGGCTTCCGAGTTCACCCAGCCTTAAATGGGTACCGGATTTTTTTTTCTGGGAAAGTAAAGCGGCACGGGCGTAATACCGACCACATTACCCCCAAAATCATGTGCCGATGGTCTATAAAAATTAGGGTCACTAACACCATATTCCCTATACACAACTTGGCGTGACGGGGCTCTTTACTTTACTTTGGCACACAAAAACTGAAATATTTGACAAAGATTAAATACACGACAATCATGACACTGAATATTGATCCCAATTCAACTGTGAAGTACAGCATGCCACTGTCACACAAAAAATGACGCAAACTTCAGGGAAAGTGATAACAAATGGACTCATGGGTCTTCGTAAAGTATGACAGAAATGTACCGGGCGCGGTCAGAAGTTTGACAAGTCAGGCCATGCTAGTGGGATACATGTCAGTCGCGAAAAACCGAGTGTAAGGCAAGGGTTTCTTCGAGTCTAAGTGACAAGTCAGGGCGTGGTGTTGTGAAGTTTTTGCGTTTGTTGTGTTTGCAACGAATTAACAAAAAATAAACAAAACTATCAATGACGTATAAAAGATGCCCAGCGTCACAGCATGTAAAATAATGTGCAGGGAATGAACTGTTATCATCATTATACTCAACGTAACTGGAGTGTACGGAGAAATGGAATAAAAAATATAGAACAAAAAAAAAGAAAAAAAACTAGAAAAAAAACGGCATGGTTAAAGCTTTATGTAATAAGTCTTCTTTCTTCTTCTTCTACCTTTTTAAGCTCCCAGTGGAGCATAGGTCTTCAACAAACACTTTCCAAGCCGTTCTGTTTTTTTGCCATTCTTTTAAGATCATTCCATGTCTTCCCCATCATCTTCATCTCTGTTTCCATCTGTCTTCTCCAAGAATTCCTTGGTCTTCCTCTTTGTCTTTTCCCCTGGGGATTCCAAAAAAGGGCCTGTTGTGTAATACTCTCAGTTGGCTTCCGTAGTGTGTATCCTATCCAACGCCATCGTCTTCGCTGTATCTCTTTATCCACTTATGTAATAAGTGGACGACACAAATTTGAACGACGTTTTGGCTCAAGTCGCTGGACACTGCGGTAAACTTGCTGGGGATCTCAGCACCTATGGGCATGTTTGGTGTTACATTGATGGTAACCCAGAAAACAACTCTTATAACAGATAATAAAACCATAGATAAGATATTTCAATTCTACTGGATCAGAAGACTAAACAAACCAAACGTTTCGACTCTATTTTCCTCATCTTGTACCTACGCCAGCTTTGTCACGGAACATATGTTTATGGCGTCTATTCCAGGCTGAAAACACAGAAGGAAGAGGAAATACACTTTTCTGGCCATTACACAATACACTATAGTCTGGGATTACAACATCTATCAGGCTTCAGGGGCGTAGGAAGGCGAGATTTTGGAGGTGGGAGCGCCTGTCAAAACCCTTGTGGGTAGAAAGGTGCTAGGGGTTGAAAAGACATCAAAGTACTTGCAACGTCATCAGCTGCTAACAGCAAAGCACATCTCTCCACAGTTATTCACAATATTAGATTAATGAAATATCAGATTAATGAAATATCAGATTAATGAAATACCAGATTAATGAAATACTAGATTAATGAAATATTAGATTAGTGAAATATCAGGTTAATGAAATACCAGATTAACGAAATATTAGATTAACGAAATATTAGATTAACGAGATATTAGATTAATGAAATACAAGATTAATGAAATACCAGATTAATGAAATTTCAGATTAATGAAATATTAGATTAATGAAATATTAGATTAATGAAATATTAGCTTAAAGAAATATCAGATTAATGAAATATCAGATTAATGAAATATCAGATTAATGAAATATTAAATTAATGAAATATTAGATTAATGAAATATTAGATTAATGAAATATTAGATTAGTGAAATATTAGATTAATGAAATATTAAATTAATGAAATATTAGATTAATGAAATATTAGATTACGACAATACATTTTGAAATACAATTTAAGATATAGCTTCAATATAGAGCCATTTGTCGGTTCCATTTTTGAGACTAACAAATGGACAAGACAACTAAAAAACAATAAGAACTGTGTACATAGTAGACCAACGAATGTCGTGAGAACCGTTTATTGTCATATAGTGCTACAGCAAAAAACCTCTGTTGTCACGATATCTTCAACAGAATAGCAAGCTTCACCATTACACTACAGAGATAACAGCTTCACTATTAGTGTCCATGAAGTGACTATCTATGTCAGTCTATGTCAATAGAAGTGAGAAAGAGAGTTCATCGGTGCTATATAGAGCAAATTCTGACCTATGGAAGCGAATTATGGACCGTAAACAAACAACGGAAAAGACGATTAAAGGCAACAGAGATGGGACCCCTCAGAAGAATGTTGAAATCCTAGATAGCTAACAAGACCAACGAGGGAATTCTCAAAGAGGCCAAAAAATAATAATAAATAAATAAGAGGCTCCTAAGAAACATAAGAAAAAAAGAATCAATATTTTCCGGGCACATCATGAGAAGAGAAAAGTTGGAATACTTGGTTACAACTGGCAAAACACAGGGAAAGAGAGATCGCTGACGACAAAGAGAAAATATTGGATAGCTTGGTGTCATGGCATGGAAAACGGTCAACAACAGAAGTGATACGATGCACGGTAGATAGAAGATTGTGGAAGGATATGATCGCCTACGCCAGCCGGTATGGCACATGATGATGATGAAGTAACCATTCATGTCTATAATCTCCTCAGAGAGCGTTCAGAAAGCACATTTGTATCTATTTCTAATCTTTTTAAATGCTTTATCTCTGCTTGGTTAATGTTTGCTTTAATCACGACGATGATTTACCGCAAACGCCTGCGGCTATGATTTATTTGTAAAAAGTAATATTTCATTAGAAAGTTTAAAAAAACATACGCGCGAGCACGTCAATCAAGTGATGGCAAGGCGTGGCTTAGCGTTCGTGTTAGACGGGGTTCAATCCCCGTTTCGAGTTAGAAACACAGGGATGACATTTTAATTTGTGTTTCTCATTCTTGTTGGAAATTATGTTATTATTTATTATTTTTAAATGCTCCATTACTTACATACCAGTGTGTGTGTGTTGCATGCTTGTTCCTTATGAAGGCCTATTGAGCTGAGACATCGTTCAAGTTAGTGTCGTTCATTTATAACGTGGAGCTTGAACAATGCTGTTCATTTTTCTGTGTATTTTATTTTCATTTCTCAATCCGCTTGACGCTCATCCGTCACCTCGACCCAAGAGATAACGAAAATAAGTATCTAGCTCAACATGGTGGGAAAGATAAGCAGCAATGATAGAGAGCACTGATCTGCTCATCTTTAAAAGCAGTAGCGACTACTAACGTGAAAACTGAACCTTTCATCTTACTTTACAAGACATGAAAATATGCCTCGGTGAACCGTTTATCCTTAAAGTCAAAATTGGTAAACATTACATAAGACGTTATAGATGGGACTAGTCAAAAGTGGTGAACATTACATAAGACGTTTTAGTTGGGAATAGTCAAAACTGGTAAACATTACACAAGACGGTATAGATGGGATTAGTCAAAACTCGTAAACATTACATAAGACGTTATAGTTGGGACTAGTCAAAACTGGTAAACATTATATAAGACGTTAGAACATTACACAAGACGTTATAGATGGGACTAGTCAAAACTGGTAAACATTACATAAGACATTATAGATGGGACTAGTCAAAACTGGTAAACACTACATGAGACGTTTTAGTTGGGACTAGTCAAAACTGGTAAACATTACATCAGACGTTATAGTTGGGACTAGTCAAAACTGGTAAACATTATACAAGACGTTATAGATGGGACTAGTCAAAACTGGTAAACATTATACAAGACGTTATAGATGGGACTAGTCAAAACTGGTAAACATTACATAAGACGTCATAGAACATTACACAAGACGTTATAGAACATTACACAAGACGTTATAGATGGGACTAAATGCTTCTTGACCCTTGCTGGGGTCAACGAAAGTAGTATAGGTTCCGTCTTATGCGATTTAAATGTGTCACTGCACCTTCCTCTATTTTATTTAGAACATTTCGTGCAAGCCCCACATTTGTTTTTTGGTGAGGACCCTTGGTTGACCTGATCCGGTTTGACATGGTATAATGTTTATATCGATTGTGACCGGCTGACTTTGGAAACATGTACTTGTAAGGGGTTTTATATAGAGAAGTAGTAATTTGGTTTAAAAAAAAATGGTATCAGAGGTTATTCGTGACATCATCTATGATGTGACTGTTTTTCTTTATGACTTTTTCTTCATGACTTCTTGGTACTCTCTGAGCTATAATCTGAGATTCTTTTAGACGGGCTGTGATGAATGTAACGTTCTCCGGAAGATCAACGATATAGTCATTGTGTATCATCATCAAGTACCAAGCCTGCTGGCGCAGGTGATCATGTCTCTCCACAACTTTCGATCTCGACAGTTATTTATAATTTCTGTTGTTGACCTTCTGGCAAGCCATTCTCTTAAGTTGTCTGGTATCTTTTCTCTTTGCTTCCCTCTATCTCTTCGTTTGTCCAAGACATTCTCTTAAGTTGTCTGGTATCTTTTTCTCTTTGCTTCCCTCTATCTTTTCGTTTGTCCAAGACATTCTCTTAAGTTGTCTGGTATCTTTTCTCTTTGCTTCCCTCTATCTCTTCGTTTGTCCAAGACATTCTCTTAAGTTGTCTGGTACCTTTTCTCTTTGCTTCCCTCTATCTTTTCGTTTGTCCAAGACATTCTCTTAAGTTGTCTGGTATCTTTTCTCTTTGCTTCCCTCTATCTCTTCGTTTGTCCAAGACATTCTCTTAAGTTGTCTGGTACCTTTTCTCTTTGCTTCCCTCTATCTCTTCGTTTGTCCAAGACATTCTCTTAAGTTGTCTGGTATCTTTTCTCTTTGCTTCCCTCTATCTTTTCGTATGTCCAAGCCATTCTCTTAAGTTGTCTGGTATCTTTTCTCTTTGCTTCCCTCTATCTTTTCGTTTGGCCAAGCCATTGTCAACATTTTCTGTAAAACCACAAGGGAGGAGAGAGAAGTCTAGAAGGGAAAGAGAGAAACAGAGAGAGAGAGGAGGGAAGGAGAGAGAGAGAGAGAGGAGGGAAGGTGAGAGAGAGAAGTGTAGGAGGGAGGCTAGGTGGGAGGGAGGCTAGGTGGGAGGGAGGCTAGGTGGGAGGGAGGCTAGGTAGGAGGGAGGCTAGGTGGGAGGGCGTGACGCTTGTCCATCGCTTGTCTAACACAGACGCACACACACACTAAGATATGAGATGTGACTAACACAGACACACTCTACAATATGAGATATGACTTAACACAGACACACACACTAGGATATGAGATATGACTAACACAGACACACACACTAGGATATGAGATATGACTAAACACAGACACATACACACTAGGATTTGAGATATGACTAAACACAGACACACACACACACACACCAGGATATGAAATATGACTAAACACAGTCAAGGACACACAAAGATATGGGACATGACTAACATAAACATGCACTCACAGAGATATGAGATGAGACTAAACACAAACACACATAGATATGAGACATGACTAACATAGACAGACACACAAATATATTAAACATAACAAACATAGACATGCACACACAAAGGAATGAGATGTGACTAACATAGACATGCACATACAAAGGAATGAGATGTGACTAACATAGACATGCACACACAAAGATGTGACATATGACTAACACAGATGCACACTAAGACATGAGATATGACTAAACACAGACACACACAAAGATATGAGACATGATTAACACGGACACACACCAAGATATGAGATATGACTAACATGACACACCAAGATATGAGCCACGTCTAGCACACACAAGCTAAGATATGAGCCATGGCTAGCACAGTGACACACAGAGATATGAACCATGGCCAGCACAGACACACACCAAGATATGAGCTACGACTAGCACAGATATACACTGAGAGTTGAGCCATGGCTACCACAGACACTCACCAAGATAGGAACCATGGCTATCACATACACACACACACACAAAGATATGAGCCATGGTTAGCACAGACAACCACCAAGATATAAGCCACAACTAACATATACACTTGGTAACGTCCACTAAAGTTTGTCTGAGGTTCCCGGTAAAGTTTCTACTGACGACCACGAAGATCCAACATTTGCAGGCATGGTGGGCGTGGCTGACGTGCTGGAAGATCAGCCGGATAATACCTTTAGAGAATGTCAATTTCATGTCCCCTGAGTCTTGAGTCCGCATCAGATAGTACAACATGGCCACGTGGCTGGGTGCGCTCATGATGATATAAGACAGAGACAAGGCAAAGAGCATCCTAGCCACACGAACCTGGGCGCTAGTTCGAACTGAGCTCCACCTAGGATCGTTGATCGGTTTCAGCTCGGAAACTTCCAGCATCGGCAGGCCACTGAGCTTCTTCCACCGGGACTTGTGTATGATGGACAGAACGATCGTGAAGAGCATGACAGTAATGGCGATCAGCGGTAGTAGCAACGTTACTATCGAGTCAATGTAGGTTATTATGTGCAAGAACATCAGCCTTGGACTTGGCAAGCATTTCTCAAGACATATCTTGTTTGGCGTTACCTCAGCATCAACAGTAGTGGCCATATACAACAACAACGACAAGACTATATAGAATGCACATGACCACGATACTGGCGCGCCGCTTTGTGCATATAACCACAGAGCTTGTTGTTTTGGTCTGCGGCCCCCCCCCCCCCGGATCTCCGGAGATACCAGTTGAAGTATGCTACAATGGTCAACACCAGCATCGCTGACATTGAGCAGCTCTTGGTTTCACTAGAGTGACGTTAGTGTAAGACGTATGGATGCTGGGTCACATGCAGCAGCACCACTATCATTCGCCATGTTGTCGAACGGCTGTACAAAGCTTCGTTCCATACTCTCCTATAGAGGGAAGTTGCGGGCAGTCCCTAGGCAGAACCTTTTTTTTTTTAAATCTTCTACTTTTCGAAGAATTATTTTTAATCCTAACAAAAAAAAATCCTTACTTGAAAACGGCGACTTTGGCTCTGAGTCAAGTATTTTCAATTTAAACTTTAATATATATATATATATATATATATATATATATATATATATATATATATATATATATATATATATATATAATAACTTTATTCAAAAATATTGATAATTTACCAGTTTAGTGTCCAACAAATATTTTTTGATCGGAGTAGCACTTTATTCGATCGCTCTCGAATCTGCCATTAGAGGACCACTGGGTTAAGTTAAAGGTTTGCAATAGCCTGCAAGTAACCTTAACATTCATTGACAACAACAAAATAATTAAATGCAGAAAAACTAGAAGAAAGTTGATCATTCCAGTATGCTCTCTCTACTCGAGTGTCTCTCTTTCTCGGATTCAAGGTCGATCTCCCGCTATCTTCAATTGGAGAACGTTTCTCGAATGTTACGCATGAAGACCGAGGTCCTTCAATGATTTCGTTGGTCTGTCAACAAAACAAGCTAAGTAAATATAAAAAAAAAAAAACCCTGTCCTAAGAAAAGAAGGCTGTGTTCACGAACTACAGCGTGTTAGCTGTAGTGGTCTTGTTCGCGTTACCACCGGTCATTGTGAAGAGCTACATCTGTGTGTGTTCTGTGTGTTGCCAGTTGTTGCACAGTGCCGATGCAGAACTGCCGTTATATTGTCTACTCATTCACCCAGAGTTTTCGCGTCTCTTCGGTTGTCATACCTTCGGTTGTCATACCTATGATTTTAGTGACACCTACTCTCGCCTTATCTATCATCATCATGTGTCATACCGGTTGGCGTAGGTGATCATGTCCCTCCACAATCTTCTAACTACAGTGCACCGTAGCAGTTCCGTTGTTGACTGTTTTCCATGCCATGACACCACGTCATCCAGTATTTTCTCTCTTTGTCGCCCGCGATCTCTCTTTTCTTTTATTTTGCCAGTTGTAACCAAGCATTCCAACTTTCCTCTTCTCATGATGTGCCCGAAAAATGTTGATTGTTTCTTTCTTATGTTTTTTTATGAGCTCCCTTTTTGTGTTGGCCTCTTTGAGAACTTTCTCATTGGTCTTTTTAGCTGTCCAGGGAACTTTCAACATTCTTCTGAACAATCCCATGTCTGTGGCCTCTAATCGTCTTTTCATTTGTTTGTCTACTGTCCATGATTCGCTTCCATAGGTCAGAATTGGTTCTATATAGCATCGATGAACTTTCTTTCTCATTTCTATTGACATAGATTTGTTGCATAAAAATATTTTTCATTTTCTCAAATGCTATTTTGGCCTAAGCTATTCTGCTTTTTATTTCTGTGGTGCATCTCCCATCTGATGTTATTATTGTGCCCAAGTATTTCAAATGTTGCACTTGTTTCAGATTTTCCCTGTTTATTTTTTTGCTGCATGATGGTGGTGATTGTTTCTTCGATATAACCATTACTTCTGTTTTCTTACTATTCAGACTGAGACCTTTCTTGTTGCTTTAGTGATTTCATAGATCACGATAAGTCGGTGACGAGAGGTCATCGATTCGCATCAGGTCACCCGGGGCCCTCACCAAAAAAACAAATGTGGGACTTGCACGAAATGTTGTAACGAAAATAGAGGCGAAATGGGCCCACATCAATCCATTTAAACCGTCTAAAACGGCACCTACACTACTAACGAACCTGAACTGACCAAGCCAATCGTTCAAATTAGGAGAGTGAGAATAAAATGAGAAAGTATGGACATATCTGAATTAAAGAGAGATGGACAAAAACACATCTGCGCTTGTTTTATGTCGTTTTTGTGGACGGGCTGTGAAGTGGAAGAGTCATCGAGCGATGATAGAAGAAAGAAAAGGAAAGAAGAAAATCCATAGCGAGATGTAATCTGCGACACAACTCATCGAGCGATCTTTTCAGCGACTGAAGAGGAACAAAAGGAAGACATATAATAAAGATAAGATGTGTGCATAAATGTAATAATACAATTTCACAGAGAGAGAAAGAGAGAGAGAGAAAGAGAGAGAAATAAAAAGAAACGGTAAAGATGGAGAGCTAGAGAAAGAGAGGGACTGAAAGGTAGGGATAGAGTAGAGAGTAGAAAGATAGAGATGGAGAAAATATGAAAGAAGAGAGAATGGAACCTTATAAAACGAGGGCCGTTGGTGATTTTAATTATTATAAAACTGGGTCGTAGGTGACCTAGTTATTATAAGTGGGTCGCAGGTGACCTAATTATTATAACATTGGGTCGTAGGTGACTTAATTATTATAAAAGTGTGTCGTGGGTTACTCTATTATTATAAAGTAACGCCGAAGGTTACTTGTAAAACGAGCTCTTCGATTCCAATTTTGAAAAGAAACAGGTTGGGAAATGCTGTTTATAGTGAGAGCTAAATATGGGGATTGTATAGTGAGAGTTAAATATGGGGATTGTATAGTGAGAGTTAAATATGGGGATTGTATAGTGAGAGTTAAATATGGGGATTGTATAGTGAGAGTTAAATATGGGGATTGTATAGTGAGAGTTAAATATGGGGATTGTATAGTGAGAGTTAAATATGGGGATTGTATAGTGAGAGTTAAATATGGGGATTGTATAGTGAGAGTTAAATATGGGGATTGTATAGTGAGAGTTAAATATGGGGATTGTATAGTGAGAGTTAAATATGGAGATTGTATAGTGAGAGTTAAATATGGAGATTGTATAGTGAGAGTTAAATATGGAGATTGTATAGTGAGAGTTAAATATGGAGATTGTAAACTAACAACTACATATGGAAATGATATTGAAAGAGCTAACGTTGATTAGTTTAAAAGAGAGCTATCAGCATTATGATAACATGTGAACATAATGTGTGGGCACGCTCTTGTGGAAAGGGCAAAGAATGTGTTGGCACCTTCTGTGATGTCTTCTTTGTTGCTGCAGGATATCGATTTGGAAATGGGAGAGCTGGCGATAATTAAATGCACATGTAAATGTGAGGTTTGACGGTGGGGGGATAGTTTTCATCAGGACTCAACACGACACCGGTGTATTATGTTCTACAAGTACTGGGTTATTGGAAATACGGAGATGCGTTTGTGTCATTTTTTTGTCTATTCTGAAACGTGTATGTTGTATACGCCATCTTCTATGGGTTGACGAGAATTGAGAAGGAATAGAATGTAGAGTTCAGGATTAAAAGTTGATTAGAGCGTGAAAAGAGATGTATAATGAAGAAATAGAGGGAGAAGCTAGAAGAAGAATACGAATTTCTGAAGAGGTGTGGTTTGAGAAGAGAGGTAAGATTATAAAGGGAGGATGGACATGAAGAGATAAGGAATAGAAGAGTGAAAGTTTAAACCGTATTCAACGACAGCTCAGCTAGCCAACCTGTCCGCTCTTTCATTTCCCCATATTCCCGTATGTCCAGGGACGTAGACAAAGGTGACCCTAAGTATATTTGACTTCTGCAATGACTCTACACATTCCCTGCGTGCAGTGCCTGCCTCCACATTTTTTTTATCATACGCATCCAATCACTCAGTATACAGGTGTAGGTTGCCTTGTTACTCTTACCAAAAGAATGCCCTGGACACTGCCATCACCTCAATCGTGGTCATAACGTATGCACCACTGTCTTATCTTTCTATTCTCCCTGCCGAGCGTGCTGTAAATGCCCAACATTGTTGTTTCTCCTCTTTTCCCTACACTATGTCACTTCTCGCCACATTGTCTTCATCTTAGGCATCCTTTTGTTTTCTCTATGTAGTCACACTTTTTTCTCTGGCTGTTAGTGTGTCCACATCAAAGTGTTGCGAGATACATGATTCTCTGGGAGGAGGGGAGGGCTGGGTGGTCCGAAGGTAAGGCGCCGGTTTCTAGACAGGAAGGTCGCTGGTTCAATCTTACAACAGGGGGTGGGAATTTTTCAACAATTGAATTCGTGGTCTCTAGGCAGTCAGCTTGTCTAGCCGTCTTCGAGGGAGGGAAGGGAAGGGAAGGGAATGGGAGGGGAGGGAATGGGAGGGGAGGGGAGGAAAGGGGAGGGAAGGAAGGAAGGAACTGACAACGTTCACCATGAAGATAAGAAACAGAGTAAAACGACGTTCTATGGTAATCAAACTTCGATGAGGAGACGGCATCCAATGGATGGTCTATGTTAATCAAACTTCGATGAGGAGACGGCATCCAATGGATGGTCTATGGTAATCACACTTCGATGAGGAGACGGCATCCAATGGATGGTCTATGGTAATCAAACTTCGATGAGGAGACGGCACCCAATGGATGGTCTATGTTAACCACACTTCGATGAGGAGACGGCATCCAATGGATGGTCTATGGTAATCAAACTTCGATGAGGAGACGGCACCCAATGGATGGTCTATGGTAATCACACTTCGATGAGGAGACGACACCCAATGGATGGTCTATAGTAATCAAACTTCGATGAGGAGACGGCACCCAATGGATGGTCTATGGTAATCAAACTTCGATGAGGAGACGACACCCAATGGATGGTCTATGGTAATCAAACTTCGATGAGGAGACGACACCCAATGGATGGTCTATGGTAATCAAACTTCGATGAGGAGATGACACCCAATGGATGGTCTATGGTAATCAAACTTCGATGAGGAGACGACACCCAATGGATGGTCTATGGTAATCACACTTTGATGAGGAGACGGCACCCAATGGATGGTCTATGGTAATCACACTTCGATGAGGAGACGACACCCAACGGATGGTCTATGGTAATCAAACTTCGATGAGGAGACGGCACCCAATGGATGGTCTATGGTAATCACACTTTGATGAGGAAACGGCACCCAATGGATGGTCTATGGTAATCAAACTTCGATGACGAGACGGCACCCAATGGATGGTCTATGGTAATCAAACTTCGATGAGGAGACGGCACCCAATGGATGGTCTATGGTAATCAAACTTCGATGAGGAGACGGCACCCAATGGATGGTCTATGGTAATCAAACTTCGATGAGGAGACGGTACCCAATGGATGGTCTATGGCAATCAAACACCGATGAGGAGACGGCACCCAATGGATGGTCTATGGTAATCAAACTTCGATGACGAGACGACACCCAATGGATGGTCTATGGCAATCAAACACCGATGAGGAGACGGCACCCATGGATGGTCTATGGCAATCAAACACCGATGAGGAGACGGCACCCATGGATGGTAACTTGTCGCCGGCGTCATCACAGCCATCAGTCAGATCCTCTCCAATACATAAACACACATTAAACAGCGCTGGTTTAATCACTTGTTTTACTTTGCACCATCCTCTGTCAAGAACTGTATTTACCCATTTGAATAACATGACATCATTGAGCTTATATGATAACATGACAATTATCATTGAGCTCATTTGATAACATGACAATTATCATTGAGCTCATTTGATAACATGACAACCATCATTGAGTTCATTTGATAACATGACAATCATCATTGAGCTTATTTGATAACATGACAATCAAAATTGAGCTCATTTGATAACATGACAATCACCATTGAGCTCATTAGATAACATGACAATCATCATTGAGCTCAATTTTCCCTGTTGAAACATAGCTCTCGGAAAAAGTCACAAACAATCAAGAACAGGAAAAAAAAAAACACAACAATGAACAACAGATTAGTCCGAAGCAGATTTGAACCCGTACACTCTTGTCACAAAGCCTTGCCACGAGAAACCAAAGGCTAGAACACACGGCCAACTAGGCAATCTTATTTATTTGTTTGTGATTTTCTTTCCCGATTGCTGTAAACATAACTCTTCCCCTGAAATGATTCGATGATCTATCGCTTTCGGAGTTCCCTTCTATAATAATATTCAATTACTATTATTTGTCACCTGAAATATATCTCCCACGATAGCTACTCTCAAATTATCTCGGTCCTGCGTGAGATGTCCAGTGTCTGCGGTAGTCAATCCCAGCACATGTGTGATATCCTGCAGCAATATTCTTCTAGGTCGTCCTCTCTCTCATTTATCTAGAACGGAAGCAGCAGAGCTGGAAGTTGTCAGCGACCCACATCTGATGGCTTGCCCCAGGATCGGTGAACCAAAACATCCAGAGCCTACTCCACCTATCCGTGGTGCCTCCAGTAACAGACGAACTTTTTCTAGCCTGGCCAAGTCAGTAGGGATCGAAGAGGGAAGACAACCCGGTACTCAAAAATAACATGCTGAAGTCGGATGTTTGGGTCGAAAGGCGCAAATATCAGTTTTACTGCAAACCACAACACAACGTAAACACGCCCACTTAACGTTCTCTTAAGGGTGGATGATGAGAAGGTGTATTCCTAGTCATCGGGCGAATGTTAACAAGCAAGCATTTACCTAGAACTATATCATCTATAACTATCTTCTTTAGGCTATTACATTTAGAAAGAAAAAAGTAGGAAAAATAACTGGAATAATGGAAGACAACCAAGAAGCCTAATGAAGAGAACCTAGGAAGTCTAATGACAAACGACAATTCCCAAACAGCAGAGATAGAATCAAGATGCAACAAAGCTTGTCAAATCATCGGACAGTTATCACCACTATTGTCCAACAAGGAAATAACTCTGGAGGCAAAACGAGCACTATACAATACAATCTTCATCCCAACATTGTGCTACCAATGCCAGACCTGGACTCTAGATGCAAGAACAATAAGAAAATAACCTCTACAGAGATGAAATGTGTTAGACGAATGACAGGAAACAGTCTGAGAGATAAGATCAGAAATGAAGAACTGAGAAAAAAGCTAGGAATAGCCCCAGCCATAGAATATATAAGGAAACAACAGATAAAATGGTTCGGCCACGTGACAAGGCAGAAAGAACAAAACACAACACAACGAGCCTTCAACAAACTTTGTGAGAACAACAGACCCAAGGGTCGACCACGAAAAAGATGGATCGATGGAATATTAGAAGCACTAGGAAACATAACAGCAGCAGAGGCGAACAGAAGAGCAAAAGACCGCAAATTATATCCCTCGACGCTGAAAGGCAGATGAGGAAGGAAAGAAGAGGAAGAAGAACCAAGAAGCACTTACCGTAAGGGATTCTCGTTTTCGTCCACTAGTGACGACTGTGAACCCCTGGGTCTCGATGGCAACGCCGGTTCTCTGCACGTGCTCCTCCACATACCTGGAAGGAGAACAAACAAAATGCCATCAGAGCACGGCAGTGGAGAGAAAAAAAAACATAATTTGTGTAAAATGACACTCGTGAATCACCATACTCATCCTCAACGCACAAAAACTACAAACATCATCAGAGTTGCTAGACTTTCCGAAATAATTACTCTGTGGATAATGACGCTAGCGGATGACCATATCAAATCTCATCTATTCTGACGAATGAATGGGTTATATCTGGAGTATCAAAAATAGTTGACTAAAACAAAACCAAAAATGTGTTTTTCTTCAGTTTGTCTCTACTAAAATTACTTTTCTTATAGTTTTATTTTACTTAAATTACTCTCTCTCTCTCTCTTTCTCAGTTTCGGAACATTACCACTTTCCTCAAATATATATTCCGATGTTCATACGTTACTTCGTGGAAATTTGTTATTTTAAAATAACAACTTTTATGAATCAATGACTGCAGCTTTAAACGATGTTATGATTATTATCTTGCTTAATTTATTTTACTCGAATCAACAATCTATCACTCTAATCAGCAATCTATCATTCTACACAACAATCTATCTGTCTAATGAACAATATATCATTATAATCAGCAATCTATCATTCTAATCAGCAATCTATCATTCTACACAACAATCTATCTGTCTAATGAACAATATATCATTCTAATCAGCAATCTATCATTCTAATCAGCAATCTATCATTCTAATCAGCAATCTATCACTTTAATGAACAATCTATCACTTTAATGAACAATCTATCATTCTAATCAGCAATCTATCATCTAATCGGAAATCTATCACTTTAATGAACAATCTATCATTCTAATCAGCAATCTATCATTCTAATCGGAAATCTATCACTTTAATCAGCATCTATCACTCTAATCAGTAATCGATCACTTTAATGAACAATCTATCACTTTAATCAGCAATCTATCATTCTAATCGGAAATCTATCACTTTAATCAGCATCTATCACTCTAATCAGTAATCGATCACTTTAATGAACAATCTATCACTTTAATCAGCAATCTATCATTCTAATCGGAAATCTATCACTTTAATCAGCATCTATCACTCTAATCAGTAATCTATCACTTTAATGAACAATCTATCACTTTAATGAACAATCTATCACTTTAATCAGCAATCTATCATTCTAATCAGCAATCTATCATTCTAATCGGAAATCTATCACTTTAATCAGCATCTATCACTCTAATCAGTAATCTATCACTTTAATGAACAATCTATCACTTTAATCAGCAATCTATCATTCTAATCGGAAATCTATCACTTTAATCAGCATCTATCACTCTAATCAGTAATCTATAACTCTAATGAGCACTCTATAACTCTAATCATGCAAACTAATCACTCTAATCAGCAATCTATAACTCTAATCTAATCAGCAATCTATAATCTAATCAGCACTACCACTCTAATCAGCACTCTATCACTCTAATCACTGCTGCTGAGATATGAACGCTATTATGCAGAGGAATGATCTCTCTGTGGCTATTAGGGGAATTGTCTTTTAAAAAAAAAACATCTTATACAATCAATCAATGAATCAATAATAATGTGCAATAATGCACATAATAGGTGAACACATCCAATCAATCTACCATATACAATCGATCAATGTCCATAATACATACAACGAACCAACACTTTCAATTAATCAACGCACTTTAATAAATTATTACATTCAACCAAACAAGACAAAGGCTATGAACGCATATAATCAACACATGCAATCAATTTAATACATATTTTCAATCAATACAGTAAATTAACTGTAAACTATAAACAATCAATCCTTTAACGAACACACCCACTCAGCACACACAATCTCTCAACACATCCAGGGCCTGTGTTGGATTAGGTATTCCTGAAAACAAAGAAAACTTGAATCACCTCAAACATTTACTGATAACACTAATACGAAACACACGCAAAGAAAAACAAAGAAACACCCAGCGGTGAAAGCAGTTTATTGAAAAAAAACGCACAAAACATAGGCTACACTGAACAACATCAAAGAGTGAAAAATGAAGGGAAAAAAAATTGAAAACAACCAAACAAAGTTAAAAGATAAAAATGCAAATTTATTATATTTCTTTCAACAACGAAAAGTGTTTAACTATGAGAAGTGTCAAATGGAGCAGTGTCAAATATAGCATATGTGTCTTCTCAAACAGGTGCGGCCAGTCTGAAAGAACGTATCTGAAACATTACAAAGAGACGAGATACGTTAAATGGAAGTCTCGTGTTGAGAAATAAATGATATCATGAATACATTCTATGACTGTCTTACGCAACGGCTGGAGCCCCGGGTGATTGAGTGGTTAGTCGCTTCCTGATCGGATTGGTCTGGGTTCCATTCCCTTCCCAGAAGTGATGGATGTTTTTTTTTGGATCGACAATTCTCTGGGGTTCACCCAGCCTCTAGAAATGTGTAACCAGATTTTTTTTCTGGGAAGTAACGGCGACCTGGCGTAATTCGAACCACATCAACGAAAAATTTGCCGTGGTCATAAAAAAAAAAATATGGCCAGTAACACCATATAACACCATAAAACAAACGAGGAAATTAGAGAAATCGCCAATCAACCACTAATATCTTCAGTAATAAAGAAAAGACGATGGTCATATGTTGGACATGTGATGAGAGGAGATAATAACCGAATAACAAAGCAAGCCCTAGGGAGCCACGATAGCTCAGTGGTTAGTGAACTGGACTACAAAGGACAAGAAGTAGGGTTCGATCCCAACCGACGGCTTCCGGGTTCACCCAGCCTTTAATGGGCACCGGATTTTTGTGTGGGAAAGTAAATCGGCACGGGCGTAATACCGACCACATTACCCCAAAAATCATGTGCCGAAGGTCTGTAAAATATATGGTCACTAACACCATATTCCCTATACGTCACTTGGCGTGACGGGGGTACTTTACTTACTTTTTAAAGCAAGCCCTCATGTGGGAAACAACAGGTAAGAGGAAAAGAGGCCGACCCAGAGAGACACTGAGAAGAACATTGATCAGAGAGGCAAGAGCAGCAGGAATCGGCTCCCTCAATGAGATAAGAGTTGCTTGCACAGAACAGAGACATATGGTGAGATTTGATAAAAGACCTTTAGAAGGATTGAAAACTGCTAGAATAAAAAATTTAGATAAGAGAAAGAGTATCTGGGCCTTTGACCTATGGGCCGGCTACGGCTCGATAGGTTAATAGATAGTGATGATGTCCTGTGTGGGTGGTGGAAGGTAAGAGAAAGATTACTGTTTGGAGCAAAATGACACAACTTCTGCTACTCTCTCTCTCTCTTTTTCTCTCTTAGCTTCTGCCTCTTATAACTACTGAACTGATTAAGGACTTGTGTTTACTTCCCCTCCTTTCCAGATCCACCACACGTGTACCACTTCATGCTTCATGATAAGTCATTGTTATCACTTCAATCATCGATACCACAACGTTATTCTTAGGCTTAGCTTCTTCCACAATCTTACAGGACGAGGTAGTTCACGTATATGATTACAGACAATCAAACATTGCTAGAAATAAAGCGAAAAAAAAATATTGCAAACACAGAAGCGTAACTCAAAATATTTCATGGGCGCACAACAATTTCTTCGAGTGCATGTACAGATGTTTGTTTGTTTGTTTATTTGTTTTTATTGCAGTTGCGAAAAGCCCAATTGGAACTTCAGGGAATCGATGGGATCAAAATTCTCTCAAATTTTACGTTCGATCTCTGATATATTTAAACTGTGAAATGTTCAAACTGTGAAATGTTCAAACTGTGAAATGTTCAAACTGTGATATGTTCAAACTGTGAAATGTTCAAACTGTGAAATGTTCAAACTGTGAAATGTTCAAACTGTGAAATGTTCAAACTGTGATATGTTCAAACTGTGAAATCTTCAAACTGTGAAATGTTCAAACTGTGAAATCTTCAAACTGTGATATGTTCAAACTGTGAAATGTTCAAACTGTGAAATCTTCAAACTGTGAAATGTTCAAACTGTGAAATGTTCAAACTGTGAAATGTTCAAACTGTGAAATCTTCAAACTGTGAAATTTTCAAACTGTGAAATGTTCAAACTGTGATATGTTCATACTGTGAAATCTTCAAACTGTGAAATCTTCAAACTGTGATCAAACTGTGATATATTCAAACTGTGATATATTCAAACTCTGAAATATTTGAACTCCGGAACGTTCAAAATGAGAGATGTTCGATGCGTGTTTTCATGATTGTATGTTTGTGTGTGAGGTTAGACGACAAACAATCAGAGATAGGTGTGGTCAGACAGACAAATATACGTAAAGACTGAATGACAGAAAGATACGACAGAACGTTAGAAAGATATGCGTGCAGCGGACAGTTACGGCCATACACGCATATCTTTTTCTACCTTTTTAGCTCCCAGTGGAGCATAGGTCTTCAACATACACTTTCCAAGTCGTTCTGTATTTTGCCATTCTGTTAAGATCATTCCATGTTTTCCCCATCATCTTCATCTCTGCTTCTATCTGTCTTCTCCAAGAATTCTTTGGTCTTCCTCTTTGTCTTTTCCCCTGGGGATTCCAAAAAACAGCCTGTTGCATATAGGGTCGGATTATGACTTTAGATACAGAATTAAAGAGAAAAATGCAATGTATGGGAATGAGGTGTCATGACAAGAACGAAGTCATCTCACACGGAGACAACATCATTAATGAGAACATGGAGGACCGTAAAGTCATCACAGATAACATGAAATAGCTTCACACGTTACGTGGAAGCAATAATTATGTTGGTGCGGGCATGTCGCACGATCTAACGGACTGACCTAAACAATACTAAGGAAGACGGTGAGGTAATAAATGGGTGAAATTGGGTGATTTAAACAAAGAATTGCCAAGTAAAACATTACCCTAGATTAATCATTATTAAGTGCCGTCTCTGCATCGAAGTTTGGCTACCATGGAGCGACATTCCGCTGTCCCTTGCTTTGATGGTGCAGGTTGTCATAGGCTGACTTGTCCATATTTCGATGTTACTCGTCCATGTTAGTCTTGGTCTGCCTCTGCCTCATTTACCTTGTATTTTCCTTTCCAAGATTAATTTTAGTAGGCTGCTGTTTCTTTTAACACGCCCCAAAAAATCTCATTTGTCTTGTTCTAATTGTGTTTAGAGGTTCTCTTTTCATTTTTAGTTGTTTTAAGACTTCATAATTTGTTTTCTTTACATTCCATCCAATTGTTCGTATTCTTCTATAAATCCATATTTCAAAGGCTTCAATGTTCTCCTCTGTTTTCTTGTGGAATTAGCATGTTAAATACCGATGTTAGACGCCCATGCTAGATTACTACTATGCCGCAAAAATATCCACTTAAAAAAAAACATTTATTTTTAAATTTGACGGTCTGCCGGGCGCAATCTCTCCCCCCCCCCCCCTCACTATATAACTTATTATTTGTTCTCTCCCTTTCCCCTTGCCCCGCCCCCCACCCAAATCACAGAAAAACATCGTAAAGATTACGAAGGTGTAGCAGAAATGTAAGTATTTTTTAGGGCGGTAAGAACAAAACAAACAAAAATCCCTTTCCGATTGTGACATTCTGGTGGGCATCGTTCGAGCCTTCACAAACATGGGATTGGCAACAGGGAGGTGGTATCTTGATCACCAACTCCTGATTGCTACTCCTACTACGCCGTTAATCCTGAAGCAAGTCAGCTATGAGTTGTTGACCACTTTCAGTCTAGAAGCTATACAAGTCTTGGTCCCCGGCTACAAAAACATGGGATTGGCAACAGGGAGGTGGTATCTTGATCACCTACTCCTGATTGCTACTCCTACTACGCCGTTAATCCTGAAGCAAGTCAGCTATGAGTTGTTGACCACTTTCAGTCTAGAAGCTATACAAGTCTTGGCCCCGGCTACAAAAACATTTACCAAACTGTCGAGACTTGTCTAGTATTATCTTCCCATTTGAGTTATATGCCTCGTTTTCGGGTTTCTCTGCGTTCAACGTTTTTAATGGCGGTCGGTCTACTTTCATTCTGTAGACACGATCCAATCAGATTTTTATTTATTTATTGGGGGAGGTGGGGTGAAAATGGCGTACTAGCGTCTGTAAGGGTCGTACATCAATGTCTAAAGGGTTATATAATCTATTACATTAATAACGCCCTCCAAGACGCTTATGACGCAAGTACCGCTGTCCTACGCTCTCTGCTAACATTTTGCCAGATCTGTCTCTCGTTTGACGTCATGAAACCTGCATAAACAACACCCTTTCATCTGTGACGACCGGCCTCCATTCAGCCTCGTTGTGGATAGGTATTTTCCTGCTATGGATGTTATACAACAAAGCAATGAAAGGCCGTAACGATAAGATGTATGCCCTTTCTGTAATCTGGCATTCATTACTTGAATCTTGTTTGATTTATTCAGCGAGGATCTCAAAGTGTACGTTTATAAGTAATGGTCTGAATATGGCTGTGAGTGTTGTTGTCGCCCTTGCCATCATAAACCACTTTTCTCTAAGTGAACAGCCAACTACGCCTCTCGGCGGGACGGACTCTCTTTCTATAAATCCATCCATCCGTCAGTCCATCCATCCATCTATACACTTCATTTACTTACCCGTACTCACACATCCACCGCCCGCCCGAACCCACCCACCCATCCACCCACCCACCCATCCACCCACCCCCACCCATCCACCCCCACCAATATTCATATATCCATACCGTTCTTCTCTATCATTGACCTACTCTCGGTCTACAAAGGCGGCGCTCAAGAATCGACAGTTTGTGCAGTAAAGAGAACAAAACTAGGTCGTTAACTTCGTGTACAGAAGGCGTTGCCTACGAAGGAATGACCAGGAGAATGTAGACCTTGTCAATCAGTAACCCAGCATTCATGCCAATTGAGTGTAGGTTGGGGTGTGGTACCCTTCGAGTGACTGGAACATTAACGCCTTAGAATTGAAGTGTAATCAAGTTGGTTGTTGTAGTAAGTTAACTACTCTTCTTCTTCTTCTTTTTCCTTCCTCGTCTGCCTTTCAGCGTCGAGGGGAGATATAATTTGCGGTCTTTTGCTCTTCTGTTCGCCTCGACGCTGAAAGGCAGATGAGGAAGGAAAGAAGAGGAAGAAGTTCGCCTCTGCTGCTGTTATGTTTCCTAGTGCTTCAAATATGCCATCCATCCATCTTTTTCGTTTTCGACCATTGGGTCTGGTATTCTCACAACGTTTGCTGGAGGCTCGTTGTGTTGTGTTTTGATCTTTCTGCCTTATCACGTGACCAAACCATTTTATCTGTTGTTTCCTTATATATTCTATGGCGGGGGCTATTCCTAGCTTTTTTTCTCAGTTCTTTATTTCTGATCTTATCTCTCAGACTGTTTCCTGTCGTTAACCACTGGGAAGTAGATAAAAGAGGTTTTAGTTTGCCAAACTCGGTTGGCAAAAGTAGATGTGTAAACTCACAGCACTAGTGGTGGAAGAGTAGTCGCTGGTTGAGTGTAGATGATACATTTTATTACCTCGAACGCTCTTCGTGAACTGGACAGTCAGTATTCCCACACGTGTTTATATATTATATGTGAGTGTCTGTGACATAAATACGTACTAAAACTAACATTCATCATCATGTACCATGCCGGTTGGCGTAGGCGATCATGTCCCTCCACAATCTTCTATCTACAATGCATTGTATCAGTTCTGTTGTTGACTGTTTTCCATGCCATGACACCAAGCCATCCAGTATTTTCTCTCTTTATCGTCCGCGATCTCTCTTTCCTTTTATTTTGCCAGTTGTAACCAAGTATTCCAACTTTCCTTTTCTCATGATGTGCCCGAAAAATGATTGTTTCTTCTGATGTTTTTTAGGAGCTGTCTTTTAAGATATAAAGTTATTTGTCATGATTAGTCTAGGCAATATAAGAAGGGAGTTTGCCATTCCTTTCCTTCCTGGCAGTGACTGTACTAGTCGGAGATCGCAGCCATTGACTCTATACATGAGATCCTCTGCCAGCCATGGCGGTGTGGGGACCATAACCGGCATTACTTGTCGGCTGCTCCCACAACACCATCCACCACCTGTTCCAATGGCTTCACGTAACCCTGATAGGGAGGCTAAACGGGAGCTCCACCTTGCCCAGGGGTGTCCCGAAGACTAGCGGAGGAAAAAAGACGTCTTACCCCTCCTTTGGTAGGGCAGAACTCTACCCCGCTAACCAGAAACCAACATTGCATGTCATAATTCTTATTTTGTAAGCACATTCAATAATTAAATAGCATTGAACAAAATGAGAAACGTCATGTGCAACACGTCTATGTCAACGGAAGTAACAGTGAGAGAGAAAGAGAGAGGTGGAGAGAGAGAGCGAGCGAGTTCAGCGGTGCTATGTATAGATCCAATTCTGACTTATGGATGTCGGTCTTGGACAGCAGAGAAACAAATACAAAAAAAACTAGACGATTAGAGGCCATGGAGATGGGATTTCTCAGAAGAATGTTGAAAGTTCCCTGGACAGCTAAAAAGACCAACGAGGACATTCTCAAAAAGGGCAACACAAAAAGGGAAACCCCCCCCCCCCCCCAAAAAAAAAAAAAACATAACATTTTTCGGGGACATCATACGAAGAGGAAAGTTGGAATATTTGGTTACTTCTTCCTCATCTTCTTTTCTCTTTCACTGATACCTAAAAGGTGTCGTGGTTTATATCATTTGTCGTTCTTGTGCTGCTCGAACTGTCTGAATTAGTGATTTTCCTTTGTTGTTACATGTCTCTGTCACTGCATCTATCCATCTTCTTTTCTCTTTCACTGATACCTAAAAGGTGTCGTGGTTTATATCATTTGTCGTTCTTGCGCTGCTCGAACTGTCTGAATTAGTGATTTTCCTTTGTTGTTACATGTCTCTGTCACTGCATCTATCCATCTTCTTTCTCTTTCACTGATACCTAAAAGGTGTCGTGGTTTATATCATTTGTCGTTCTTGTGCTGCTCGAACTGTCTGAATTAGTGATTTTCCTTTGTTGTTACATGTCTCTGTCACTGCATCTATCCATCTTCTTTTCTCTTTCACTGATACCTAAAAGGTGTCGTGGTTTATATCATTTGTCGTTCTTGTGCTGCTCGAACTGTCTGAATTAGTGATTTTCCTTTGTTGTTACATGTCTCTGTCACTGCATCTATCCATCTTCTTTTCTCTTTCACTGATACCTAAAAGGTGTCGTGGTTTATATCATTTGTCGTTCTTGCGCTGCTCGAACTGTCTGAATTAGTGATTTTCCTTTGTTGTTACATGTCTCTGTCACTGCATCTATCCATCTTCTTTTCTCTTTCACTGATACCTAAAAGGTGTCGTGGTTTATATCATTTGTCGTTCTTGTGCTGCTCGAACTGTCTGAATTAGTGATTTTCCTTTGTTGTTACATGTCTCTGTCACTGCATCTATCCATCTTCTTTTCTCTTTCACTGATACCTAAAAGGTGTCGTGGTTTATATCATTTGTCGTTCTTGTGCTGCTCGAACTGTCTGAATTAGTGATTTTCCTTTGTTGTTACATGTCTCTGTCACTGCATCTATCCATCTTCTTTTCTCTTTCACTGATACCTAAAAGGTGTCGTGGTTTATATCATTTGTCGTTCTTGCGCTGCTCGAACTGTCTGAATTAGTGATTTTCCTTTGTTGTTACATGTCTCTGTCACTGCATCTATCCATCTTCTTTTCTCTTTCACTGATACCTAAAAGGTGTCGTGGTTTATATCATTTGTCGTTCTTGCGCTGCTCGAACTGTCTGAATTAGTGATTTTCCTTTGTTGTTACATGTCTCTGTCACTGCATCTATCCATCTTCTTTTCTCTTTCACTGATACCTAAAAGGTGTCGTGGTTTATATCATTTGTCGTTCTTGTGCTGCTCGAACTGTCTGAATTAGTGATTTTCCTTTGTTGTTACATGTCTCTGTCACTGCATCTATCCATCTTCTTTTCTCTTTCACTGATACCTAAAAGGTGTCGTGGTTTATATCATTTGTCGTTCTTGTGCTGCTCGAACTGTCTGAATTAGTGATTTTCCTTTGTTGTTACATGTCTCTGTCACTGCATCTATTCATCTTCTTTTCTCTTTCACTGATACCTAAAAGGTGTCGTGGTTTATATCATTTGTCGTTCTTGAGCTGCTCGAATTGTCTGAATTAGTGATTTTCCTTTGTTGTTACATGTCTCTGTCACTGCATCTATCCATCTTCTTTTCTCTTTCACTGATACCTAAAAGGTGTCGTGGTTTATATCATTTGTCGTTCTTGTGCTGCTCGAACTGTCTGAATTAGTGATTTTCCTTTGTTGTTACATGTCTCTGTCACTGCATCTATTCATCTTCTTTTCTCTTTCACTGATACCTAAAAGGTGTCGTGGTTTATATCATTTGTCGTTCTTGAGCTGCTCGAATTGTCTGAATTAGTGATTTTCCTTTGTTGTTACATGTCTCTGTCACTGCATCTATCCATCTTCTTTTCTCTTTTCACTGATACCTAAAAGGTGTCGTGGTTTATATCATTTGTCGTTCTTGAGCTGCTCGAATTGTCTGAATTAGTGATTTTCCTTTGTTGTTACATGTCTCTGTCACTGCATCTATCCATCTTCTTTTCTCTTTTCACTGATACCTAAAAGGTGTCGTGGTTTATATCATTTGTCGTTCTTGAGCTGCTCGAATTGTCTGAATTAGTGATTTTACTTTGTTGTTACATGTCTCTGTCACTGCATCTATCCATCTTCTTCTGGGTCTTCCTCTTGGTCTTTTTCCATGCATTCTCGAGAAGAATGCTCTTGATGGTGATTGGTAAGGATTCATTCTATTTAGTTACCACTTACAAAATAGAGGGAAAGAGTGATCACGGACAACAAAGAAAGAAGATGCTATAAAATATATTGTTACATGCCTATGATATGAATTTAATAGACAGCTTGGTGTGACGGTACAGAAATCAGTCAACAACGGAACTGACACGATGCACTAAGAGATAGAAGATTGTGGAAAGACATTATCGCTAACGCCAACCGGTATGGAACATGATGGTGATGATATTCAATAGTTATGTCATTCACACCATATATATCTTTCACTCTCTTATTTCACACGATCCCTGGGTCAACATATATTCTCCAACACACTCCAGCTTAATTAAAAAAAAAAAAAAAAAACCCCGTTCTCACGCAAACATTGCATGTGACTTCCTATATCCCAGCGCCAGACACACGGACATGGCACGTATGGAGAAGCCAGTACATCGGATATATGGAACCGCATGGGCGTTCCCCGGCTAGCACGACGGTCACAACAGCACGCCATGACAATCCTGTGTCTAGACAAGCGGTCTCCAAGCTTTATAAGAAGGGGATGGGACTAATTCTGAACGAAGTTCACGCGACAAGATGAACTTTTAGAGCTGTACTCTATGTGCAACGTCATTGAGGGAGACAAACATTATGTAAATGGAGTGGTTCTCAACTTTCTACACAAGGAACTAACTTTTGCACGTACTTTACGCGAGATGAACTTTCAGAGCTGTACTCTATGTGTAACGTCATTGAGGGAGACAAACATTATGTAAATGGAGTGGTTCTCAACTTTGTACACAAGGAACTAACTTTTGCACGTACTTTACGCGAGATGAACTTTCAGAGCTGTACTTTTTTATATGTAACGCCAACTTCTATATGTAACAACATAATGTATATGTAACGCCAACTGTTATGTGTAACGCCATATTTTATCTGTAACGCCATCTGTTATTGTATGTAACGCCATCTGTTATATGTAACGTCATCTTTTATATGTAACGCCATATTTTATCTGTAACGTCATCTGTTATGTGTAACGCCATATTTTATCTGTAACGCCATATTTTATCTGTAACGCCATCTGTTATTGTATGTAACGCCATATTTTATCTGTAACGCCATCTGTTATACGTAACGCCATATTTTATCTGTAACGTCATCTGTTATGTGTAACGCCATATTTTATCTGTAACGTAATCTTTTATATGTAACGCCATATTTTATCTGTAACGCCATCTGTTATACGTAACGCCATATTTTATCTGTAACGTCATCTGTTATGTGTAACGCCATATTTTATCTGTAACGTAATCTTTTATATGTAACGCCATATTTTATCTGTAACGTCATCTGTTATGTGTAACGCCATATTTTATCTGTAACGTAATCTTGTATACGTAACGCCATATTTTACCTGTAACGTCATCTGTTATGTGTAACGCCATATTTTATGTGTAACGCCATATTTTATCTGTAACGTCATCTGTTATTGTATGTAACGCCATCTGTTATATGTAACGTCATCTTTTTATATGTAACGCCATCTGTTATACGTAACGCCATATTTTATCTGTAACGTCATCTGTTATGTGTAACGCCATATTTTATCTGTAACGTAATCTTTTATATGTAACGCCATATTTTACCTGTAACGTCATCTGTTATGTGTAACGCCATATTTTATGTGTAACGCCATATTTATCTGTAACGTCATCTGTTATTGAATGTAACGCCATCTGTTATATGTAACGCCAGTGAGGTGGGGGGGGGAAGGAATATCAGATTATGTACATGGAGTGATTCTCAACTTTGTACGCAGAAGGGTGTTTCATAATGGGGAACGTGGGGATCTCAACATTGTGAAGTTGTCCATTGTAATGCGAAGATGATGATCGATCGGCTGAACTAAACAATAAAGATGATCGGTCAACTAAATTAAACAATGAAGATGATCGGTCAACTAAATTAAACAATGAAGATGATCGGTCAACTAAATTAAACAATGAAGATGATCGGTCAACTAAATTAAACAATGAAGATGATCGGTCGACTAAACTAAACAATGAAGATGATCGGTCAACTAAATTAAACAATGAAGATGATCGGTCAACTAAATTAAACAATGAAGATGATCGGTCAACTAAATTAAACAATGAAGATGATCGGTCGACTAAACTAAACAATGAAGATGATCGGTCAACTAAACTAAACAATGAAGATGATCGGTCAACTAAACTAAACAATGAAGATGATCGGTCAACTAAATTAAACAATGAAGATGATCGGTCGACTAAACTAAACAATGAAGATGATCGGTCAACTAAACTAAACAATGAAGATGATCGGTCAACTAAACTAAACAATGAAGATGATCGGTCGACTAAACTAAACAATGAAGATGATCGGTCGACTAAACTAAACAATGAAGATGATCGGTCAACTAAACTAAACAATGAAGATGATCGGTCGACTAAACTAAACAATGAAGATGATCGGTCGACTAAACTAAACAATGAAGATGATCGGTCAACTAAACTAAACAATGAAGATGATCGGTCAACTAAACTAAACAATGAAGATGATCGGTCAACTAAACTAAACAATGAAGATGATCGGTCAACTAAACTAAACAATGAAGATGATCGGTCGACTAAACTAAACAATGAAGATGATCGGTCAACTAAACTAAACAATGAAGATGATCGGTCGACTAAACTAAACAATGAAGATGATCGGTCAACTAAACTAAACAATGAAGATGATCGGTCAACTAAACTAAACAATGAAGATGATCGGTCGACTAAATTAAACAATGAAGATGATCGGTCGACTAAACTAAACAATGAAGATGATCGGTCGACTAAACTAAACAATGAAGATGATCGGTCGACTAAACTAAACAATGAAGATGATCGGTCGACTAAACTAAACAATGAAGATGATCGGTCGACTAAACTAAACAATGAAGATGATCGGTCGACTAAACTAAACAATGAAGATGATCGGTCAACTAAACTAAACAATGAAGATGATCGGTCGACTAAACTAAACAATGAAGATGATCGGTCAACTAAACTAAACAATGAAGATGATCGGTCAACTAAATTAAACAATGAAGATGATCGGTCGACTAAACTAAACAATGAAGATGATCGGTCGACTAAACTAAACAATGAAGATGATCGGTCGACTAAATTAAACAATGAAGATGATCGGTCAACTAAATTAAGCAATGAAGATGATCGGTCGACCAAACTAAACAATGAAGATGATCGGTCGACTAAACTAAACAATGAAGATGATCGGTCGACTAAACTAAACAATGAAGATGATCGGTCGACTAAACTAAACAATGAAGATGATTTGTCAACTAAACTAAACAATGAAGATGATTTGTCAACTAAACAATGAAGATGATTTGTCAACTAAACAATGAAGATGATTTGTCAACTAAACAATGAAGATGATTTGTCAACTAAACAATGAAGATGATTTGTCAACTAAACAATGAAGATGATTTGTTAACTAAACAATGAAGATGATTTGTCAACTAAACAATGAAGATGATTTGTCAACTAAACTAAACAATGAAAATGACTTGTCAACTAAACTAAACAAGATTCTATAAATTTAGCAACATCATACACTGTACACTTATCGTGTGTGTAATATTGACCAGTTTTTGGTGTAAAAATATTAAGTTGAGATCTGAAACTCTTGATGTTTGTACCGGGCAGACGGTTGTCGAGTGGATTAGCTGGTCGTTATCTAACCTGGTGGATGCTCGTTCGATTCCCACCAATGTTATGGTATTTGTTTTTCTTACCCTCTGCTTTTAGAAAGTGCAGAGGAGGTACCACAAGAGTCAGGTGGCGACTGGATGTTGATAAAACAAATTAGAAAAAGGTAGTCCATGTGGAGAGGAAGATGATAAAACAAATTAGAAAAAGGTAGTCCATGTGGAGAGGAAGATGATAAAACAAATTAGAAAAAGGTAGTCCATGTGGAGAGGAAGATGATAAAACAAATTAGAAAAAGGTAGTCCAGATGGAGAAGAAGATGATAAAACAAATTAGAAAAAGGTAGTTCATGTGGAGAGAGGAAGATGATAAAACAAATTAGAAAAAGGTAGTCCAGATGGAGAAGAAGATGATAAAACAAATTAGAAAAAAGGTAGTCCATGTGGAGAGGAAGATGATAAAACAAATTAGAAAAAGGTAGTCCAGGTGGAGAGGAAGATGTTAAAACAAATTAGAAAAAGGTAGTCCAGATGGAGAAGAAGATGATAAAACAAATTAGAAAAAGGTAGTCCAGGTGGAGAGGAAGATGATAAAATAAATTAGAAAAAGGTAGTCCAGGTGGAGAGAGAGATGATAAAATAACTTAGAAAAAGGTAGTCCAGGTGGAGAGAGAGATGATAAAATAACTTAGAAAAAGGTAGTCCAGATGGAGAAGAAGATGATAAAACAAATTAGAAAAAGGTAGCCCATGTGGAGAGAGAGATGATAAAATAAATTAGAAAAAAGGGGTAGTCCAGGTGGAGAGGAAGATGATAAAACAAATTAGAAAAAAGGGGTAGTCCAGGTGGAGAGGAAGATGATAAAACAAATTAGAAAAAAGGGGTAGTCCAGGTGGAGAGAGAGATGATAAAATAAATTAGAAAAAGGTAGTCCATGTTGAGAAGATGATAAAACAAATTAGAAAAAGGTAGTCCATGTTGAGAAGATGATAAAACAAATTAGAAAAAGGTAGTCCATGTTGAGAAGATGATAAAACAAATTAGAAAAAAGGGGTAGTCCAGGTGGAGAGAGGAAGATGATAAAACAAATTAGAAAAAAGGTAGTCCAGGTGGAGAGAGATGATAAAATAAATTAGAAAAAGGTAGTCCATGTTGAGAAGATGATAAAACAAATTAGAAAAAAGGGGTAGTCCAGGTGGAGAGAGGAAGATGATAAAACAAATTAGAAAAAAGGTAGTCCAGGTGGAGAGAGGAAGATGATAAAACAAATTAGAAAAAGGTAGTCCAGGTGGAGAGAGGAAGATGATAAAACAAATTAGAAAAAGGTAGTCCAGGTGGAGAGAGGAAGATGATAAAATAAATTAGAAAAAGGTAGTCCAGGTGGAGAGAGGAAGATGATAAAATAAATTAGAAAAAGGTAGTCCAGGTGGAGAGAGGAAGATGATAAAATAAATTAGAAAAAGGTAGTCCAGGTGGAGAGAGGACGATGATAAAATAAATTAGAAAAAGGTAGTCCAGGTGGAGAGAGGAAGATGATAAAACAAATTAGAAGAAGGTAGTCCAGGTGGAGAGAGGAAGATGATAAAACAAATTATAAAAAGGTAGTCCAGGTGTATGGGGATTATGTGGAGAAGAGTTGCAATTCTTAGTGCACATATGTTTGTTACTGATACTTTAGTGGTTGATTTTCTCATGTATGTCTTTGCATGAACTTGAAACGGGAGCCGCGATAGCTCAGTGGTTAGTGAACTTGTCTACAAGGGACAAGAGGTAGGGTTCGATCCCAAACCGACGGCCTCCGGTTCACCCAGCATCTTAATGGGTACCAGATTTTTTTCTGGGAAAGTAAAGCGGCACGGTCGTATTACCGACCACATTACCCCAAAAATCATGTGCTGAAGGTCTGTAAAATATATGGTCACTAACACCATATTCCATATACGCCACTTGGTGTGACAGGTGTACTTTACTTTTTTAATGAACTTAAAACACGCATTCTTTTTATTATTATTATACATCTAAAGAAAAAGTTGTATCTTACAATGTACAAACATTTGTGGTTAATAATTGACATCCCTTGAAAATCTCACATTTGTCAATTTTTGTTACGAGCATTAACTACTAAAATAGCATTCACACTAAACACTGACTTTAGCTTCAAATCTGACCTTTTGTATGTAGTATTATGTGGTGTTTGTTATGTGGTGTTTTGTGTTATGCGGTGTTTGTTATGTGGTGTTTTGTGTTATGTGGTGTTTGTTATGTGGTGTTTTGTGTTATGCGGTATTATATTAGGTGCTGTTTTTTGTGGTGGTGTTGTGTTATGTGGTGTTTTGCTGTGTTTTATGGTGTTGTGTGTGTTGTGTTGTGTTACAAAGTGAAACCATTTCCATCAAATATCCACTTTCAGCATGTTCTAGACTTAGTACAATATCCATAGACGATGTAAAAGTTTCAAGACTAGAACAAAAATGCCACTTTTAGATAAAAAGAAACAGCTGTGAGTACCAACAGGAAAAAAATGGAAGTGTCAGAGAGATAGAGGTAGACAAAGGGAAAAGGTACTGGATGGTTTGATGACGTAGTAGAGGATAAGATAAATGTCGGAACAGTTACATAACGTACACGATCAAGGGGTTAGGGACGGGACTTGATATCATCTCGTCACGGACCATCAATGAACTAAAGGTCGGGTTACTATGGGCAAGCTTGGTTAACTCACAACTTGTATTACGCTTCATCATCATCATCATCATCGTGTGCCCTCTCCGCAACGAAGGTTGGCTACCATGGATCGCCATTCTACTCTGTTTCTTGCTTTGATGGTGCAGGCTGACATAGATTGACTTGTCCATCTTTTGATGTTACTCGTCCATGTTAGTCTTGGTCTGCCTCTGCCTCTTTTGCCTTGTATTTTTCCTTCCAATATTACTTTTAGTAGGCTGTTGTGTCTTTTAACATGCCCCAAAAATTGTAATTTGTCTTGTCTTAATTGTGTTCAGCAGTTCTCTTTTATTTTCAGTTGTTTTAAAACTTCATCGTTTGTTATATTTTCTTTCCATCCAATTCTACCTAATCTTCTATAAATCCACATTTCAAAGGCTTCAATTTTCTGTTGTTTTCTTGTCTAATGTCCATGTTTCTGCACCATACAGGAATATTGAGAAGATGTAACATTTTGCCATTCTTAGTTTCAGCCCTGCTGATATTTGTTTTGTTATTAGTATATTTTTCATGGCATTAAAATTACTTTTTGCCATTCCTATTCTTTTGTTTATTTCAGTTTTGCATTTTCCATCATTGGTTATAGTATGTCCCAGGTAGTTGTAGCTCTGGACTGTCTCCAGATGTATTCCCTAAACTGTGATATTTAATTGTAGGTCTTGATAATTATCTTTGTTTATGATCATAGTTTTAGTCTTTTTGATATTCATTTCTAGTCCATATTTTTTGCTTGTTGTGTTTATCACATTAAGCAATTGTTGTAGGTCTTTAGGATATTCTGCTAGTAGAGTATTACGCTTACTCTTCATCTAAAACAACATTTGTTGGTTAAATCGTGCCTGACTCTTCTTGTTCCTTCTCATTCGTATTTAATTAATCACCGAGTGAAGCGATCGTTTCCGGTTCTCTCCTCGTGTGCCCACCTCTTATGCTGTCCTGTTTCCGAGTGTTTCTAGTACTCTGTTCATTCATGCTTTATTCTGGCGGTCTGTTATTGTAGTGTTGATTGATGCGGATTACGTTTCGTTGTTTCTGTCTTAGAGTAAAGTAAAGTTTCCCGTCACACCAAGTGTCCTATAGGGAATATGGTGTTGGTAACCATAAGTGTAATAATTGATTAAAATAGGTAAAATGAATTTAAATATTTGGGAACTTTGTTAACCTCAGACGGAAGATGTACAAAAGAGGTGAGATGCAGAATGGCTCAGGCAAAAGCAGCTTTCCAAAAAATGAGGAAGATACTATGCAATCCATTTTTGACAATAGAAACAAGAAAAAGAGTTCTTAAATGTTATGTAGAGTCAGTCTTAACATATGAATGGGAATTATGGACAATAGGACAACAGACAAGAAAATCACTGGAGTCTGTAGAAATGTGGTTTTACAGAAGAATGTTGAGAGTACCATGAACAGCTAAGAAGAGTAATGAAAATGTTCTAAGAGAGGCAAAGCAAAAAGAGAACTAATTTCCAATATTAGGAAGAAACAATCATCATTTTTTGGCCATGTAATGAGAAGAGAACAACTGGAATATATTGCAACAACTGGACAAATTGAGGGACGAAGAGATAGAGGGAAGCAAAGAGAAAAAAAAAAATAAAAGACAGCTTAAGAGAATGGCTTAGCAGAAGGTCAACAACAGAAATGATAAATAGCTGCCGAGATCGAAAGTTGTGGAGAGACATGATCATCTACGCCAGCAGGTCCGGTACTTGATGAACCATAATTGCTGAGTTCATATATTTTGGGCCTAAATGCGCAAATATCACAGCTTTACTGCAAAGAACAGCACAGCTCGTCTACGCCCTTTAACGCCCATTTCAAAGCGGAGGTCGATGAGGACCATTGATTCATTTAGTAGCGGTCAGCTGATTATGAGAGGAAAAGATGATTAAGAAAACAGCTTTTCATTTTTGGAAAAAGTAGAACAAGGTTGAGCAACTAAATAAGCAGTGACTAGCATCCACAACAACGGGACACACACACCCCACTCCCCCAATACGGCTTCAGTCATTCTATAACAGGAAGTAACAAGTCACGACTGTTGGCAAGGCGTCGCGTTGCTTGGTTACCACTGAATCACCCACCAACACGCGAGACCCTTTGCCCTTTGACCTAAGGCCATATGTATCTGGTGTTGCTGGACTATATTGGAGCTTCCAGAGAGAGAACAATTTCTCACGTTAAAACCTGTCCCACTGATCTTCTACATATGGACTCCGACTCCAACTATTATTACGCACGACTGCACCTCAAATACTCTTATTTTTTTTTAAATTGTGACCCCTCTCCACGCCCGTCCTTCTCGGCTACTCTAATCCACAACTGTCCGACTCCGTTTGACTACTCTACTTCACAAGTATCCGACTCCGCCTACACTACTCTACTTCACAACTATCCGACTCCGCCTCGACTACTCTACTTCACAAGTATCCGACTCCGCCTCGGCTACTCTACTTCACAAGTATCCGACTCCGCCTACACTACTCTACTTCACAACTATCCGACTCCGCCTCGACTACTCTACTTCACAAGTATCAGACTCCGCCTACACTACTCTACTTCACAACTATCCGACTCCGCCTCGACTACTCTACTTCACAAGTATCCGACTCCGCTACTCTACTTCACAAGTATCCGACTCCGCCTACACTACTCTACTTCACAAGTATCCGACTCCGCCTACACTACTCTACTTCACAACTATCCGACTCCGCCTCGACTACTCTACTTCACAAGTATCCGACTCCGCCTACACTACTCCACTTCACAAGTATCAGACTCCGCCTCTACTACTCTACTTCACAAGTATCCGACTCCGCTACTCTACTTCACAAGTATCCGACTCCGCCTACACTACTCTACTTCACAAGTATCCGACTCCGCCTACACTACTCTACTTCACAACTATCCGACTCCGCCTCGGCTACTCTACTTCACAAGTATCCGACTCCACCTCGGCTACTCTACTTCACAAGTATCCGACTCCGCCTCGGCTACTCTACTTCACAAGTATCCGACTCCGCCTCGACTACTCTTCTTCTACCCTTCAGCTCCCTGTGGAGCATAGGTCATCAACAAACACTTTCCAAGTCGTTCTGTTTTTTGCCATTCTTTTAAGATCATTCCATATTTTCCCCATCACCTTCATCTCTGCTTCTATCTGTCTCCTCCAAGAATTCTTTGGTCTTCCTCGTTTGTCTTTTCCCCTGGGGATTCCAAAAAAAGGCCTGTTGTGTAATACTCTCAGTTGGCTTCCGTAGTGTGTGTCCTATCCAGCGCCATCGTCTTCGCTGTATCTCTTTATCCACTGGTATTTGACTGGTACATTTCCATAATTCTATGTTAGTGATTTTGTCCTGCCATTTCCATCCTTTTATTCTCCGTAAGCATCCATTACTGAAAGTCTGTATCTTCATGAATGTCAGGTTTGTCGTCGTTCATGTTTCACAGTAATATAATAGAACTTACTTAACATTGGAATTGAACATTTTTATTTTTGTATTTAACCTAATTTCGTTGGATTTCCTTATGTTTCCCAGTACAACGAAGGCTCCTCTGGGTTTTTTGTATCCCTATTTTGGTATCATTCTCTGTTCCTCCTTCTTTATCTATATTACTGCCCAGATATATATAATATATCTCTTCACTCATCAGGAGGCTAGTGCGCGCCTCACAGCACCAGAGCTGGAAGTTGTCATCGACCCACAGCTGATGGCTTGCGCCAGGATCGTTGAACCACAACCATCCAGACCCCGCTCCACCTCTCCATGGTGCCTCCAGTAACAGACTAATCTGTCTAGTCTGGCCAAGCGAGTAGGGATAGATGAGGGAAGACAGCCCGGTACTCAAAAATGTCATGCTAAAGTCGGATGTGTTAGGCCAAACGGCGCAAATATCACAGTTATACAGTAAACCACTACACAACGCAGACACGCCCACTTTACGTCCTTTTAAGGCGGATGATGAAGAGGTACAATTTTTTTTAGTAATCGAGCGAACGCAAGTAACTTCTCTCAACAATGTAGCAAACAGCTACTGCTGCAACTAAAATGTCACTTGAGGTTAAAATTAACAGCTGTGAAAAGCTCTTTCCCTTACTCCCAGTAATACATACACGTACGTAATAAGAGCCCATATCCTACCTAACAGTAGACAAACATATTACCTTCCCTGCCTCAGTGTCTTGTCACCTCCCCTTGTTCCGACAAACAGCCACAAGATGCTATCCTACTTCTCTCCTCACCCCGCGTCTTCCTAACCGAGGGACAGACGAGGTCAGAATCTCCAATCACATCCCACACGCTTCAAGCCTGAGAGGCGGCGTCTCGTCCCGCAATCACGTGTGTAGTTCCAAACTATCCCTGACATTTCAATCTTTCGGCCCAACATATCCGCCTTCGGCATGGCGTTTTTGAGTACCGGGTTGTCCTTCCGGTGAACCAAAACCATCCAGACCCTGCTCCACCTCTCCGTGGTGCCTCTAGTAACAGACTAACCTGTCTAGTCTGGCCAAGCGAACAGGGATCGAAGAAGGAAGACAACCCGATACTCACAAATGTCGTGCTGAAGTCGGATGTGTTGGGCCGAAAGGCGCAAATATAACAGTTATACTGCAAACCACAACACAACGCAGACACGTCCACTTAACATGCTTTAAGGGCGGATGATGAACAGGAATTCTGCAGTCTACGAATACTCTAGAATACTTTAGTCATCGGGCGAACGCAAGCAAGCACTTGGCCAGACTAGACTGGTTAGTCTGTTACTAGAGGCACCACGATAAGGTTCAGTAGGGCTGGAAAGCTCTGGTCTACGAATCCCGGCGCAAGCCATCAGCTTCCAGTGGCGCGCCTTTCCCCGGGCTAGAGAATCTTGAACCAACGAATTCTTGTCCACAGAACACACAGACCGTTTCAAATTGTATGCCCCTCTTGTTCTTGTTATGGATCCAGCGACCTTTGAGCTGATGCCCTTCGGCCCAATGCCATGTAGTAGTATCTGCAGGTATTTTTAAGTTCTGCTGTAGTTCCGTACAAGAGTGTATGCCCCTCTTCAAAATGATATAGCTCAAAAACCATTTCCTTTAAATTGCTGACATTTTGCATGTCAACTGGTTATTATCATGATACCATATAAACAACATTCATTTAAAACAGATGATTTTAATGTTGTCCTATTTGCGGTATATAAAAACAAAAACACATGATGATACTGGTCAAATAGAATATTTACAGTTTCTAGTGGTCAACATTACACACGTAATTTCTTTTTAAAAAATAATTTGCACGGATTTCTAGCACGGATTTCTCTCACGGATTTCTAGCAAGGATTTCTCTCACGGATTTCTAGCACGGATTTCTCTCACGGATTTCTAGCACGGATTTCTCTCACGGATTTCTAGCACGGATTTCTCTCACGGATTTCTAGCACGGATTTCTCTCACGGATTTCTAGCACGGATTTCTCTCACGGATTTCTAGCACGGATTTCTCTCACGGATTTCTAGCACGGATTTCTCTCACGGATTTCTCTCACGGATTTCTCTCACGGATTTCTCTCACGGATTTCTAGCACGGATTTCTCACGGATTTCTCTCACGGATTTCTCTCACGGATTTCTAGCACGGATTTCTAGCACGGATTTCTCTCACGGATTTCTCTCACGGATTTCTAGCACGGATTTCTCTCACGGATTTCTCTCACGGATTTCTCTCACGGATTTCTCTCACGGATTTCTAGCACGGATTTCTCTCACGGATTCACGGATGAAATCTATCCACCGGCGCGCTTATATTAAACACTGCTTGTGACACATTATTCCATCCGGGAAGGGAGGGGGGGGGGGTGAAGGAGGTTGAGGCAACTATGAAACATTATTCTATCTCTGGGGTGAAGGAGGAAGGTGGAGGCAACTATGAAACATTATTCTATCTCTGGTGTGAAGGAGGAAAGTGGAGGCAACTATGAAACATTATTCTATCTCTGGGGTGAAGGAGGAAGGTGGAGGCAACTATGAAACATTATTCTATCTCTGGGGTGAAGGAAGAAAGTGGAGGCAACTATGAAACATTATTCTATCTCTGGGGTGATAGAGGAAGGTGGAGGCAACTATGAAACATTATTCTATCCCTGAGGTGAGGGAGGAAGGTGGATGCAACTATGAAACATTATTCTATCTCTGGGGTGAAGGAGGAAGGTGGAGGCAACTATGAAACATTATTCTATCCCTGAGGTGAGGGAGGAAGGTGGATGCAACTATGAAACATTAATCTATCCCTGGGATGAGGGAGGAAGGTGGAGGCAACTATGAAACATTAATCTATCCCTGGGATGAGGGAGGAAGTGGAGGCAACTATGAAACATTAATCTATCCCTGGGATGAGGGAGGAAGGTGGAGGCAACTATGAAACATTAATCAATCCCTGGGATGAGGGAGGAAGGTGGAGGCAACTATGAAACATTAATCTATCCCTGGGATGAGGGAGGAAGGTGGAGGCAAACTATGAAACATTAATCTATCCCTGGGATGAGGGAGGAAGGTGGAGGCAACTATGAAACATTAATCTATCCCTGGGATGAGGGAGGAAGGTGGAGGCAACTATGAAACATTAATCTATCCCTGTGATGAGGGAGGAAGGTGGAGTCAACTATGAACATTATTCTATCCCTGAGGTGAGGGTGGAAGATGGAGGCAACTATGTATGAAACATTAATCTATCCCTGAGGTGAGGGAGGAAGGTGGAGGCAACTATCTGTGACACATTATTCTATCGCTGGAGTGAGGGAGGAAGGTGGAGGCCACTATCTATGACACATTATTTTATCGCTGGAGTGAGGGAGGAAGGTGGAGGCAACTATCTGGCACATTATTTTATCGCTGGAGTGAGGGAGGAAGGTGGAGGCAACTATCTGACACATTATTTTATCCCTGAGGAAAGGGAGGAAGGTGGAGGCAACTATCTATGAAACATTATTTTATCCTGAGGTGAGGGAGGAAGGAGGAGGCAACTATCTATGAAACATTATTCTATCCCTGGGATGAGTAAGGCAACCTTGACACATTATTCTATCCCTGGGAGTGAGGCAACTATCTATGACACATTACTTCATCCTTGTGGGGGTCTCGTGGGAGGTCATCTGACTTGCTGTAACACAACCCACCCTTGCTATTACAATCTATCCTTGCCTACCGATTCAAGCTTTAATTTCACTTCCGTCTCCTACCGATTTAAATATAAATGACAACTCTGAAATCTAATCAACATCCGGGTGATTGACGAACGACTTTTAATTAACTCGCTCGCTCCCCGCTCACAATAAAACGGTAAAAGGTGACTCGTAAACGCCATTAAAGGGAAGTGTGAGAGTGAAAATAAAAGAAGGAATAGAGACCTTGGACATACTATAACCAGTGATGGAAAATGTAAAACTGAAATAAACAAAAGAATAGGAATGGTAAAAAGTAATTTTAATGTCATGAAGAACATACAAACATCAAAACAAATAACACCAGGGCTAAAACTAAGAATAGCAAAATGTTATATCTTCTCAACATTCCTACATGGTGCAGAAACATGGATATTAGACAAGAAAACAGAACAGAGAATTGAAGCCTTTGAAATGTGGATTTAAAGAAGAATAAGTAGAATTGGATGGAAAGAAAAGAAAACAAACGATGAAGTTTTAAAACAACTAAAAATGAAAAGAGAACTACTAAACACAATTCAAACAAGACAAATGCGATTCTTGGGCCATGTTAAAAGACACAACAGCCTACTAAAAGTAATCTTGGAGGGGAAATACAAGGTAAAAGAGGCAGAGGCAGACCAAGACTAACATGGACGAGTAACATCAAAAGATGGACAAATCAGCCTATGACAATCTGCACCATCAAAGCAGACAGAGCAGAATGACGTTTCATGGTAGCCAATCTTCTTTGTGGAGATGGCACTCGATGATGATAATGATGATGAGAGACTCGATGAACATAAAACGTTGAATTCCGAGGAGTGGTTGAGGGCTAAAAGTGGGAGACAAATCTGTGACGGAATGAGATGAGTTGAGGAACGAAATTCAAGGGACGTAATAGCTTGCTGATAATAAATATGGTTTTATGAGACGCTGGTCTCTATAATCCAGTGCTGTATGTTGTACAAGATAATTAGAAAACGCTTGCCGCTAATATTTCAGACTTTTGATCTTTTCAGAAACATAAATTGTGAATACTTCTTCTAGAGATTATCCAAACTGATAAACAGAGCATTTTCGAGTGTGCATATTTCTCTCTAGAAAGTTTCACACTTCTCAGTCCTTGGAATTATTATTATTGTAATCACTGCCTACACCTTACATCTTTCCAGTACCTGAATCACTACATCTTACACCCCTCCAAAGTAACACATATAGCGGGGTGTAAAATGCCAGTGGAAGGAGCAGCCGTCCTCAGTGTGAGAAACATCATAAAACAAGGCACACGATGATGATAATGTTCCAGATCGATATCCATAGGGCCAAAAACGCGGCAGGATACACACCTGTCAGACAACCACATACACGAGCACGGACGAATAACATATTCCCATAAACCTCTCCCAGCAACAGCTCCGGTTTGGCCGGCAGCCAGGTATGGGGCGGAGGACAATGACCCTGGTTTGATCAGGTTATGGTGTGTCTGGCTCAAGCTGACTCTCGAGATACGGTCAAGTCACAGCTGTATGCCGATGGAACTTTAGTTGCGCTGTTGCTCACTCGAGAATTCCAGCGTCTCTCTGATCGCTGGTTGATACAAGTCAGTGTGCAAGAAATAGACGCTTACATTTGAGTCATCTTTGTTGGTATATCAATTGTTCTGTATTCGAAATGGACAAAGTAAATTCTGGTTTCCGTATTAGTTCAGAGACCTGAATACTTCGTCATCATCATGTGCCATACCGGTTAGTGTAGCCGATCATGTCCTTCCACAATCTTCTATCTACAATGCATCGTATCAGTTCTGTTGTTGACTGTTTTCCATGCCATCACACCAAGCTATCTAGTATCTTTTCTATTTGTCGTCCGAGATATCTCTTTCCTTTTATTTTGCCAGCTGTAACCAAGTATTCCAACTTCCCTCTTCTCATGATGTGCCCGAAAAATGTTGATGTGTTTCTTTCTGATGTTTTTTTTTTTTTTAGAAATTCCAGTTTTGTGTTGGCCTATTTGAGAACTTCCTCGTGAATACTTTGTAGCAAGTGCATAAAACATGTCACGTGGTTTGTTATTTCAAGCCGCACACATCCCCTTCCTTCTACAACCTCCCAAACGACTTTTTACGCACCCTAGGAGTACAAATCTATGTCAATAGAAGTGAGAAAGAGAGTTCATCAGTGCTATATAGAACCAATTCTGACCTATGGAAGCGAATCATGGACAGTAGACAAACAAATGAAAAGACGGTTAGAGGCCACAGAGATGGGATTTCTCAGAAGAATGTTGAAAGTTCCCTGGACAGATAAAAAGACCAATGAGGAAGTTCTCAAAGAGGCCAACACAAAAAGGGAGCTCATAAAAAACATCAGAAAGAAGCAATCAACAATTTTCGGGCACATCATGAGAAGAGGAAAGTTGGAATACTTGGTTACAACTGGCAAAATAAAAGGAAAGAGAGATCGCGGACGACAAAGAGAGAAAATACTGGATAGCTTGGTGTCATGGCATGGAAAACAGTCAACAACAGAACTGATACGATGCACTGTGGATAGAAGATTGTGGAGGGACATGATCGCCTACGCCAACCGGCAGGGTACATGATGATGATGAGGAGTACAAGTTCTTCAATTACATAAATGTCAAAGTAAAGTACAAGTTCTTCAATTACATAAAGGTCAAGGTAAAGTACAACTTCTTCAATTACATAAAAGTCAAGGCAAAGTACAAGACTAGAGTAGGCGTCTCAGCACGCAAGTTTTCACCAATATGTGCCCGGCCGCCTATTCAGAAGTGTTCGGAGACTTCTGACTAGTGTCGCTTCAAGCACCGAAACTTACTATGCGAGGCGGCATTCCTCGCCTTCCCAGAGTACTACCCTGGTACCTATTTCTGCCAGCGGCTGGGTCGACCGCATGGGGTATTTTTTTTCCTAACCACGAGTACAGCTCACACTTCTCCCAGCGGGAATCGAACACGGGTTGTCCGTCGGTAGCCCAGTCGGGTGGTTTTCTAAAAAAGGTTACCGAGCACCCTTCACATATATATGTATGTATATGATCATCTCGGGGGCGCTTCAATATGTTGATGATTAACACACAACTAGTAGGACAGTTCAGCTGAAATCACAGGAGCAAATCAGAGAATGGTTTCTTGTGGTAAAACACATTTCTATATGTAATCGATACTGGAGACTGTATAAATGTTGTTTTACAGAAGAATGTTGAGAATACCATGGACAGCTAAGAAGAGTAATGAAAACGTGCTGAAAGAGGCCAAGCAAAAAGAGAGCATATTCCAATATTAGGAAGAGACAATCATTTGTTAGGCATGTAATGAGAAGAGAACAGCTGGAATATATTGTAACAACTGGAGAAATTGAGGGATGAAGCGATAGAGGGAAGCAAAGAGAAAAGATACCAGACAGATAAGAGAATGGCTTGGCAGAAGGTCAACAACGGAAATGGTAATTGTCGAGATCGAAAGTTGTGGAGAGATATGATGCACGCGCGCGCACGCACACACACACACCACACACACACACATAAGAAAAAGTAGCTCCCAAACCAGTGATGTTCTATGGAAAAGCTTGGCGGCCGGGCATAATTCTGACCACGTTATCTAAAAATATTCCGACAATCATGAAATTAGAGGCACCAACATTATGTTCCTCGTAAACATCACATGACGTGCACGGCTGTTTGTTACCATCTCAAAGTGACATTTTAGTTACAACCCTAGAAATAGTGCAGTATTTATGGATGAAGATATCGAAAGCTTGATACATTCTGCTTATTCTTAAAACTGGTATATTATATAAGTGGTTTAAATTTGTGACACCTTATACAAAATGTAACATTTTTTAAGCTAAAGTTCATATTTATGTATGCATCATATTTTTGTAGTTAATATTCGTAGCAAAATTATCACAAATTGGAAAATATAACAGTCCAGGAGGTAAAAATACTCTTCTTATTTCTTCTTCTGCGATCATGGCTCATTCAGACTAGAACTACGGACTCTCGTATGAAGGCAGCTGTCTGTTTCGAAGAGATATTCAATTTTGAACCACAGCAGATTTATAACGACAAGAAACAGCTTTTATAATCTCAACTTGAATGTGTAATAGACGAAGCATTTGATCTTCCTGTAAAGACATAAATAAGCATGTTTCGATAGTCCAATTGTTTACGATGAATGATGATATCGTATGACAGAGAACAGTTGGCTGTGTTCACTTTCTGTGCGGTTTCGCCTTATGTCTTTTAGCGTATGCTGATACTGTTATGATGGGGACTACAGCTACATTTCTTTGTTTGGGAGATGATATAGTAATTCGGATGATTCCACTGGCACGGGCGGTTAAGCGATTATGGATTTTAATTCGTTTGCAGTGATACCGAGGCCTTCCATAACCAAACCAAACCAAATCAGCAAATCAACTACGGAACCAGTGGCTACAGCTGTGCATGACGAGGCCATTCCTTTACTGTTCCCCTAGTCATAAATAAAGTCTGATGTTTTCACGGCATCTGTGTCTCAATTGTGGTTTAGCTTCTACTATCATGTCAAGCGGCCAAACAAAAGCAATAAAATAAATAGTTTATATTCTACTAAGCGTACCTGCTGTTAAGGGCTGATCAGCAACATCCGCTACACTAACAGCTGACTGAAGACAATGGGCATAGAAGGTCGTACATCATGGATATGTTGGGCTAAAGACATTGTTAATTTGGTGTACAGGCGGTCTACCATTAACGCTGGGGCAGAATGGGTACCTGTGCCTCTTTAATAATTAGAAACTCTTTATATATATATATATATATATATATATATATATATATATATATATATATATATATAAATATATATATATATATATATATGTATATAAATATATATATATATATATGTATATAATATATATATATACATGTATATACATATATATATATATATATATATATATATATATATATACAGCATCGCAGCAGGAGGGAATATGATCACCGGAAGTGAACCTGTCGAGCAAGTGTTTCAGCAAATGAGCAATTATTTCGGTATATGTGTCTCTCGGAGCCAGTGCTTCCTTGGGGACTGTGTGGTCCAAATACACGAGTTCGGTCGCTGGACAGGATGATCGTGTGTTTGCTCCCTACCAAAGGCGGTGGAAATTTGCTAAAAATCGAAAATCCCAGCTTTGCCCTCTCCCTGGTCTATGGATAGTCCGATCTGATGTCCAGCCTTCTCGAAATAAAAGGTGAAAAACAGGAGGTCCCGTGTGCACTCGCGCACGTTAAACCACTTTGGCTGTTGTTAATCTCATTGACTGCTCTACAATCTAACGTCCATGTTGGGCGCTACTTGGGATTATGCTTCAATCGGCCACGACGAGACAACGAGAAAGGTAGTAGACCTGGCACTGCCCATTGTGACACGTTACTTGTAACTAAGTTTTATCCATTGTGACACGTTATTTGTAACTGAGTTTTATCCGGTTTGAGTAGAACTTTTTAAAATATTTATTTGCCAGAGAATTACTTCCGCTCGTCCTCCTTAAAATGGAGGTAGATGGGCGAGAACTGCAACAGGTTGCGGTATCTACGACTTTTGGCTAAATGCATCTGCTTGGTTCATTGGCTAAGTGCATCTGCTTGGTTCATTGGCTAAGTGCATCTGCTTGGTTCATTGGCTAAGTGCATCTGCTTGGTTCATTGGCTAAGTGCATCTGCTTGGTTCATTGGCTAAGTGCATCTGCTTGGTTCATTGGCTAAGTGCATCTGCTTGGTTCATTGGCTAAGTGCATCTGCTTGGTTCATTGGCTAAGTGCATCTGCTTGGGGATGATTTTTTGTTGTTGGACAGGGTTTGTCTTCTTTTGTGAAAACCTACCTGTTTGGTTACATGATTTCCTTTTCTGAAATACAAATGAGAGGTGGAAACGATTTGGTTCATTGCTCTCGACACAAGCAGTCAGTTATGAGTCGCTGGAAGGTAATTATCTCCTGCTCTGCGTCAAGGATGGCCAGTAGCGTAGTTATAACGGGGTGGCTTGACGATACTAGGTGGCGTTGTGAACTCGTTCACTATATCTCGCTCTCTTCACTTCATTTTGTAGGGAACAGGCAAATAACCGCAGTGATGCGATAGAGATGGTAGCAGGAGCAAGTAGTGTGGGTGTCACGTACAATCCTACAAGGTTTGGTGACAGCTTTACAAAATAAGGGACACAACAAAATACTGACGTTTCCTCTTGTGCCCATTCGGGTGTCAAGGGAGACTGAAACTTCTGGTTCTCGCCCTTTTGGCGGCTTCAGTCATTGTCAATTAATGTTGTAACGTTTCTAAGATATTGCCTGTCCATCTTACTCTGGGCCTGCCTCTAGCCCTTCTCGTCCTGTATTATATGCTTTATATGATAAGGAACCGCATGACATTCTTTCTAGATGGAAAAATCAACTTATGTGTTCTTTCTGTATGTAGCTAAGAATTGTTTCAATGTCTACTCTTTTTATTATATTATTCTGATTCTGTCCTTTTTGATCACTACATTTTCTTTGTGAACGAGAGTTCAAAAGTAGTTAAAAAAAAAAAAAAAGTAAAGTACGGCCGTCACGCCAAGTGGCGTATAGGGAATATGGTGTTAGTGACCATAAATTTTACAGACCTTCAGCACATGATTTTTGGGGTAATGTGGTCGGTATTACGCCCGTGCCGCTTTACTTTCCCAGAAAAAAATGCGGTACCAATTTACGGCTGGGTGAACACGGAAGCCGTCGGTTGGGATCGAATCCTACCTCTTGTCCTTTGCAGTTCAGTTTACTAACCACTGAGCTATCGCGGCTCCCGAGTTCAAAAGTACAGAATCTTTATCAGTTCCCCTTTAATGATCTTACACCAGCAGGCTAAAAGTCACATCTTGTCCATCCTCTTCGACCCCGTCGCCAGCCACTCAAAAGCTCTAAAACCGCTTGCTGTGGCCCCCAGCTAGTTACAACTTGAAAACCTATGATTTAGAATGACAGATCTAAAAACATGCAGAGAGAAAGTTCAATACATGCAGAAAAAAAAGCCCAGATATCGGATTGTGCTGACTCAGCACTCCTGTGCGCGCACACAGCAACCGGTTGGAATTCTGAACGGGCTGTTAAATTCAGCGAGACCTTGGAACGACTAACCGATCCATTGACGTCACAGCCCTGACACTGCCATTCTTGTCTCTCTGGGTCACAAAGCGACGCAACTCCCGGCAAGACGCCAGGCATAGTTACCGGATTCTCGCAATCTCCCATCACGATGCAAACGTGACTGTGAATCCTGCAACTGCAGTTCTGGCGAGGCAATTTCATTCCAGGCTATTTATAGTCTTTGGATTGTATCAATATATTGTATAGTTTGGATCACTTGTACGTCACTGAAGCGCAAAAGATATATATATCTACAGACAAGTGGAACAATATTAAAACAGGTAAATGAATTTACATATTTGGGAACTTTGTTAACCTCAAACGGAAGATGTACAACAGAGGTGAGATGCAGGATGGCTTAGGCAAAAGCAGCTTTAAAAAAAAAAAAAATGAGGAAGATACTGTGGAATCCATTTTTGACAAAAGAAACAAGAAAAAGAGTTCTGAAATGTTATATAGAGCCAGTCTTAACATATGGATGTGAATCATGGACAATAGGATAACAGACAAGAAAATAACTGGAGGCTGTAGAAATGTGGTTTTACAGAAGAATATTGAGAAAACCATGGGCAGCTAAGAAGAGTAATGAAAACGTTCTGAAAGAGACCAAAGCAAAGAAGAGATGTAATTTCCAATATTAGGAAGAAACAATCATCATTTTTTGGCCATGTAATGAGAAGAGAACAACAGGAATATATTGTAACAACTGGGAAAATCGAGGGACGAAGAGATAGAGGGAAGCAAAGAGAAAAGATACCACAGACAGCTTAAGAGAATGGCTTGACAGAAGGTCAACAAAATTGATAAATAACTGTCGAGATCGAAAGTTGTGGAGAGACATGATCACCCACGCCGATAGGCCCGGCACTTGATGATGATATATATATATGAGCACAGCTGTTTGTCACTGATACTTTAGTTGATTTGATCATGAGTGTCATCCCAGGCAGATAACACACACATGCTTCTGATATTATACATTCAAAATAGGGGGTCTAGGTAGACTAGTTTGGAACAGCACCAGACTGAGCCACCAACGTTCGGACAACCCGTGTTCGATTCCCGCTGGAAGTAGTGTGAGCTGTACCCTGGTTGGTAAAAAAAAATACCCCCGCGGTCGACCCAGCCGCTGGTAGAAATGGGTACCAGGTTAGTAGTCTGGGAGAGTGAGGAATGTCGCCTCGCATCTGAGTTCGATGCTTGAAGCGACACTATCCAGAAGTCTCCGAACACTCCTGGCGGCCGAGCACATATGGGTGGAAACTCGCGTGCTAAGTCGCCGATTCAAGTCTCCTACTTTACCTTTACATTTATTTCACATTCGGATGCGAAGGCGCGCCTCACAGCACCAGAGCTGGAAGTTGTCAGCGACCCACAGCTGATGGCTTGCGCCAGGATCGGTGAACCAGAACCATCCAGACCCTGCTCCACCTCTCCGTGGTGCCTCTAGTAACAGACTAACCTGTCTAGTCTGGCCAAGTGACTGGGATCGAAGAGGGAAGACAACCCGATACTCAAAAATGTCATGCTGAAGTCGGATGTGTTGGGCCGAAACACGAAAATTTTCACAGTTATACTGCAAACCACAACACAACTCAGACACGCCCACTGAACGACCTTTTAAGGGCGGATGATGAAGAGGTACACTCCTTTAGTCATCGGGCCAACGCAAGCAAGCAGGCAGCATTTCATATTCTTTGTGTTGTGCTACAACAGTGCCTATAATCTTATAAAACATCAATTAAACGAGGAAAAAAACCCGTAACAGGAATGCAGACAACTTATATAAATTCACACTATAAATGCTGGATTTTTTTTTAAAAAGATGAAATGACATTTGAAGGCTAGCAGGACATCTGAGGGTTTTTTTCATCAAGCTGTGAAGTTTATTACTTCACTCGCATATGCCATTAGTGACATTTGAACGTAAACAGAAGGAAAGTGCAACAACTAAAGCGTTAAAAATGAACTAATGACTGTGCTTTCATATTTCGAAGAGCGGGTGTGATCAAGTTGTATGTGTTTGGGTTGGCTCGGCTCGCCTGTGGGTGGGAGCACTATATCAGAGGTAGCTTCAAGCTAAGGTTATCTTAGAGTACATTTATTTGTGTGTGAGAGGGATAAAATGAGAGAGTGAGAGAGAGACGGATACAAAAGACAGAGGCGGGTAAGAATGGAAGTGGTAGGGGGGGGGGGAAGACAGAAAGAAAAAGGAGTTGGGGAGTGTAAAAAAGAAAGACAGAGTGAGAAAATAGTTGGAGAAATGGAAAGAGAAAGCGGAAGAAGGCTGGGGATGAGAAAGGAATGGAGGAGAAAGAGAGAAAATAGAGGTTATGAGAGAAAAGAGAAAGAGAAGCAGAGATAGAGAGAGAGATAAATAGAGAGAGAGAGAGAGAGAAACAGAGGAAAACAACAAACAAGAACAATATACAGAATTGAAGAGGATCATGAGAAGCGATGTGCTTATGAGAGCGAGAGAGAGAGAGAGAGAGAGAGAGAGAGAGATAGAGAGAGAGAGAGAGAGAGAGAGAGAGAGATGCGGAGAGAAGAGACATGCCATAGAGAGTGAGGGATTAGGTAGAGATTTTTGCAGGAAGAAAGAAAGAAAAAAAACACTGCAGATGAACGTAGAGACATACAAATAGATGAATTGAAAGATGACTAGATTGACAGACAAACGATGAACAGACAAGCAGACAGATAGGCAGGTAGCTAGGTGGGTGGGGTTTGATAAGTGCAATCGTATCATTTCCGATGACGTACGTGCAATATAGCTGGTGATGATCAGGCAAGACATCATGGGTGATGGTGTCACTTCTACCAGACAGTCCTACATGCCCAAATAAAACCTCCCGGTACAAATTTACAGACACTGGCTACATCCCAGGCTTTGTCGATCGGGAAACAGATTCCCAAAGTTGGGAACAGAACATATTCTAGTGCACTGGCCACACACCACTGTGACCTTCCTGTAGACTGTGCTATATAATTATTCTAGAGCGAGTAGTGCGCTGTAACTGTGCTATATAATTATTCTAGAGCGAGTGATGCGCTATAACTGTGCTATATAATTATTCTAGAGCGAGTGATGCGCTATAACTGTGTTATATAATTATTATAATGCGAGCGGTGCGCTATAACTGTGCTATATAGTTATTCTAGAGCGAGCAGTGTGCTATATAATTATTCTAGAGCGAGTGGTGCGCTATAACTGTGATATATAATTATTCTAGAGCGAGCGGTGCGCCATCACTGTGCTATATAATTACTATAGAGCGAGCGGTGCGCTATAACTGTGCTATATAATTATTCTACAGCGAGCGATGCGCTATAAATGTGCTATATAATTATTCTAGAGCGAGCGGTGCGCTACCACTGTGCTATATAATTATTCTAGAGCGAGCGGTGCGCTACCACTGTGCTATATAATTATTCTAGAGCGAGCGGTGCGCTACCACTGTGCTATATAACTATTCTAGAGCGAGCGGTGCGCTACCACTGTGCGCACATTGGGAAGCACACGAGCCTGGTGTGTGTGTGGGATGTTAGAAACGCCAAACCTGGGGAAACGTGGGTTGAATCCCGGCAAAGTCGGCGGGGAAAATAAAAACCGAAACCCGAACACCTCATGACGACTTTTAAGGGCAAGCGGCCTTTATTCTCCGCCCCTATATGCACCTCCGACAGACCCCATTAATGGAAAATTGCTGTAACGAATAAAAAAAAAAATATATATTTTAATAAAGAGACGGTGGAAGAGTTCTTTTAGAGAAATGAGACCAAAGACTATCTGTCTCATCGAAAGGTAAAATAGGAAGGAAAGAAGGAATAGAAGCATTAAGGTAGAAGAATACAGACGTTTCGAAGGAGAAATAAAAATTAAGTTTCCCTCCCCCTGCCTTGCTAGGCCTATGGGGAATATTGTGCTAGTGACATTTTTATATGACCACAGCACATTTTTGGGTCATATGGCCTATGGGGAATATTGTGCTAGTGGGTCATATGGCCTATGGGGAATATTGTGCTAGTGACATTTTTATATGACCACAGCACATTTTTGGGTCATGTGGTCGGTATCACGTCAGGCCGCCCTTATTACCCCCCCCCCAAAAAAAAATCTCTGGTACCCATTTTTAGAGGCTGGGTGAACCCCGGAGCCTTGTCAGTCCGATAAAAAATCCGCCACTGCTGGGGATAGAACCCGAGGCCATTCTGGTAAGACAGCAAGCAGACTGACCACTCAGCCACCGAGGCTCCTAAAGGGGGACTAGACTGGCGAAAAGAACAGCGCTTCTGGTAACAGCTTTCAAATGTAACGTCATGGAGAAAATGAGGGGAAATGTAATTTAAATACAAGAAAGAGAAAATAAAAGGAATACGTAGCACAAATAAAAAGTGAGAAAACGTAGCAGAAATAAAACATAGGAGCCCTCCATTAGCTCAAGTCAGGCACTCTTTCGAGAAGGCAGTTCGACCAGAAAACGCTAATATATCCACATCTGCGGTGGCAGACGTCACTGCTGCTCACGTCACAGTTGTTTGTTTTCATCTCAAAGTGGCAATTTAGTTCTAATTCGATAAATATTTCAGCGTATAATGAATGAAGATTCGCGGAGTCTATTACATCCCGCTCAGAATAAAACTGGTTTAATATGGGGGTGGTTCAATTTGTGTAAAAAAAAAAAAAAAGGCCAACTATACTCAATAGAAAAAGGTGGTCATATATTGGCCATGTGATGAGAAGAGACAAACAGAGAAAAAGGTGGTCATATATTGGCCATGTGATGAGAAGAGACAAACAGAGAAAAAGGTGGTCATATATTGGCCATGTGATGAGAAGAGACAAACAGAGAAAAATGTGGTCATATATTGGCCATGTGATGAGAAGAGACAACGTGGTCATATATTGGCCATGTGATGAGAAGAGACAAAGTGGTCATATATTGGCCATGTGATGAGAAGAGACAAAGTGGTCATATATTGGCCATGTGATGAGAAGAGACAAAGTGGTCATATATTGGCCATGTGATGAGAAGAGACAAAGTGGTCATATATTGGCCATGTGATGAGAAGAGACAACAGAGAAAAAGGTGGTCATATATTGGCCATGTGATGAGAAGAGACAAAGTGGTCATATATTGGCCATGTGATGAGAAGAGACAAAGTGGTCATATATTGGCCATGTGATGAGAAGAGACAAAGTGGTCATATATTGGCCATGTGATGAGAAGAGACAAAGTGGTCATATATTGGCCATGTGATGAGAAGAGACAAAGTGGTCATATATTGGCCATGTGATGAGAAGAGACAACGAGAGAATCTCAGAGCAGGCTCTCAAATGGGAACCAGAGGGTAAAAGAAAATAGGCCGACCAAGATAAGCACTAAAAAGAACATTGAGGTAGCGGCAACAACAACAGGCATGATCTCCCTCGCTGAGATTGAACAACTCGCCTAGGATTGGGACGTGTGGCGAAATACAATGCGGGTCCTGTGCAAGGTCTGATGTTTAACAACAAAGATCGTACAACACAGTCTAGAATTGTCTCCCTGTGTGCAATCTCCGGCTCAAAAGGACAATAAACTGATAGAATATTCTTCCACGTTTTCTTCTTCAGCGTCTATGTTTCTACACCATCGTCATCATCATCATGTGCCATACCGGTTGGCGTAGGCGATCATGTCCTTCCACAATCTTCTATCTACAGCGCATCGTATCAGTTCTGTTGTTGACAGTTTTCCATGCCAAGACACCAAGATATCCAGTATTTTTTCTCTTTGTCGTCCGTGATTTCTCTTTCCTTTTATTTTGCCAGTTGTAACCAAGTATTCCAACTTTCCTCTTCTTATGGTGTGCCCGAAAAATGTTGATTGTTTCTTTCTGATGTTTTTTCGGAGTTCCCTTTTGTTGTTGGCCTCTTTGAAAATTTCTTCATTGGTCTTTTTAGCTGTCCGGGGAACTTTCAACATTCTTCTGAGAAATCCCATCTCTGTGGCCTCTAATCGTCTTTTCATTTGTTTGTCTACTGTTCATGATTCGCTTCCAGAAGGTCAGAATTGGTTCTATATAGCACCGATGAACTCTCTTTCTCACTTCTAATTGACATAGATTTGTTGCATAAGATATTTTTCACACCATACATGAACTAAAATATCACTATGAAGCATCTGTGACTTATATAGTAAGTAAAGTACCCCCGTCCCGCCGAGTGACGTATAGGGAATATAGTGTTAGTGACCATCTATACATTTTACAAACCTTTGGCACATGATTTCTGGGGTAATGTGGTCAGTATTACGCCCGTGCCGCTTTACTTCCCAGAAAAAAAATCCGGTACCTATTTAAGGCTGGGTGAACCCGGAAGCCATCGGTTGGGATCGAACCCTACCTCTTGTCCTTTGTAGTCCAGTTCACTAACCACTGTGCTATCGCGGCTCCCTGTGACTTATATAGAGATTTTAAAAAATCCTCACCCCCCATGGCGAGAGAGAGAGAGAGAGAGAGAGAGAGAGAGAGAGAGAGAGAGACTAACCTGCCCTCGATACAAAAGTGACCAAAGTATAAAAGCTCAAGTTATGGCTGGATCGTTGACGAGCACTGCTCATTCCAACTGCAGCGGAAACTGTCGGTAATATTCAGGTCCACGCGACATATGAACGAGGCTGGGAATCAATAAAATTAGGCATAGGCACGCGCATTGACGTCACAGCTAATACATGTACTTGACCAGGATTGGATAGACTCTGGGGCTTTTCCGTGTTATATTATACGAGCGAACTGGCGATCAGGCCACATCGTGTGTTATAGAATAAATAAACTGACAGAATTAAGCAGATGAACGAAACAGTGTATTTCTCTACATTAAACCGAAATAGCCATACCTACTTTTCTTATTGTTCGCCTTTAAGTGGGCGTAAATGCGTTGTCATAGACTATAGGACAACAGGCAAGAAAATCACTGGAGTCTGTAGAAATGTGGTTTTACAGAAGAATATTGAGAATACCATGGACAGCTAAGAAGAGTAATGAAAATGTTCTGAAAGAGGTCAAAGCAAAAAGAGAACTAATTTCCAATATTAGGAAGAAACAATCATCATTTTTTGGCCATGTAATGAGAAGAGAACAACTGGAATATACTGTAACAACTGGGAAAAATGAGGGACGAGGAGATTGAGGGAAGCAAAGAGAAAAGATACCAGACAGCTTAAGAGAATGGCTTGGCAGAAGGTCAACAACAGAAATGATAAATAACTGTCGAGATCGAAAGTTTCGGAGAGACATGATCACCTACGCCAGCAGGCCCGGTACTTGATGATGATGAAATGCGTTGTGTCGTTAGTTTACGGCATAGATGCGATATCAGCGCCTTTTGGCCCGACACATCCGTCTTCAGCATGGCTGGGCATATTTGCTGAACACGTTTTGCCTGGACACCGGCCGTTTCAGGGCCTACTCTTTTCGCCTTTTAACTGCCAAGGTTCTTTAACGTGCGCGAGCGCACATGTGGGCCTCCTGTTTTTCGCCGCTGTCCGATTGGGCTAGACACAGGATCTCACTACTCACAGATCCCGGGGGAGGGTAAAGCCACGAAGAAACCAGGAGTTCGATTTTTTCTTAAATGTCCGTCGCCTGTGGTTGGAATAGAACCATGGACCTTTCTGAGACTGACGACTTTACGCTAGACTCCATAGTCCCTCAGTCATGCCAAATCTAAATACCGAGCATTTTACCAAGTTTAGTTTGGTTTGAGGTGGGGGAGGCGTGGTGGTGGATGGGTTTAGGTTTAAAGTGTTTAGTTTAGTTTAGTTTAGTTTAGTTTAGTTTAGTTTAGTTTAGTTTAGTTTAGTTTAGTTTAGTTTAGTTTAGTTTAGTCGACAGATCAACTTCATTGCACAAAGGAACAACTCCATTGTGCTCAGATCCCCTCCACGTCACCTTCCCCGTTGCGAATCACCTCCGCCACACATCAGTGAAGGCACTGAAGATGGCTTCAGTTCAGATGCACGAACTCCGTTGCACCACCGGCGGCGATGACACAGACACTATCACTAACCTCCTCAGTCACCTCTTACAAGCCAAGCGTGGCGCTATTCTTTCCTCCCCGCACTGTGGTCAGGCCCCAGTCAATATTTTTGGTTCATCTCTTCAAATTCTCGGCTACTAATGGTGGACGCATTCCAAACAATAAATAAATCCACAGGTTTAAAAAAAAAAAAAAAACATACAGACGGTAATTATAAACAAACCCATTCTTGGAAGATGAAGGGCCTCTGGAAATAGAAGAGAGTTTGAAGTCATGCAGTCAAAAGGAAGCTATAGATCATAGGTAGAATGATACTATGGGAGCCCTCAAGTGCAGTGGTCTTGATAGAAGGGAGAAACACAAGAAATGGGACGGCTGGAGTTATCTTACCTGGGACCTATGTTACCAAGAGATGATTGAATAGCTCTGATTCTATTCTCTTTTCACTTCTCTTCTCGTCTCTTTTCTCATCTCATCACATCTCTTCTCTTTTCACTTCTCTTCTCGTCTCTTTTCTCATCTCATCTCTTCTCTTTTCACTTCTCATCTCTTCTCTTTTCTCTTCTCATCTCTTCTCTTTTCTCTTCTCATCTCTTCTCTTTTCTCTTCTCATCTCTTCTCTTTTCACTTCTCTTCTCTTTTCTTTTCTCTTCTCATCTCTTCTCTTTTCTCATCTCATCTCTTCTCTTTTCACTTCTCTTCTCGTCTCTTTTCTCTTCTCATATCATCTCTTTTCTCTTCTCATCTCTTTTCTCTTCTCATCTCATCTCTCTTATCATCTCACCTCTTCTCTTTTCTCTCCTCATCTCTTTTCTCTTCTCATCTCTTTTCTCTCCTCATCACTTTTCTCTTCTCATCTCTTTTCTCTTCTCATCTCATCTCTCTTCTCATCTCTTTTCTCTTCTCATCTCATCTCATCTCTTTTCTCATCTCACCTCTTCTCTTTTCTCTTCTCATCTCTTTTCTCTTCTCATCTCACCTCTTCTATATTGAATCAGTCTTATTGCAGCCGGGACATCCTCACATCTACATAACGCACCTGTTCCTCATTCCTGCAAGAGAGCCCCAACTGTTTCTACAAGATCTTGAAACTTTTCCCTTTAAACACGCAGGATCCACCTCATTTTATATTATAAAATTATCAGTCTCGCAATATATACATACTTGTCCCAGTCATCCTCCTCCTATTTTCAAAAGAAATAAGAAAAAATAAATGTGGCAATGTCCTCTTTGTCCAGAGACTGACCTTAGTTGCAGAGTTTCCAGGGAACTTATCTACTAAAGCACTGCTTGCACACCAGCGTGCCCACAGCAAGACATCCAATTTTACCTATCATAGTTTCCATGGGTGCGGAATCACCGCATGGAGGTGGAACAGAAGGAGGTAGAGAAATAAAACATGGAGGAGGAACAGAAGGAGGTAGAGAAATAAAACATGGAGGAGGAACAGAAGGAGGTAGAGAAATAAAACATGGAGGAGGAACAGAAGGAGGTAGAGAAATAAAACATGGAGGAGGAACAGAAGGAGGTAAAGAAATAAAACATGGAGGAGCAACAGAAGGAGGTAGAGAAATAAAACATGGAGGAGCAACAGAAGGAGGTAGAGAAATAAAACATGGAGGAGCAACAGAAGGAGGTAGAGAAATAAAACATGGAGGTGGAACAGAAGGAGGTAGAGAAATAAAACATGGAGGAGGAACAGAAGGAGGTAGAGAAATAAAACATGGAGGAGAAGCAGAAAGAGGTAGAGAAATAAAACATGGAGGAGCAACAGAAGGGGGTAGAGAAATAAAACATGGAGGAGAAGCAGAAGGAGGTAGAGAAATAAAACATGGAGGAGCAACAGAAGGAGGTAGAGAAATAAAACATGGAGGAGCAACAGAAGGAGGTAGAGAAATAAAACATGGAGGAGAAGCAGAAGGAGGTACAGAAATAAAACATGGAGGAGCAACAGAAGGAGGTAGAGAAATAAAACATGGAGGAGGAACAGAAGGAGGTAGAGAAATAAAACATGGAGGAGGAACAGAAGGAGGTAGAGAAATAAAACATGGAGGAGGAACAGAAGGAGGTAGAGAAATAAAACATGGAGGAGGAACAGAAGGAGGTAGAGAAATAAAACATGGAGGAGCAACAGAAGGAGGTAGAGAAATAAAACATGGAGGAGAAGCAGAAGGAGGTAGAGAAATAAAACATGGAGGAGCAACAGAAGGAGGTAGAGAAATAAAACATGGAGGAGAAGCAGAAGGAGGTACAGAAATAAAACATGGAGGAGCAATAGAAGGAGGTAGAGAAATAAAACATGGAGGTGGAACAGAAGGAGGTAGAGAAATAAAACATGGAGGTGGAACAGAAGGAGGTAGAGAAATAAAACATGGAGGTGGAACAGAAGGAGGTACAGAAATAAAACATGGAGGAGCAGAAGGAGGTAGAGAAATAAAACATGGAGGAGCAACAGAAGGAGGTAGAGAAATAAAACATGGAGGAGCAACAGAAGGAGGTAGAGAAATAAAACATGGAGGAGCAACAGAAGGAGGTACAGAAATAAAACATGGAGGAGGAGCAGAAGGAGGTAGAGAAATAAAACATGGAGGAGCAACAGAAGGAGGTAGAGAAATAAAACATGGAGGTGGAACAGAAGGAGGTACAGAAATATAACATGGAGGAGGAGCAGAAGGAGGTAGAGAAATAAAACATGGAGGAGCAACAGAAGGAGGTAGAGAAATAAAACATGGAGGAGGAACAGAAGGAGGTAGAGAAATAAAACATGGAGGAGGAGCAGAAGGAGGTAGAGAAATAAAACAAGGAGGAGAAGCAGAAGGAGGTAGAGAAATAAAACATGGAGGAGGAGCAGAAGGCGGTAGAGAAATAAAACATGGAGGAGGAGCAGAAGGAGGTAGAGAACTAAAACATGGAGGAGAAGCAGAAGGAGGTAGAGAAATAAAACATGGAGGTGGAACAGAAGGAGGTAGAGAAATAAAACATGGAGGAGCAACAGAAGGAGGTACAGAAATAAAACATGGAGGAGCAACAGAAGGAGGTAGAGAAATAAAACATGGAGGAGCAACAGAAGGAGGTACAGAAATAAAACATAGAGGAGCAACAGAAGGAGGTAGAGAAATAAAACATGGAGGAGCAACAGAAGGAGGTACAGAAATAAAACATGGAGGAGGAGCAGAAGGAGGTAGAGAAATAAAACATGGAGGAGCAACAGAAGGAGGTAGAGAAATAAAACATGGAGGTGGAACAGAAGGAGGTACAGAAATATAACATGGAGGAGCAACAGAAGGAGGTAGAGAAATAAAACATGGAGGAGCAACAGAAGGAGGTAGAGAAATAAAACAAGGAGGAGAAGCAGAAGGAGGTAGAGAAATAAAACATGGAGGAGCAACAGAAGGAGGTAGAGAAATAAAACATGGAGGAGGAGCAGAAGGCGGTAGAGAAATAAAACATGGAGGAGAAGCAGAAGGAGGTACAGAAATAAAACATGGAAGTGGAACAGAAGGAGGTAGAGAAATAAAACATGGAGGAGAAGCAGAAGGAGGTAGAGAAATAAAACATGGAGGAGAAGCAGAAGGAGGTAGAGAAATAAAACATGGAGGTGGAACAGAAGGAGGTAGAGAAATAAAACATGGAGGAGCAACAGAAGGAGGTAGAGAAATAAAACATGGAGGAGCAACAGAAGGAGGTAGAGAAATAAAACATGGAGGAGCAACAGAAGGAGGTAGAGAAATAAAACATGGAGGAGCAACAGAAGGAGGTAGAGAAATAAAACATGGAGGAGGAGCAGAAGGCGGTAGAGAAATAAAACATGGAGGAGAAGCAGAAGGAGGTACAGAAATAAAACATGGAGGAGAAGCAGAAGGAGGTAGAGAAATAAAACATGGAGGAGAAGCAGAAGGAGGTAGAGAAATAAAACATGGAGGTGGAACAGAAGGAGGTAGAGAAATAAAACATGGAGGAGCAACAGAAGGAGGTAGAGAAATAAAACATGGAGGAGCAACAGAAGGAGGTAGAGAAATAAAACATGGAGGAGCAACAGAAGGAGGTAGAGAAATAAAACATGGAGGAGAAGCAGAAGGAGGTAGAGAAATAAAACATGGAGGAGCAACAGAAGGGGGTAGAGAAATAAAACATGGCGGAGAAGCAGAAGGAGTTAGAGAAATAAAACATGGAGGAGCAACAGAAGGGGGTAGAGAAATAAAACATGGAGGAGCAACAGAAGGGGGTAGAGAAATAAAACATGGAGGTGGAACAGAAGGAGGTAGAGAAAAAAAACATGGAGGAGGAACAGAAGGAGGTAGAGAAATAAAACATGGAGGTGGAACAGAAGGAGGTAGAGAAATAAAACATGGAGGAGGAACAGAAGGAGGTACAGAAATAAAACATGGAGGAGCAACAGAAGGGGGTAGAGAAATAAAACATGGAGGTGGAACAGAAGGGGGTAGAGAAATAAGACATGGAGGAGCAACAGAAGGGGTAGAGAAATAAAACATGGAGGTGGAACAGAAGGGGGTAGAGAAATAAGACATGGTGGAGAAGCAGAAGGAGTTAGAGAAATAAAACATGGTGGAGAAGCAGAAGGAGTTAGAGAAATAAAACATGGTGGAGAAGCAGAAGGAGTTAGAGAAATAAAACACGGAGAAGGAGGAAAAAGCTGTAGCTGGAGATGCGGCAGAGGTAAAATTAGGAAGATGAGGAGTAGAGAATGAAAAAGAAGAAAGATGACTCTCATATTATAGAATCATCTTAGAAGCTGATACCACAACAAGGATTGTGTCTGCACGTCTTGTACTCACTGCTGGCAGGTCGCGGGCACTTCTGTTTGATACAACCGCTCCAGCCATGCTGACACCAGATGATCAACGCACAGTTCAATCACGGCTATATCATCAGACTCGTTGATGGTTTGCCAAAACTCTACCGGAAATTCTCTTCATTAGCGTAGCTGTGCCTCTAAGCCGGGTAATCATCTGAAATTAAAGCAAAACAGAAAAAATAAGTCAGTCACAGCTGTGCGTGTTTACAATAAAACATCAACAAATAATCACTTTATTTAAGAGTCTAGAGGTGTGACGTTGGCCACAGGACTGGAAGGACCCGAGTTCAAAGCCCGCCAGAAACGGTGAAAAAAAAAAAAACCTATCTACCTATTGACCTTTTGAGCCGCAGCCGACCCATAGAGCATAGACCGGGATACTTTTTCTCTTTTTCTAAATTTTCTTTCTAGTAGTCTCAATCCTTGCATCAAAAACAAAACATTTATCAAATTAAGAACACAGAACAAGTCAAATGAAATTTTGGGGGCATGTTAAAAGACACAGCAGCCTAATAAAAGTAATCTTGGAAGGGAAAATACAAGGTAAAAGAGGCAGAGGCAGACCAAGATTAACATGAAGGAGTAACATCAAAAGATGGACAAGTCAGCCTATGACAATCTGCACCATCAAAGCAAGAGACAGAGTGGAATGGCGCTCCATGGTAGCCAAACTTCGATGCGGAGAAGGCACTCAATGACGATGATGATCAAAAGAAAAAAAAAATACGAAAAATTAATCCTTCCTTGATTTCTTTGGTAGTGAGAATGTCGCGGATAACGGCAACAAACAGGAGGTTCCGTGTGCACTCGTGTTAAATAACCCTTGGTAGGTACAACAGAAAAGAGTAGTCTACAAAAACGGCCGCTGATCGGGCTAAACTGTAAGACAGAAAACCTACCCACACCATTGTTCCCAGGCTGTGCCACGGAGTTTGTGCACAATGCCCAGGATTCCTCGCGAATTTTCTCGAGATTCTCGTTAATTTCACCTGTGGAATGTTCCATAATCTTTCACCGATTTCACAGATAGATTCATCACCTATGGGTGCGTCCGGTGTGCAGGGATGATGATACTAACAACAAACAATAAATGTCTGCTCTGTATATCAACTGATCACCCGTGCGCCCAGGGCCCGAAAGGGGAGTAAAGAATAATGACGTTACACCCTACCAGGCATGTTCGTATGAGGCGACTAAGGAGTGTTGGGCATGGGACTGGCTATCCCATACCATAAAAAAAAAAATAATAATAAGCCGAAAAAGCTTCACAAACATGGACAAGTCAAAGGAAAGAATAAAAGTAAATCTGCCATCCAGGAAGATAAAGGCTCTCTGTCTAAGAGATGTATGACGCAAGCCGGAGAAAGCCGTAAATAGTCCGGTTAATTCTTGGAGAAGACAGATAGAAGCAGAGATGAAGATGATGGGACAGACTTGGAATGATCTTAAAAGAATGGCAAGAAACAGAACAACTTGGAAGAAAGTGTTTGTTGAAGACCTATGCTCCACAGGGAGCTGAAAGGTAGAAGATGATCAACTGATATTTCGACAGAAAGTAAAGCGGAAATCCGTGATTTCAATTCAGATCCAAGTTTCACCTTTGTTTATATTTGTTTAAAAGTAGGACTTTTCCTGTCGTGTCTATTTTTTTTGTATAAATATGTATTGGCCTGTACCTGATGAAGGCCTTTTTGTCGAAAAATCGTAATTTGTCTATCTTCTCAGTAGGTTCAGCTGCTTAATATAAGTGTTATATTTAGTTTATATAATTTTATGTTTATTATATATAAGTGCTATGTTTAGTTTATATAATGTTATGTTTATTATCTATAATTGGTATTTAGTTTATACAATGTTATGTTTATTTTATATAATTTGTAATGGATATCAAAGGGACCACTCAGAAAGATAACTTTGGGAGTCTCTAATACGAAAGGGCGCGTACAGCATGATCTGTCGCAGCGTGTTGTGCCCATCCTAATCAAAAAGAGTCCTCTCCTAATCAAAATGTCTCGAAGGCTTCTGTTGGGTTTAAATAAAACCAAATTACGACAGTATTTTGAAATATTGAGGCTGTATATAAAGGACAGCGCCGGCGTTAGCAGTTATGCTTTCCTGGGTACGAGTAACTACAGCGACAAATATACAGAGGAGGCAGCGGAGGCCATATAAACACAATCACATTCCAGCTCAATGAGTTAAATGTCAATGTACACCCAGCTACTGTATTCCCTAGCAAAGTCGTTATATAGTTCATGTCATTCGAGCCGTTATGTGTGAAACATTGAGAACAACAAAATTGACAATCATGAAGATACAGACTTGCATTAATGGATGCTTACACAGAATAAAAGGAGGGAGATGGCAGGACAAAATCAACAAAGAGACAAAGGACAAAGAGATACAGCGAAGACGATGGTGCTGGATAGGACACTCTCTGCGGAAGCCAACTGAGAGTATTACACAACAGGCCCTCTTTTGAGATCCCCAGGGAAAAAGACAAAGAAGACAAAGAAATTGTTGGAGAAGACAGACAGAGGCAGAGATGAAGATGATGGGGAAGACATTGAATGATCTTAAAAGAATGACAAGAAACAGAACGACTTGGAATGTGTTTGTTGAAGACCTATGCTCCACAGGGAACTGAAAGGTAGAAGAAGAAGAATTCGAGCCGTTACTAATAAATAGGCTTGACTGTCTATGTAAAGCAAATCTACTACAACACAACGACAGTTATTGACCTTGCATTGTGCATAGCCATATAGGAACTAGGTAGGCAATTTCAGCAGCCACCTCCCTGGTTGCAATGACAACATTGGTTAACAATTACATGGGAGACAAATAATAATAATAAATGAATATTATTATAGAGGGAAACCTCCGAGGCGATAATTGAGCGAATCATAGGAGGCAGAGATATGTTTACAGCACTCGGAAAAAATGACAAATAATCAACAATAGAAAAAAACAAAACAAAGAACAATAAATGGTCCAAAGCCGGATCGAACCAGTACTCTTAGGCACAGCGCCTTGCCACGAGAAGCCAAACGCTAGGGAGTACGACCAATTCAGCCAACTAAAAAATTAGCTATCATTGGCGATGTCTTTCGTGCAGGTGTACTCATGACTATAGCATAGGGTTACGATCACAACTCGGGAATAAATTGTGTTTCTGTATTTTCCTATTTAAAAAAAGTGTTTCCCGTAGGGCCGAATACTTGTGTTGCAGACACACATTTATAGGACGAAACACAAGTCTGCAACACAAGTCTCAGTCCTACAGAGGACTATATACAAACAATAAATGAAATGGGTTGGACACTTGGCAAGAATGAAACCAGACCGAAGAACCAGACAAAAATGTTGTCCTGTAAGACACTACAACAACAATCTAGTTCTCAAAGACACAACAACACAGATATATAAGACACAACGATATAACTATGTAAGACACTACAACAACAATCTAGTTCTCAAAGACACAACAACACAGATATATAAGACACAACGATATAACTATGTAAGACACTACAACAACAATCTAGTTCTCAAAGACACAACAACACAGATATATAAGACACAACGATATAACTATGTAAGACACTACAACAACAATCTAGTTCTCAAAGACACAACAACACAGATATATAAGACACAACGATATAACTATGTAAGACACTACAACAACAATCTAGTTCTCAAAGACACAACAACACAGATCTATAAGACACAACGATATAACTATGTAAGACACTACAACAACAAAAATCTGTAAGACACAACAACAAAAATCTGTAAGACACAACAACAAAAATCTGTAAGACACAACAACAAAAATTTGTAAGACACAACAACAAAAATCTGTAAGACACAACAACAAAAATCTGTAAGACACAACAACAAAAATCTGTAAGACACAACAACAAAAATCTGTAAGACACAACAACAAAAATCTGTAAGACACAACAACAAAAATCTGTAAGACACTACAACAAAAATCCGTCCCTATAAAACAGCGCCAATATATAAACACATGACTTCCAGATCAAGGCAGCACTAAAGCAGGACTGTTTACTATCTTGCCCTATCTCCCCCCCCCCCCCAAAAAAAAAAAAAAATTACTCACATCACTTGTGCACGTTTAAAAAAAAACAAAATGTCTGAACGAAAAAAAAAGTAGCTGCCTGTAAAAATAAATCCAAGACATAACATCATACTTGGAGGTCTCGACTGCACTAAAAAAAGAAGCGTGTACCCTTTTTATTTATTTATTTTTTTTTAAATCTCTCTTCAAACACATACACGATGACATACATAGACCACATACAAAAAAATGTTGAAGAGGCAAAGAAGATTTATTTGCGGAACGCTTAGCAATAATTCAGGAAAGCCAAAAACAAAAATGTAATAAAAAAAAACCTGCAAGAACATCTGAAAAGAATTACCGCGCAAGGAATTAGGTGTGAAAATGAACATCGCTGAAACGGAAATAATGAAAACAGTCACAGAAAAACTGAATATCTTTCCGTACATCTCGCCACAAAGTGCGTCACTTTCAATTTGATTAGCGTGAACCGTCATTAAGGCATATTCATTTTTTACATATCTTGTATCAACTTGGTATTGGTGAAATCTAATTCCGTGTTCAATTATCAAAATGTCGTATATAATATGTTATATGTTAGATAAATATAAATATGTAGATTAATTCTTAAAAGAGTGAAACGTGTTGTCTCTGAAATCTCTTCTGTTGCATTGATAAAAAGCGTCCGTACGGAAGGAGTTAAGATGAAGATACGGCATATAGAACTCAAGCAAGTACGTTCACCATTACCTGGTTTATCCGATCTGCGGTGCGTGCAGGGAAGGGAGAAGTGCAAAATATAGGCATCTGACATTGTCTTTGGTAGTGCGCGGGGTAACAGCTTCCTCGTTCCTTCCTCATTTACCTTTCAGCGTCGAGAGGGGAGATATAGCTTCCGGTCTACTGTTATGTTTCTTCATTATCATCATCATCATCATGTGCCATACCAGTCGGCGTAGGCGATCATGTCCTTCCACAATTTTCTATCCTCAGAGCATCGTATCAAATCTGTTGTTGGCCGTTTTCCATGCCATGACACCAAGCTATCTAGTATCTTCTCTCGTTGTCGTCCGCGATCTCTCGTTCCCTGTATTTTGCCAGTTGTAACCAAGTATTCCAACGTTCCTCTTCTCATGATGTGCCCGAAAAATGTTGATTGTTTCTTTCTGACGTTTCTTAGAAGCTCCCATTTTGTGTTGGCCTCTTTGAGAATTTCCTCATTGGTCTTTTTAGCTGTCCAGGGAACCTTTAACATTCTTCTGAGAGATCCAAACTCTGTGGTCTCTAATCGTCTTTTCATTGATATGTTTCCTAGTGTTTCTCATATTCAAATCAACATGTGTAAGCCACACCCCATATCATATTTAAGTCGTAACATTTGTGTTGTTGGTATACAACATAAGCTACAAAGGACAAGAGGTCAGGTTCGATCCCAACCGACGGCTTCCGGGTTCACCCAGTCTAAAATGGGTACCGGATTTTTTTCTGGGAAAGTAAAGCGGCACAGGCGTAATACCGACCAGATTACTACAAAAATCGTGTGCTAGAAGGTCTGTAAAAACTATGGTCACTAAACATCATATTCCCTATACGCCACTTGGCGTGACATGGCTCTTTACTTATACAACAAAAGTCAGTTACGGAACAAGCGGTACTCTCCGGTGATTTATTTCGAAGAGGGAAAAGATAGGACAATATGATGATGATGACGATGATGATGATGATGAAGCTAGCTGAGAGAAGAAAGATGATGAACATACTTTTTAAGAGAGAAAGAAACAAAGTCACATGCAATCGATAATACCTCTGATAGCTCATTTTTGCCTTCAATGTGATTTTTAAAAAATAAAAAAACAAGGAGGGAATTGTGTGAAAGAAGTCATCTGTTAGTAAACCGTGTAAGCATCACACATCCAGACGGGATCAATGAGTGCTCTGTGTGAGCCATGACTCGCTAAAGTTGGCTTGACTCGAGTAGTCCTCGGCTCTGTGCAAATACTTCATGAGTGGCCTCCCCGAGGACAGCAAGTGGGGGGACACGATAAACGCAGTGGTTTAACTCATTAGTAGCCGAACAGATAGTGTCTTTATTGAGCGGGATATGCCATATAGAAGCATTCAATGCACAGGGCTGAAGGGGGTCATAATAGTTGACAGACAGTAGAACGACTTGGATTAATTTCATTTCATTTCTGGGCTTAAGGTAGTCAGCGACTCTTATCTGGGAACAGGCAACTAATTGTAGTGCTGCGGCAAAGCTGGTAGCAAGGCCGTTTTTTGTCGTTGTCCCATTCTTCTGAAGAAGGCTACCGGCCGAAACGTCAGTATTTTGTTGTGTTCCTTTTCTTTGTAAAGCTGTCACCATACCTTGGAGTGTATACCACAACCCACTACTGACTCCTAGCTGACTGAATGTGAGCTAGAATCAATGAGTCTTAACTGATCAAGATCTTGGTTCATCTTCCCGTGATGGGTTTGAAAACAGGCCAACAAGCTTGGCCAAGCGAGTGGGGATCGAAGACAGAAGGCAATCTAGTACACAAATATACAGCGCTTAAGTCGGATGTATTGGGCCGGAAGGAGCAGTTATTGCAGCTTGCCATTGGCGCTATCAGTAGTTCGGTTAGCTTAAGAGAAGTATGCTATCAGTAGTTCGGTTAGTTTAAGAGAAGTATGTTATCAGTAGTTCGATAGCTTAAGAGAAGTATGTTATCAGTAGTTCGGTTAGCTTAAGAGAAGTATGTTATCAGTAGTTCGGTTAGCTTAAGAGAAGTATGTTATCAGTAGTTCGGTTAGCTTAAGAGAAGTATGCTATCAGTAGTTCGGTTAGCTGAAGAAAAATACAACTACACAACCCCGGATTTAATAAAAAAAAAGTTAAAAAAAAACAAGACTTCTTCCGCTTGAGCTAGAGGTCAATAAGTTCTAGGAAAACATTCACCTGTTAAACAGCTGGTCACCTCTACACACAGCTGTCCTGTCTCCACACAGCTGGTCACCTCTACACACAGCTGTCATGTCTCCACACAGCTGGTCACCTCTACACACAGCTGGTCACCTCTACACACAGCTGTCCTGTCTTCACACAGCTGGTCACCTCTACACACAGCTGTCCTGTCTCCACACAGCTGGCCACCTCCACACACAGCTGTCATGTCTCTACACAGCTGGCCCTGCTATCACAAGCTGTAACTCAGAAATTATTTTCTTGGTTTTAAAACAAACTTTAAACTTGACCATGTCAACTTCCTGTTGTCATTTCATTGAACACTTCCTACATATTTTGTTCCCAGTTAACACCATGTCAAAGAAGCAACAAACATAAGAATAAGTTCGTTTTAAAGAACATACAAAGAATAATAGGAAACAGCCTGAGAGACAAGATCGGAAATGAAGAACTGAGAAAAAAACTAGGAACAGCCCCCGCCATAGAATACATAAAGAAGCACCAGATAAAATGGTTTGAGCAGACAACAAGGGAAGAAACAGTCTTAAGATGTGAACGACACAGTGCACCGCTGATCCGACCAAAAAAAAAACGGGAGATGGATTTTATTTTTAAAAAATGGAAGAGAGAGAGAGAGAGAGAGAGAGAGATAGAGAGAGAGAGAGAGAGAGAGAGAGAGAGAGAGAGAGAGAGAGAGAGAGAGAGAGAGAGAGAGAGAGAGAGGAAGAAATAATGTCGGAAGTAAACAGGGTTGCGGACAAACCAAAGACACACTCTGCTCAACTTGAACTCAACTAAACGCCTCCTTCAAATATTTCCTGTGTAAAAACGGAAAGAAACCAAATCTTTCAACCGAGATCTCCGTCAAAAACTAAACGTCTGGCTATTTGGCCTTGCCTTCGGGTTGATCCCATTCACAGTAAGCGGGGGACACATCATGTTCTGTTCTCATGAAGCCTCTTTCTACAAAATGTTTCTTCAACATAAAACACAAGAATGTGGTTCAAAATAAATGGTCCTCAAACGATACAAAACAGGGGAACATGAAATTGTGTCTACCGTGGTAAGTTTAGTCAGTACAGTTGTACAATCAAACAAAACAGTAGGCAAAATAACATCTACTGAGATGAAATGTGTGAGACGAGTGACAGCCTGAGAGCCAAGAACAGAAATGAAGAGCTGAGAAAAAGGCTGGGAAACAATCCCCGCCATCGAATACATAAAGAAACAACAGATAAAATGGTTTGGCCACGTGACTCGGCAGAGTGATCAAAACACAACTCAACGAGCCTTCAATAAACGTTGCGAGAACACCAGAACCAATGGTCGACCAGGAAATAAATGGATTAATACTATATTGGAAACACTGGGAAACATAACAGCAGGGGGGGCCGGGGGGGGGGGGGGCGGACGAAAGGAAGCAAAAGACCGCAAATTACATCTCCCCTCGACGCTGAAAGGTAAATGAGGAAGGAAAGAAGAAGAAATAAGCAGAAAATAGCGCGGAAAGAGGAAGTAAAAAAAAAAAGTAACGGTTTCCTCCCCTTGCTAGGCGTATGGGGAATATGGTGTTAGTGACCAGATTTTTCTATGACGACGGCACATTTTTGGATGATGTGGTCGGTATCACGCCAGGCCGCATTTAGTTCACTGAAAAAATCTTTGGTACCCATCTTTAGAGACTGGGTGAACCCCGGAGCCTTGTCAGTCTTAAAAAAAAAATCGGCCACTGCTGGGGGATCGAATCCGAACCGTTCTGGTCAGAAAGTGAGCACACTAACAAACAACTCAGTCACCGAGTAATGAAAGAGGAAGTAGAATGTACATAACCGTCATGGGCATTCCGTCATAGCATTAAGTTCTTTACATCAGCTTCTGATGTTAACGCTAGAAACCTTTGATATGTGCCTCTTATTATGTCATGTACTTCAAGTCAGTGCCTGATGTCATGTACTTCAAGTCAGTGCCTGATGTCATGTACTTCAAGTCAGTGCCTGATGTCATGTACTTCAAGTCAGTGCCTGATGTCATGTACTTCAAGTCAGTGCCTGATGTCATGTAATTCAAGTCTGTGCCTGAAGTCATGTACTTTAAGTCTGTGCCTGAAGTCATGTACTTCAAGTCTGTGCCTGATGTCATGTACTTTAAGCCTGTTCCTGATGTCATGTACTTCAAGTCTGTTCGTGACGTAGTGTACTTCAAGTCTGTTCGGGACGTCATGTACTTCAAGTCTGTTCCTGATGTCAATTACTTTAAGCCTATTCCTGATGTCATGTACTTTAAGCCTATTCCTGATGTCATGTACTTCAAGTCTGTTCGTGACGTCGTGTACTTCAAGTCTGTTCGTGACGTCGTGTACTTCAAGTCTGTTCCTGATGTCATGTACTTCAAGTCTGTTCGTGACGTCGTGTACTTCAAGTCTGTTCCTGATGTTGTGTACTTCAAGTCTGTGCCTGATGTCATGTACTTCAAGTCTGTTCCTGATGTCAATTACTTTAAGCCTGTTCCTGATGTCATGTACTTTAAGCCTATTCCTGATGTCGTGTACTTCAAGTCTGTTCGTGACGTCGTGTACTTCAAGTCTGTTCCTGATGTCATGTACTTCAAGTCTGTTCGTTACGTCGTGTACTTCAAGTCTGTTCCTGATGTTGTGTACTTCAAGTCTGTGCCTGATGTCATGTACTTCAAGTCTGTTCCTGATGTCAATTATTTCAAGTCTGCTCCTGATGTCATGTACTTTAAGCCTGTTCCTGAAGTTGTGTGTACTTTAAGTCGCTGCAGGTGCAAAGTACTTCGAGAAGTTCGTTTCAGATGTTAAGTACGCACATTACGTCTGTTCTCAGCATGTGCTAAGTACTGAAGTCCACTTAGTCTTTCTCTTTGTCTTTTTCTCTGGGGATTCCAAAAAAGGGCCTGCTATGTAATACTCTCAGTTGGCTTCCGCAGTGTATGTCCTATCCAGCGCCATCATCTTCGCTGTATCTCTTTATCCACTGGTATTTGACAGGTACTTTTCCATAATTCTATGTCAGTGATTTTGTCCTGCCATTTCCATCCTTTTATTCTGCGTAAGCATCTATTAATGAAAGTCTGTAACTTCATGATTGTCAATTTTTTGCTCTACATGTTTCACAGCCATATAATAAGACTGACTTAACATTGGAGTTGAAAATTTTATTTTCCCGATTACTTAAAACGAATACAATAACGGATAAGATACCATCATCAATTAAACAACAACGGCGGCCGGGGGGGGGGGGGGCACCTAAAGGGCATTTTAACTTGAAATTCATGTTTATGAAGAGGTATTTCAAATTTTGCAGTTGAATGCTGTGACTTTACAACAATAAACCTAATGAGCCATGTAACAAAAATCTTGCTAAAAGTTATACAAGGAAGGATTAAGAATAAAATTAATACTGAATTAGATGAGCAGCAATTTGGATTTAGGAAAAATAGAGGGACAAAAGAAGCCATATTCTGCATGAGAACATTAATCGAAAAGTACACAGAAGTAAACAAACCAATATATGCCTGCTTCATAGACTACACCAAAGCTTTTGATAGAGTACACCACAAACAACTTATAGAATGCCTAAAAGAGAAACATCTAGATGACATGGACATACGACTAAAATGTAATCTATACAGGGATCAAACAGCAATAATAAAATATAACAAAGAGAACTCTACACCCATTGATATAAAAAGAGGAATAAGACAGGGATGCATCCTATCACCAAGCTTGTTCAATCTATACACTGAGCAAATCTTTAAAAACATCATAGAGATGCCAGGCCTACAAATTAATGGAAAGATAATCAATAACCTAAGATATGCTGACGATACTGTACTACTAGCAGAAAATCCTAAAGATCTACAACAATTACTTAATGAAATAAACACGACAAGCAAAAAATATGGACTAGATATGAATATCAAAAAGACTAATGATCATAAACAAAGAAAATACTCAAAACCCACAAGTGCATATCAAAATTGAAGGAAAAGACCTGGAGACAGTTCAGAACTACAACTACCTTGGACATACTATAACCAGTGATGGAAAATGTACAACTGAAATAAACAAAAGAATAGGAATGGCAAGAAGTAATTTTAATGTCATGAAGAACACACTAACATCAAAACAAATAACACCAGGGCTAAAATTATGAATAGCAAAATGTTAAATCTTCTCAATATTCTTATATGGTGCAGAAACATGGACATTAGACAAGAAAACAGAACAGAGAATTGAAGCCTTTGAAATATGAATATATAGAAGAATTGGTAGAATTAGATGGAAGGAAAAGAGAACAAACGATGAAGTCTTAAAACAACTAAAAATGAAAAGAGAACTACTAAACACAATTCAAACAAGACATATGCGAATTTTTGGGCCGTGTTAAAAGACACAATAACCTACTAAAAGTAATCCTGGAGGGGAAATTACAAGGTAAAAGAGGCAGAGGCAGACCAAGACTAACATGGACGAGTAACATCAAAAGATGGACAAATCAGCCTATGACAATCTGCACCATCAAAGCAAGAGACAGAGCAGACTGGCGCTCCATGTTAGCCAACCTTCGTTGCGGAGACGGCACTCAATGATGATGATTTCAAAATAGAGGCCAAACGAGAATTTAACGAAAATGTCAAAATAAAGAATTTGGCTTCCTGGCAACTGGCCAAGGGTGAACTAATTCCAGCTTCGGGCGTCTAGACTTGGGAGGTGATCATGCCAAAGTTCACTGGAGGCAAATTGAGATGATTATGACGATGTCGCCTGTCTGGTGATGGGGTATACATAACCCCATAGGATATGTGAGACAGACTTGACAGACAGTTATGTCCGCTGATAATAAACACGCTGATAGGATATGACAGTCAGCTTGGTAATGAAGTTAGAGGTGGGGAAGATGCAGATAAATTGAGAAGATAGACACCGGAAAGAAAGACACGACAGTTAAGCAGACTGAATTTGGCGGATAGACAGAACAAGTAAGGGACAGAACAATGCACTGACAGAGTAGAGAGGGAGACAGACATACTAAACAAATACATGCAGACTAGATGATACAGACTACACAGACAGACACATACTGGATAAGACAAGCAGACCAAATAATGGGAAAAGACTGACACTACAGGCAGACAGAATCCTAGACAACACATGCAGACTATATATGGCGGACATACTGAGTATATAGGCAGACTGATTATTAGATACGCTATACAGACAGAATAACACAAGCAGACAGACAAAAGAAGCAGTAAGGCAAACTCGACAATGTACGAAATATCGGTAACAAAAAACATAGATGGACAGAAAAGTGAAAGTTAGAACATGCAGACCCGATAAAACAGACAGTGTGCGTGTAAACAGACATAGTGCACATGTAAACAGACATCATAGTGCACAAGCAAACATACATCATAGTGCACAAGCAAACAGACATAGTGCAATGTAAACAGACATAGCGCACATGTAAACAGACATTAGATATAGTGCACATGTAAAAAAACAAAGTGCTCGTGAAACAGACAGTGCACATGTAAACAGACATAGTGCACATGTAAACAGACATAGTGCACATGTAAACAGAGCGTGCAAGTATCCAGACATGGTGTAAAAGTAAACAGGCATAGTGCACACGGAAACAGACAGTGCACATGTAAACAGTCATTAGGTACAAGTAAATAAATATATATATATATATATATATATATATATATATATATATACACACACACACACACACACACACGCAAAAAACACGATCTAAGTCAGAAAACCGAGGCAGACTTTCGGATAAGTGTACAACCACTCCCTCCCTTTAATTAAAAAAAAAAATATACAAATTAATTAAATAAATTAAAGTAATAAATTAGTAATACTTCGATACCTTATAATATGTTGCTCTATATCTATGTTTAACATCTACTTTATAATCTGTTGCTCTATATCTATGTTTAACATCTACTTTATAATCTGTTGCTCTATACCTATGTTTAACATCTACTTTATAATCTGTTGCTCTATATCTATGTTTAACATCTACTTTATAATCTGTTGTTCTATAGGTATGTTTAACATCTACTTTATAATGTGTTGTTCTATAGCTCTATTTAACAACTGCTTACTGTCTTCCTATCGTCACAACTTTCCCCGGTGCTTCTATCTATCTATCTATTGTCCTTTCGAGCTGAAGACAGCACATAGGGCAGAACCACAATCTCAAAAACATAAACCTAGCGTGCCAAAATGGCACATATTGCAGAGATCACTGCTCTGTTTCAATAACAATAGTTTTTACAATGACAGCTTGTCAAGCCATCGATCAACCTCCTTAGTCGCCTCATACGACATGCTCGGAAGATCACAGTGTCACTATTATTTACTCATGAGACCACGGTGCTTACTTCCAGGTTATTCCGTTTGTGTACCCATTCACGGACGACAGCTGCTGCTGAGTCTGAGCTTCACTGCAATCTATTACTGGACGACTATTGTAATCTACAGACCTGTTTTAATATTGCCTTATTTAACCTTGATAGTTTATTCTATGTTTCTCTTTGTTGTGACCATTAATTGTTTACCTGACCATCATTAACCATATCTGCCTAGAAAAATTCCATAAAGGGTTGCTTATGAACATCCAGGGACGTGGGAACAGATGACAGGTTGTTTAAGGGCCTGGCACGGGAAAAGACAGTGGAACTGTAACACACGATCGACAGTTATGGAGTAGATGTCTGGTTTGCCAGCTTCATATCTTTAGCGAGTCCCGAGGGGGGCTGAACTTTGTATGAATATCACTTTTTCCTATTTTCCACAACGGCAACAGTGTGTATTCGGGTGTTCCCCGCCATGCAGGTAGATATTCTCCGAATTCAAAGGTACTCTCATATTTTCTATCGTCGAAAGTTGTAACGTTTTGGGTATATATTTATCTCTCTCTCTTAATGTTATCTTGACAGCGGCAATTTTCCAATGGATATATCTTTTTGTGTTCAAACTTGTGTAAATTGTTCTACTCCACGAGAAGGATAAGGTTGGATACGTTACTTTTACAATATAACCACGTAAAAATTAACAGTTAGACCGTGAAAGATCGCACGTGAGACCTAGCGATCTACCACGTGGGCGAACATCAGCCGGGGTAACCCCAACACTTTGTTTTTAAATTAAGCACATTTTGTGTTCGGAGAAATCACAGAAAATGGAGATAGATAAAAGGGTCGACCACGAAAACAGATGGATCGACGGAATATTACAAGCGTTAGGAATCATAACAGCAGCAGAGGCGAAAAGATGGGCAAATGACCGTAAATTATATCTCCCCTCGACGCTGAAAGGCAAATGAGGAAGGAAAGAAGAAGAAGAGGAAGAAAGCATGACCTACAAGTGCCCAGCACTGAATTGTAATCAACACTGTAATGGATGTTCTACGTGCTGTTATTATTGATCTGTGTGAAACAAAGTAACAAATTAACAACTATCGCGCTCTGTAGTCAGCGCTGAATTATCTCAACAACAAACACAACCAGATAGCAACGAAACAGGATTTGAGCGATAACAAATGTAGTCTGAGATAATTCACTCAATGAAACTAGGCAGTCGGGCCTATACGGTTTCCGACCACGTCAACGCCTCGTGTCACACACACGGTGGCCACGACTCGCGATGGGGCCCTGTCGTGCAAACTAATAAAGTCAACATTGGCGGATCGAAATAAACCAGAGGCTTCAGGGGCTGCTCAATGAATGGGGCGGTGGTGGGTGGGTGGGTGGTTAGATAGATCCTGGAGTGGGCGTTGAGATTTTAAGCATGCTTGTGAATGTATGTGTGTGGAGGTGGATTGTTAGAATGTTAGAAGAGGGCCTAGATACTATAGCTGATGGGAGGCAGCTGAGAAAAAGGGGCGCTGAGAGTTGTCGTAAAGGGGGAGGGAGTTGAGAATGTTAAAAAGGGCGCTGAGATTTGTCGTAAAGGGGGGAGGTGGTTTGGGATTGTTAAAAGGGGCGCTGAGAGTTGTCGTAAAGGGGGGAGGGGGTTTGATAATGTTAAAAGGGGCGCTGAGAGTTGTAAAAGGGGGGGGGAAGGTTGCGAATGTTAAAAGGAGCAGTGAGAGTTGTCGTAAAGGGGGAGTGGGTTTGAGAATGTTAAAAGGGGCGCTGAAAGTTGTCGTAAAGTGGGGGGGTTGAGAATGTTAAAGGGCGCTGAGATTTATCGTAAAGGGGGAGGGGGAGTTACGAATGTTGTAGGTGGAGATGTCTGAGAATGTTGTAGGTGGAGATGTCTGAGAATGTTGTTGGTGGAGATGTCTGAGAATGGTGTAGGTGGAGATGTCTGAGAATGGTGTAGGTGGAGATGTCTGAGAATGTTGTTGGTGGAGATGTCTGAGAATGTTGTTGGTGGAGATGTCTGAGAATGTTGTAGGTGGAGATGTCTGAGAATGTTGTTGGTGGAGATGTCTGAGAATGTTGTTGGTGGAGATGTCTGAGAATGTTGTTGGTGGAGATGTCTGAGAATGTTGTAGGTGGAGATGTCTGAGAATGGTGTAGGTGGAGATGTCTGAGAATGGTGTAGGTGGAGATGTCTGAGAATGTTGTAGGTGGAGATGTCTGAGAATGTTGTAGGTGGAGATGTCTGAGAATGGTGTAGGTGGAGATGTCTGAGAATGGTGTAGGTGGAGATGTCTGAGAATGGTGTAGGTGGAGATGTCTGAGAATGGTGTAGGTGGAGATGTCTGAGAATGGTGTAGGTGGAGATGTCTGAGAATGGTGTAGGTGGAGATGTCTGAGAATGGTGTAGGTGGAGATGTCTGAGAATGGTGTAGGTGGAGATGTCTGAGAATGTTGTAGGTGGAGATGTCTGAGAATGTTCAAAAGGAGCTGTGAGAATTTGAAAGGGGGTAGGATGAGAGAGTTGTCGGGGTTGTTTATCACTGATACTTTAGTTGATTTGCTGCCTGTTCATTTCTGCCTCTCACACACACGCACGCACGCACGCACGCACACACACACACACACACACACACACACACACACACACACACACACACACACACGCTTCTTCTACTTTACAAACAAAGTGACAACTCGCAGAAGCTGTATCCTAAACGACATAATCGTTGTGGTCCACAATTGGCTCTCTCAGAAATTCCCAACTTTCCCATTTATTACATCCTTGTGTTAGGAAAAAGACAAATCGGCAGACCTAAACTACGATTTACAGATATCTGTAAATCATCTCTGAATGACTTCTCCATCTGTGAAAATGACTGTGAACATCTGGCAAGTGATCGCACATCATGGAGAGCATGTATAAGGAATGGTATAACATCATTTGAGACTGTGCTAAAGCAAAACTTAGAAGAGAAAAGACTCATGAAAAACCCTGTGGATCAGTGGGCCTGACTTGTTCATTCTGTGGCCGTGTGTGTTTGTCAAACATTGGTAGAATTAGCCGTGAGAAGCTGTTCGACAAAAACAAAACCTCAAACAAATACACAATAGCCTCCACTAGACCGTCTGACAAGACGAAAAGGGCCATATGTGTTACGAACATTAATGACTAAAATACCACTGTACCTACTTACTCCAGCTTACAAATTTTACGTTTTTCTGCCTCAAATGTCTCAACTTTAAACCACTCCCATAAAGTATCAATTTTAAAAGTGAGTGGAATGTACTAGGCTCAGGCATTATGTAGAAATAAACGATGCAAATTTCTAAGATTAAAACGAAAATACCACAGCTGTGAAAGGTGGGCGTCGGTTGAATTAAAAGCCTGGTAGTTACTGAAACAATTGGTTTGAACAAGTACCACCCACTGCCTGGTACCATCTGTCACCGTCAACCGGTATGATTAATCTCAAGCGTAATGGTCTCCTATGTCTAGATATGTCTGACGTACAAGGACACGACGTGTCCAAGCACTGAACGTTGTCAGGGAGGTAATATTGCAAAGAAAAAAAAAAGGAAGGCTATAGACGACGGGCGTGGCAAACACCTGAAAGTTGTTGATTTTTTTAACCGGTTTTGTGGAGTGGAAAAAGTGCAGTCGTAAAGATATGATAACGATTTTATTATTTTATTTTACTTTATTAATGTTTTTTTTTTTGCGTTCGCCAGCTTTCACCTCTGGCGACATCTCTAGAGACTAGGAACTGAATTCTGCGTGTTAATCGTTTTTTTTTTTCCATGGGCAGCCGTGTGCACATGGGTCCCTCGTCATACAGGCAGATAACTCAATCTTCGGAGGAACTCATACTTTTGTTCAGTCGATGAGTAATTGATATTTCAAGCCGGGCGTCGCTGAGACTATGGGTGATTGCCGCAGAGAGAAATCACAAATACAAATCCCAAGCTGGTTCAGCCGGGATTTGAACTCACCTCTCTGTCTCGAGGCTGGCGTCTTGCCTCGAGACTAACCAGTCCCACATAATGATAATGGTAATTTGAGAAGTATAGCGCGTGGTTGTAAAATATATGTTGTGAATATGCCGAAGTCGGATGTGACGGGCCGATAGGGGAAACTATCGCAGTTGACGTAGAGTTGCCATCCAAGGAACGCACGTCGACATACGTCCTTTTAAATGTGAACGATGAAAAGATGTAGTTGTTGGGTGAACGAAGGAGGAGAAGGATGATGATGATGAGGATGAGAAGAATGATGATGATGAGGATGAGAAGAATGATGATGATGTTGAGGAGAAGAATGATGATACCGATAATAAGAAGAATGATGATACCAATAATAAGAAGAATGATGATACCAATAATAAGAAGAATGATGACACCGATAAAAAAGAAGATTGATGATACCGATAATAAGAATATTGATGATACCGATAACAAGAAGATTGATGATACCGATAATAAGAATATTGATGATACCGATAACAAGAAGATTGATGATACCGATAATAAGAAGATTGATGATACCAACAATAAGAAGAATGATGATACCAATAATAAGAAGATTGATGATACCAATAATAAGAAGATTGATGATACCGATAATAAGAAGATTGATGACACCGATAAAAAAGAAGATTGATGATACCAATAATAAGAATATTGATGATACCGATAACAAGAAGATTGATGATACCGATAATAAGAAGATTGATGATACCAACAATAAGAAGAATGATGATACCAATAATAAGAAGATTGATGATACCAATAATAAGAAGATTGATGATACCGATAATAAGAAGATTGATGATACCAACAATAAGAAGATTGATGATACCAACAATAAGAAGAATGATGATACCAATAATAAGAAGAATGATGATACCAACAATAAGAAGAATGATGATACCAATAATAAGAAGAATGATGATACCAACAATAAGAAGAATGATGATACCAATAATAAGAAGAATGATGATACCAACAATAAGAAGAAGGCGGCTGATAAGGCTAATAACAATAAGAATTCGTTCAGGCTCTGTCTGAAACATGTTCCTTGTTGCAGTTTCCTCATGTTCCAAGTCCGACTTGATGCCGGAGCTACTGAGTAGTGCTCTGTGCACACCGTGAGCTGTGTGTTTCATCCGGATAATGTCTCTATATTCAGATTGCTGACAGTGATCTCGCATGACGAAGGATAGTTCAGATGCGTTCATTATCGGTGCTATAATACGCCTTATGTCTTTTAACGTGTGCTGTGTTTGCTACGAAGGGGACTGAAATGCCTTTCTTTGTTTGAATATTTGATGAGATGTTAATTTGGATGATTCCACTGGCACGGGCGGCTGAGCAATTATTGATCTCCATTCGTTTACAGTAATACCGGGGCCTTCGAATAACCATATAACCAGAGCCATAATCATATTAACAATAAGAAGGATAATAATACGAAGATGGAGAAGAAATGTGGAAAAAAAAAAGTTTTGCAGACACAGATTGCACTTACTGTTAAGTGGTTTGGATATTAGACCACGAATATAGTGAGATTGGTGGTCTATATAGATTGCACTTACTGTTAAGTGGTTTGGATATTAGACCACGAATATAGTGAGATTGGTGGTCTATATAGATTGCACTTACTGTTAAGTGGTTTGGATATTAGACCACGAATATAGTGAGATTGGTGGTCTATATAGATTGCACTTACTGTTAAATGGTTTGGATATTAGACCAGGAATATAGGGAGATTGGTGGTCTATATAGATTGCACTTACTGTTAAGTGGTTTGGATATTAGACCAGGAATATAGGGAGATTGGTGGTCTATATAGATTGCACTTACTGTTAAGTGGTTTGGATATTAGACCAGGAATATAGGGAGATTGGTGGTCTATATAGATTGCACTTACTGTTAAGTGGTTTGGATATTAGACCAGGAATATAGGGAGATTGGTGGTCTATATAGATTGCACTTACTGTTAAGTGGTTTGGATATTAGACCAGGAATATAGGGAGATTGGTGGTCTATATAGATTGCACTTACTGTTAAGTGGTTTGGATATTAGACCAGGAATATAGGGAGATTGGTGGTCTATATAGATTGCACTTACTGTTAAATGGTTTGGATATTAGACCAGAAATATAGGGAAATTGGTGGTCTATAGGTAAGACGTCAACCTCATGACATGGAAGTCCTAGGTTCGAATCCAACAACAGGAGATGAGCATTTAGAATCGTGGTTGTAACACTTCTCTTGTGCCAGGGCTGTGAAATATTTAGTCTAGTCGGGCAACATAGGCCAATGATAAGGACTCTAGACATTTATTCAAGGACATTTTACTTCAAACTTTGTCCACCTGTTTCCGAGAATTGGTTCGTTGGTTTTTTTTTTTTCTGCTTTTGTCAAATATGGAATTTTGATTCTGTTACACAGCAGGTTACAACAAATATCCGGGATCCAGGCACGATATTTGCTGCTGGCAGTGGTCTCTGAACAAGAGCAGATATAGACCCTCAACACTTCCGCGTGGTGTTTCTCGGCAACAGGATACACAATTAGATCAAACAAACGTCAATTTAAGAGACGGGGCAACCGAATCACTTATAAAGACATCAGCCTTCATAAGAGAGTCCGGAATCCTAGTCTGAATGACGTCATGATCGCAGAAGACGAAGAAGAATCTAAGAGGGAAGGTAAACTCCTTCATAAATATGATGTAAAAAAAAAAAAAGTTGAGTAATTGAGTTATTTGCGGGTCATGATCATTGCTCTCCGAACGTTTCCATAGGTGCTCAGATCTCCCTCCCATCCTCAGCAAAATCATGCATTACACAGCGACTGACGACTCCAGGTCTGTGTTGATTGATATGTCCTCATACACGCCCACTATTTCGAAAATAGTCTCAAAGTTAACCTACATGGCAAGAATTCTCAAACATTTAATATGGGAGCCGTGTGTCACGCGACATATGTTCCAACTGTGTCACGCGACATATGTTCCAACGGTAATCAAGTGCTTGCCATACACGGACCAGCATGATCGCACCAATGGACATATCAATGGATGCACATGCGCAACAGGTACGGACATAAGCTTTGAGGGTTGCCCTATACCTTTGTTGTCTCCACGCATTTTTCTGTAACAGCTAGCTTCATCATCATCATGTGCCATACCGGTTGGCGTAGGCGATCATGTCTTTCCACAATCTTCTATCCACAGTGCATCATATCAGTTCTATTGTTGACTGCTTTCAATACCATGACACCAAGCTATCCAGTATTTTCTCTCTTTGTCGTCCGCGATCTCTCTTTCCTTTTATTTTGCCTGTTGTAACCAAGTATTCCAACTTTCCTCTTCTCATGATGTGCCCAAAATATGTTGATTGTTTCTTTCTGATGTTTTTTAGAAGCTCCCTTTTTGTGTTGGCCTCTTTGAGAATTTCTTCATTGGTCTTCTTAGCTGTCCTGGGAAGTTTCAACACTCTTCTGAGAAATCACATTTCTGTAGCCTCTAATCGTCTTTTCATTTGTTTGTCTACTGTCCATGACTCGCTTCCACAGATCAGAATTGGTTCTTTATAGCACTGATGAACTATCTTTCTCACTTCTATGGACATAAATTTGTTACATAGGATATTTTTCATTGTAATACTTAAATAAAGCTCTTCCATTAATTTATATATAAACTATTATTTTCTGTTCTCAGTCACAGTAGTTTGTCACCAATGTTTTAGTTAATTTGCTCATTTGTGTCTTATGAGGAATATAACCCTCTGTAATCTTCTATTATACATTCAAGTTGATCACAACGAAATTAACTTTTATTATTAATATTTTTTAACTGTGTATACAAATTGAATATTGCACTGCCTGAAACTCCGAGATTTGCAAAACTTTCAAGTTTTTGTTCCGAACATTATTCTACTTAAATGACACTTGTGCATACATATTCATTTAGGCCACAAATGTAACGTTGTGTATTTGGTGTCACAAATTGAAACCACTTGCATTAAACATCAGTGTTCAGGATGAGTGGAACGTACTAGACTCAGGACAACTTCATTTATAAATGCTGCAAATTTTCAAGACTTGAACTAAATTGTCACTTTGAAAAAGAAAAACACTGTGCAACTGAAAACAAACAACTGTGCAATGCACACTATTCAATCAAATATAACTAGATAAAGAAAGCGATCGAGACACAGACCTAGGGTAAGATGGGGTAACGAAGGAAACTGCGGTGTGTGGTAATGGTTGAGACAAGGGGGACTACAACTTTCTATTGACGGGCCACGAGCACGGTGAGCACGAAAGCCCTGACCGGCATCCGCCCTATGAAAAATAAAACTCCCATGTCGATCCAAGATACAGCATATCGAAAAATCAGAACACACACATATATACGAGTACAGACCGTGCAACCAGGTTATCATATGTCATGATGTTGTTCTTACCCTTCCATATACGATTACAGACCGTGCAACCAGGTTATCATATGTCATGATGTTGTTCTTACCCTTCCATATACGATTACAGACCGTGCAACCAGGTTATCATATGTCATGGTGTTGTTCTTACCCTTCCATATACGATTACAGACCGTGCAACCAGGTTAACATATGTCATGATGTTGTTCTTACCCTTCCATATACGATCACAGACCGTGCAACCAGGTTATCATATGTCATGATGTTGTTCTTACCCTTCCATATACGAGTACAGACCGTGCAACCAGGTTATCATATGTCATGATGTTGTTCTTACCCTTCCATATACGATTACAGACCGTGCAACTAGGTTATCATATGTCATGATGTTGTTCTTACCCTTCCATATACGAGTACAGACCGTGCAACTAGTTTATCATGTCATGATGTTGTTCTTACCCTTCCATATACGAGTACAGACCGTGCAACTAGTTTATCATGTCATGGTGTTGTTCTTACCCTTCCATATACGATTACAGACCGTGCAACCAGGTTATCATATGTCATGATGTTGTTCTTACCCTTCCATCATGAAACAGGACAGATAGTCAAGTTAGAATGATCACAAGACTTGAACACTGGACTATCGCCGTCAGAAAGCAGGAAGCAATGACGTAATGGCAAATGAATTTAACCATTTATAACAATGTCAGTGAATCAAAGTTTAGTTCAGTTTAGTTGACAAATCATTTTTATTCACATCGAACATGTCCATAAGTGCTCAGATCGATTCCGACGAATATCCATCAACGTGTTTCGACAAACGACACCCTTTTATGGCTGAGGATTCAGGGCCATTTTTTGAGTCGCCTTTTTTTGGTGCAGCGTCCCTGAGGGAATACCGAATGTCTGCGCGGTCCATTGTCCTTCCGCACTCAACATCAGTCGAAATGGCAAGCCTGTAAACACGTTCCTTACTTCTTATACCCGCGTGCTCTGGCACGAAAATGAAGCAAGCACTTTTTAGAATAGAACAGTCGGTGATACTGATGTTACGGGTTGTTAGTGATGTTACAGAAAGATAATAATGTTACAGAAGGTTAATGATGTTACGGAAGGTTAATAATGTTACAGAAGGTTATTAATGTTACAGAAGGTTAATAATGTTACAGAAGGTTAATAATGTTACAGAAAGTTAATAATGTTACAGAAGGTTAATAATGCTACAGAAGGTTAATAGTGTTACAGAAGGTTAATAATGTTACAGAAAGTTAATAATGTTACAGAAGGATAATAATGTTACAGAAGGTTAATAATGTTACAGAAGTTTAATAAAGTTATAGAAGGTTAGTGAAGCTTTATTCCACATCTACATTCTACGCCTCTGTGCTGACTTTGGTGAAGTTCACCGTTCATAAACACTCTGTACATGGCCATGATACGATTAGTTTACTATAATGATAGCGGAATATCAGTAGATCCTGATGAAAGCATATTAAGCCGAAACATCGTTCAAAATTGTACTCTCCATTATTTACGTAAAGCTTTACCCACATAATTTGTTTTTATTTTTATTTCAGTTCTCCTTTACAATCAGCTTTACCGGAGCTTGGCATTTGTATGCATTTATATGACTTGACACCATCAGAGGCCTACAGTGAGGCTGGAGGTCGACCGATCGGCTTCTTGCTTCACTCAAGTCTTAAATGAGAAGGAGACACGCCCTGGCGTAGCGATGACCACATTAGGCAAGAATGTGTTGATAATGAAACAAAATGGCACTTCCAGCAGATTTCCTGTGCCCCGCCCTCAAGTTGTGACCGGACCATATACGACCGTCTATATCAAACAATAAATCATCATAAGATCGTAAATAAAGAACTTCTACTAGTCAGTGTTTCTCACAGTTTTTTTTTTCGAGTAGTGACACCTTTATTGATTTAATAAGGTAAGCAGTAATCTCCTTTTTAATACTAAAGTAATCTTCAATCCCCTGTAATAATCAAGTAGCGTTTACCCTTTTATATTATCAAAATTCTGTAAAATGCTGCCCACTTTAGTGGGAAATTGAATTTTAACAAAAGTGATATTGAAACCTAAGGTATGCTGACGATACTGTACTACTAGCAGAAAATCCTAAAGATCTACAACAATTACTTAATGAAATAAACATGACAAGCAAAGAATATGGACTAGATATGAATATCAAAAAGACTGAGACTATCATCATAAACAAAGATAATACTCAAAACCCACAAGTGGATATCAAAATTGAAGGAATAGACCTGGAGACAGTTCAGAACTACAACTACCTTGGACATACTATAACCAGTGATGGAAAATTAACTAAACAGAATTCAAAAAAGACAAATGAGATTTTTTGGAGCATGTTAAAAGACACAGCAGCCTACTAAAAGTAATCTAAGAAGGGAAAATACAAGGTAAAAGAGGCAGACCGAGACAAACATGGACAAGTCAGCGTATGGCAACCTGCACTATCAAAGGAAGAGACAGAGCGGAATGGCGCTCCATGGTAGCCACCATTCGATGCGATGACGGCACTCAATGCTAATATCGGAACATATTTTCCTCAATGAATGTTGCAAACTTGTTAATACTGTCACTAAAATGTCACTTTGAGATGGGAACAAACAACCGTGGTGGGAAACAAGAGAGCTGCAGATGTTGGTGTGACGACAAGGGTACCTCTTGTGGTGTTTTAGTGTCATTTGGGCGGTGGGGGGGGGGGGGAAGAGAAACAGAGTAGTAAACGCCCACTGCTGATTTTTCTCTCTCTAAAATTAAAGGTAATCAAGAAAGAAGGTAACTTCAGCGAACCCCACGGGACGTTTGATGAACCCAACAGTGGTCACAACAAACATATGGGAACCATTGCTTAGGTTCATTTACCATTTGGGGTACAGAGAAGCGATAACTTTGGCAGGACTTTGAAAGGTGTCCTGGCAGCACGGGCCACTCAGTGCCAAGAGTTTGAAAACATCGACTTTCTAGGTGATTCTTTTCTGTGCCTGTTTGTCCAACATTTGGCCATTATTCTAGCTTATTGGTCTGCCTGGTAGCCTAGAGGTGTGGCACGCAGCGGCCTGGTAGCCTATAGGTGTGGCACCCAGTGACCTGGTAGCCTAGAGGTGTGGCACCCAGTGGCCTGGTAGCCTAGAGGTGTGGCGCCTAGTGGCCTGGTAGCCTATAGGTGTGGCACCCAGTGGCCTGGTAGCCTAGAGGTGTGGCACCCAGTGGCCTGGTAGCCTAGAGGAGTGGCACCCAGTGGCCTGGTAGCCTAGAGGTGTGGCACCCAGTGGCCTGGTAGCCTAGAGGTGTGGCACCCAGTGGCCTGGTAGCCTAGAGGTGTGGCACCTAGTGGCCTGGTAGCCTAGAGGTGTGGCACCTAGTGGCCTGGTAGCCTAGAGGTGTGGCACCTAGTGGCCTGGTAGCCTAGAGGTGTGGCACCTAGTGGCCTGGTAGCCTAGAGGTGTGGCACCTAGTGGCCTGGTAGCCTAGAGGTGTGGCACCTAGTGGCCTGGTAGCCTAGAGGTGTGGTACCTAGTGGCCTGGTAGCCTAGAGGTGTGGCACCTAGTGGCCTGGTAGCCTAGAGGTGCCACGTCAGGACAGGAATGACCCGAGTTCAAAGCCCACTAGAAGCGGTGGTGATTTGTCAAAAATAGGAAACATTCATCCGTTGTTTCTATAGGACTTTATCCTCTCCTGATCTCTTGCGTAGTGCGATCGGAGGTCTAGCCTTTTCGGATACGGATAATAAACAGGAGGTACTGTGTTCACTCATGCACGTTCAAGTGCCCTTGGCAGTTACAATCGAAAAAAAAGACCATAAGTATGGCCGCTGCCCGGGCCAGCAGAAACCTACCCTCACTGCAGATCACAGGCCGTGCTACAGAGTTCGTGAACCTTGGCTAGGATTCTCCTCTTCTTCTTTCCTTCCTCATTTGCCTTTCAGAGTCGAGGGGAGATATAATCTGCGGTCTTTTACTCTTCTGTTCGCCTCTGCTGCTGTTATGTTTCCTAGTACTTATTCCAGCCATCCATCTTTTTCGTGATCGACCCTTGGGTCTGGTATTCTCGCAACGTTTATTGAAGGCTCGTTGTGTTGTATTTTCATCACTCTGCCTTGTCATGTGGCCAAATCATTTATATGATATTTCTTTATATATTCTAAGGCGGGGCTATTCCAAGATTTTTTTTCTCAGTACATTTCTGATCTCATCTCTCGAACTGTTTCCTGCCATTCATCCGACACATTTCACCTCAGTAGAGGTTATTTTTTTCTTATTGTTCTTGCATCTAGGGTCCAGGTCTGGCATCTTCTGGGGGGTGATATCGGAGCACATATGGGCTCGGTGTGCAGTGATGATAATCTAACAAGAAACAACATTCCAAAAGCCATCTTCTTGTCTTGTAAGCTCAGTCAATCCATCGTTCATAAAAAGCGCATTTCACGTATCATTAACCCTCCCTCACTTTAGCCCAAGTCAGTGGCGGCGCCG